>JASVEL010013357.1:0-170027 GCA_032618575.1 Nicotiana noctiflora
ACAGGCGGGCATCCTGACTTTTTCATCTTGAAATAACAACCTCCATTCTATAGGCGGGCTCCTGATTTCTTCAACTTAAAAATAACACCTCCATATACAGGCGGGCTCCTGATTTCTTCAACTTAAAAATAACACCTCCATTCTACAGGCGGGCTCCTGATTTCTTCCACTTAAAAATAACACCTCCATTCTACAAGCGGGCTCCTGATTTCTTCCACTTAAAAATAACATCCTCCATTCTACAGGCGGGCTCTTGATTTCTCCCAATTAAAATCTCTCTAATTGATTTCCTTGTTTTCTTTGAGAAAATTTTCGACAATGGCGAAAATTTTCTGCCCCAGTTTTGGTAATATTCTTTGCGGTATGTCATTCTTCTATCATCGACATTTCCTTTCACCTGCTTCAAATCAAAGAAAATTTGTTAGTTTAAAATGCGGTGAATGGTCGTGCCACTCCTGCCGGGGATGGCTTTTCCTTCTTCTGTCCTAAGTTCCCGACACTTGTCGGGGATGATGTTACTTGCTGGGAATGATATTTCTGATGGGGGATGGTTTTTCCATTTATCCCTTCCCTTTTCTGTCATTTAAAACTTGATGGTGAGACTCAAAATCACTTTCTTCAAAAGGTTTGATTTTCCTTTAATATCGCTGGAAATAGAAATGTCATCAGCTAGGGATGCATTTTCCTTTTTCCTTCTCCGCTTTGTGTTGTCCGATCATCTTGAGAATCGGTTGATAATCTGTCGGAGTTATTTGCGCATCTTGAAAATTCACAGGGGATTCTTTTGGAACTTGGTCCATGATTTTTCGACTGCATCTTTCAGGTCTTCTCCATTTCCTGACATTCCAGACCAATTTGGTCTGTCCTACCCTCATTTTGCTTCGCACCAATTCGGCACTGATAGTAAGCTCTGAAAAGTCTTTCTCAAAATAGACTTGGATAAAAACCTTTAAACAAATAAAACTGAAAATATAGAAAAAGAAATAAGCTTTCTGAACAAATGTAGCGAAAAACAAAAAGGAACTTATCTGAATGGTATAACCGGTCCCAACGATCACGTCGTGCATTCCGGATTAATCAACCCAGTCTATTTGTATCAATCCATCTTCTGATGGTCTCATTTGCTGAGGATGAACAGATGCACGACTCTTTGTCAAATGCGGGTCCTTTGTGCCACTCTATCTTGTCGCCTCATAGTGCCCTTCGAGGGGTTTTCACTAATGAGACTCTCTCATTTCTCTCAACCCCCATCGTCTTATGGTGCCCGTGAAGGTTTTCACCGATAAGACTCTCTCATTTTATTTTTTTCTCAGCTTTCGTTGGAGATTGGAAAGGTACCGATAAGGTTCTCTTCACTGGGGATTCTTCTGGCTATCAATTCCTTCAACTTATTCCCTTTATGTTGGGGATCAACGTGTTACTCTTGTTTTTTACTTGCCTGACTGGGCATTTCCCGGATACTGATCGGGAGGTCTTTTTCGGACATCTCATATGGGTTTTTGGGTGGGTCTTAAAAAGAAAAGAGTATCAAAAATTCACAATAACTCTGAATGGGTGAGATATTACAACTCTCGGAATCAAAATTATTTTCATAAAACAACATAACTTTTGCCCCAGTTTCTTGTTTGGGGAAGGATTAACTTTTATTCACTCTATGACCGAGCCGTGAGGTGCCTACGTATCCTATTTGAGGAATCAGGTCAAACGTAGTTCCTTGATTCATTTAAATCTCTTGTGACTTTCTTTTATCTATTTATTATTTTTTTTTCTTTTCTTTTCTATTTCCGTTATTGATTCCAAGAGAGGGATATGAAAGAATAAATAAGGCTCAAAGGGGAAACAAGGGTTAAAAGTGTTTGGATAGAAGAAAGAAATGCCTCCGTCATTTCATTATCCGATAAATACCTAGTACAAACAAATAAAATGAACCAAAATCATAAAGAAATTACACGTAATATCTCTTGACTGCATCATAATTGATAGCCATGTCGGTGCATCTTCCCTCAATATTGGTCAGATATAGAGCTCCATTGGATAATACTCTGGTTACAATAAGCGGACCTTGCCAATTCGGGGCGAACTTGCCCTTTGCTTCGGCCTGATGTGGGAGGATCCGTTTCAGTACTTGTTGCCCTACTTCAAATTTTCTGGGCGTACCTTCTTATTGTAAGCTCTTGCCATTCTCTTCTGATACAATTGGCCATGACATACTGCCTGCCAATCTCTTTTCATCAATTAGGCTCAACTGCTCTAATCGAGTTTTGACCCATTCGTCATCATCAATCTCAGCTTCAGTGACAATTCGGAGGGATGGAATCTCAACTTCTGCTGGTATTACTGCTTCAGTTCCGTATACAAGCAAGTAAGGAGTTGTACCTATTGAAGTGCGAACCGTAGTGCGATAACCCAACAATGCAAATGGTAGCTTTTCATGCCATTGCCTAGATCCTTCTACCATTTTTCTCAGTATCTTCTTTATATTCTTGTTTGTTGCCTCAACCGCGCCATTTGCTTTGGGATGATATGGGGTGGAATTACGGTGTGTAATCTTGAACTGTTGACACACTTCTTTCATCAAACCACTGTTAAGATTAACACCGTCTGTGATAATCATCTTTGGGATCCCAAATCTACGGATGATATGGGAATGGACGAAGTCTACCACGGCTTTCTTGGTCACTGACTTGAATGTCTTCGCCTCCACCCACTTGGTGAAATAATCAATGGCTACTAGAATGAACCTATGACCGTTGGAAGCTGCCGGCTCGATCGGTCCAATGACATCCGTGCCCCACGCAACAAATGGTCATGGTGCTGACATCGTGTGCAATTCCGTTGGCGAAGAATGAATAAAATCTCCGTGCACCTGACACTGATGGCACTTGCGCACAAAATTTATACAATCACGCTCCATGGTGAGCCAGTAATATCCTGCCCGTAAGATCTTCTTTACCAATACATACCCACTCATATGTGGCCCACAAACTCCGGCATGCACCTCTGTCATCACTGTCGTGGCTTGGCCTGCATCTATACATCTTAGCAATCCCAAATCCGGGGTTCTCTTGTACAGCACTTCTCCACTAAGGAAAAATCCGTTTGCCAACCGCCGAATAGCCCTCTATTGATCTCCAGTTGCCTGCTTTGGGTATATTCTTATCCTGAGGTATTCTTGGACATCATGAAACCATGGCTCGCCATCAATTTCTTCCTCCACCACATTGCAATAGGCATGTTGATCCCGAACTTGAATATATAACGGATCAACATGAATCTTATCCGGGTGATGCAACATCGATGATAGAGTAGCCAAAGCTTCAGCGACCTCATTATGCATTCTTGGGATATGTCTGAATTCTATTGACCGGAAACGCTTCGTCGGGTCATGCAAACATTGGCGATACGGGATAAGCTTCAAATCTCTTGTTTCCCACTCACCTTGAACCTGATGTACCAGAAGGTCCGAGTCTTCCAAGACCAAGACGTCCCGGACATCCATGTCCACAGCTAATCGTAACCCCAAAATGCATGCTTCGTATTCAGCCATATTGTTGGTACAATAGAAGCGCAACCGAGCCGTAACAGGATAATGATGTCCTATTTCAAAAATAAGTACTGCTCATATTCCGACTCCCTTTGCATTTGCAGCTCCGTCAAAGAAAAGCTTCCACCCCGGCTCCTTGGTTAGTTCTAACTCATCAATTTGCAACACTTCTTCATCTGGAAAATACGTCCTTAAAGGTTCGTATTCATTATCAACAGGATTCTCAGCTAAGTGATCGGCTAGTGCTTGGGCTTTCATGGCCGTCCTCGTCACATAGATGATGTCAAATTCTGTAAGTAATATTTGCCATTTTGCTAACCTTCCCATAGGCATAGGTTTCTGGAAAATATACTTCAATGGATCCAAATGTGAAATGGGATAAGTAGTGTAGGAAGACAAATAATGCTTTAGCTTCCGTGCCACCCAAGTTAGGGCGCAACATGTCTTCTCAAGATGAGTGTACTTAACTTCATATGCTGTGAACTTCTTACTGAAATAATAGATGGCCTGTTCCTTTCTACCGGTGATGTCATGTTGCCCCAATACGCAACCAAAAGAATTGTCCAAAACTTTTAGATAAAGAATCAGAGGCCTCCCGGGTTCAGGTGGAACCAACACAGATGGGTTTGACAAATACTCCTTTATCTTATCAAAAGCCTCTTGGCATTCTTCAGTCCACTTGACTGCAGCATCCTTCTTTAACAACCTAAAAATAGGTTCACATGTTGATGTGAGTTGAGCAATGAATCGGCTGATGTAATTCAATCTTCCCAAAAGACTCATTACTTCAGTTTTGTTCTTTGGTGCTGGAAATTCTTGTATGGATTTAATCTTTGATGGATCCAACTCAATACCTCGCCGACTGACAATGAATCCTAGCATTTTTCCCGAGGGAACCCCAAATGCACATTTGGCTGGATTGAGCTTAATGTCATACCTCCGAAGTCTCTGAAAAAACTTCCTCAGATCTGCTACATGGTCTTCCTGTCGCCTGGATTTTATGATTACATCGTCTACATACACCTCAATCTCTTTGTGTATCATGTCATGAAACACAATAGTCATTGCTCTCATGTATGTCGCCCCGGCGTTCTTCAAACCAAACGGCATTACCCTATAGCAATAAGTTCCCCAAGGAGTGATGAAAACTGTCTTTTCTGCATCTTCTTCATCCATTAGGATCTGATGGTATCCTACATAGCAATCCACAAAGGATCCAATCTCTCACCCCGCGCAATTGTCTATCAAGATATGGATGTTGGGTAGTGGGAAGTTATCTTTCGGGCTTGCCCTGTTCAGATTGCGATAATCGACACATACCCGAATTTTCCCATCCTTCTTCGGTACTGGCACCACATTGGCCAACCATTCGGGATATCGAGTAACCCGAATAACCTTTGCTATCAACTGCTTGGTTACTTCTTCTTTGATCTTTACGCTCATATCCGTTTTGAACTTCCTCAATTTCTGCTTGACAGGAGGACATTCCGGATCAATGGGCAATTTATGTACCACTAGATCCGTGCTTAACCCCGGCATGTCATCATACGACCATGCAAAAATATATTTGAATTCAAACAGTGTTTTGATTAGCTCTTCCCTGATACTCGGCTCAATGTGAATGCTGATTTTGGTTTCCCTAACATTATCCTCATCTCCTAAGTTGACAGCTTCAGTATCGTTTAAGTTAGGCTTAGGTTTTTCTTCAAAATGAGTTAATTCCATGTTAATCTCTTCAAAAGCCTCATCTTCCTCGTATTCCGATTCATCCTCATAATTGACTTCGTGCATAATTAATTTGGATTCAGATTGACTTCTTAGACTAGGTTGAAGATCCGTTGTGCATGCCATGACATTGGAACCGGTGAAAACAGAACTGTTCAGAAATGAAAAGATACAAAAATCCAAAATCAAGAAAATAAAGGAAACTTTCGTTTTTATTGAAAATGAGGGATAACAGAGTTTCACACTACAAATAAATCAAAACTGGATTACAACTCCGGAATAATCCAGGAAACAAAAGAAAATCCAGAGTCTACTACCAAGACTTCTTCCAGATGGGAAGAGGAGTAGCCGTCCAATTGTTGGTTTTGACCCTGGGCCCCACATACTGTACGTCTGCATTACTGGAACCTTCTCCAGCTTCGATCATGTTAACATCAACGAACAACCTTTCAAAACTCTTATCCAGATCTCCATCTGGCCCAATTGACGGTCCGAGGATCTTGGGGTTTGACATCCTCCTGAAACCTGCTTTCACAAAAGATCGGGAGAGGCGTGGAACTGGATTGGGAAGGACCCAGACTTTCTTCTTCATTTTGTGAGCTCTCTTCACATCTGCTACCGTCGGCTTGAACCCTAACCCGAATGTCTCCAAATTTTCAGGCAAAGAAACGGGTTGAATGATACCTTGGAGTTTGGCTCCCAAACCTTTTCCCGGTATGAACCCACAGTTCATCATTTCTGAGGCGATCATGAAGGTTGAAGCTGAGATCCTGGGAAAAGCAAGGTCCTCGCCTTCGGAAACCTTGTCCACTGTATCCCCTTCGAAGATTTGGTATACCCATGGTCCCTTGTCATCCTCCGTTTCTATGAATGGCACCACGTTATCACTCATAATGCCTATGCCATCATCCCCGTGCAATACTATCTCCCGTCTATCCCACTCGAACTTAATCATCTGGTGCAACGTAGAAGGCACTGCTTTGGCGGCATGAATCCAGGGTCGCCCCAATAGTAGAGTGTATGATGCAGCCACATCCACCACCTGGAATTCCATGGTGAAATCGACTGGGCCAATGGTCAGTTCCAATATGATATCATCCACCGAGCTAGTATTCCCTCCATCAAATCCTCTGATGCAAACGTTATTCTTACGGACTCTGTCCTGATCAATCTTCAGTTTGTTCAGAGTAGCCAAAGTACAAATATTGGCACTTGAACCATTATCCACCAATACACGATTGACCACCGAGTCTTCACACTTCACGATCAAGTATAAGGCTTTATTATGTTCTGTGCCCTCTTTTGGCAATTCATCATCAGAAAATGTCACTTGGTTGACTTCAAAGATTTTATGCACAATCTTCTCCAAGTGATTTACAGAAAACTTTTCTGGAACATGGGCCTCATTCAGGATCTTCAACAAAGCATGGCAATGATCCTTGGAATGGATTAACAAAGATAACAATGAGATTTGGGCTGGGGTTTTCCTCAACTGCTCCACAATAGAGTAGTCTTGGGCTTTCATCTTCTTCAAGAACTCTTCGGCTTCTTCTTCTATTAATGGCTTTTTCACCGTCGTGGGATTAGATTTCCTTAACTCTACGGGAGCAAAACACCGTCCCGATCGAGTTAAACCCTGGGCTTCACAACTGACTTCATCCACTGACTTCCCTTTGTATATCACTGTTGCCTTTTCATACTTCCAAGGTACGGCCTTGCTATCTGTTACTGGCAACTGAGCTACCGGCTTTATGATGACCGGTTCCCTACGGACTCCTTTCACGATCATTTCTGGTGCAGACGGTGCTCCGGACACAACCAACTTTGTTGTTTTTGGTTTCTTCGTAGTGGCCGATGGGCTTTTCCCCAATATTATCACAGGCTTGACAACCTCCCTCTTAGTTGGTACCTCCCCTTCCACACTGGTTGATTTCTCTTTTGTACTGTCCTTGATCATCATCACTGTCTGCGATGGCTTCTTGGGTTCTTCCTCTCCTTGCACGATCTCAATCATACAAGCTTCATGGTGGGCTGGTAGTGGGTTTTGGTTAATGTTGGGTACCTCGGGTGCCTGAACCTCAATCTTATTAGCATCAATAAGATCTTGGATTGCATGCTTCAGTTTCCAACATCTCTCGGTAGTATGCCCGGGAGCCCCCGAACAATATTCACATTTCACTGAGTGGTCCAAATTTTGAGGTAAGGGATTTGGTAATCTAGGCTCAATAGGACTCAACAAACCTATCTGCTTCAATTTGTGGAATAAAGCAGTATAAGCTTCTCCTAATTCGGTGAATGTCCTTTGTCTCTGAGTCCTTTCATTTCTGAAAGTCGAATTTCCCCGGAAACTTGGCCCTGTGGGATTTCTGTAGGCCTTTGGTGGTGGGTAGTTGTTATGGGGAGCTGGGTAGGCATTATGTGGGGTTGGCGTGCGCCATTGCGGGCGCGCTGGAGGTTGGGTGTATGCTTGTGCTTGATGGACAGAAAAATGATGTTCTTGAGGAGGGTAATAGGATTGTGCGGGATAATTCGGAATGTGTGGGTAATTTGGGTGAGGGGGCCTGAATTGGTGATGGGGGGTAGGACCTTTGGATCGAGACCAATTACCAGCTTCTACCGTTGTGACATCCTCTTTTTTATTCTTTCCGAGCGCACCTCCTGTGCCGCTCTGAATAGCCTGCGTTGTTGCCTTGATCGCTGAATAACTTAAGATTTTGTTGGTCTTGAGGCCTTCTTCTATCATGCCTCCCATTTTGACCACTTCGTTGAAGGTTTTTCCCACCGAGGTCACCAAATGACCGTAGTAAGTTGGCTCGAGAGTCTGTAGAAAGTAATCTACCATCTCCCCCTCTCTCATAGGAGGATCAACTCTAGCCGCTTGTTCTCTCCAACGAAACCCAAATTCCCGGAAGCTCTCCCCCGGTTTCTTCTCCAACTTTAACAATGTGAGACGGTTAGGGACGATCTCAAGATTACACTGAAAGTGCCCGGCAAATGATTGCGCCAAATCATCCCAAGTGTACCATCTGCTATGATCCTGCCTTATATACCATTCCAGCGCAGACCCACTCAAACTCTGTCCAAAATAAGCTATCAGTAGGTCATCTTTGCCGCCTGCACCCCTCATCTTGCTGCAAAATCCTCGTAGATGAGACATGGGATCACCGTGTCCCTCATATAGATCAAACTTTGGCATTTTGAATCCCGCCGGCAATTGAACATCGGGGAAAGGACACAAGTCTTTGTAGGCCACACTGACTTGGCTGCCCAACCCTTGCATATTCTTAAGGGATTGCTCCAGGCTCTTGAATTTCCGTAGCATCTCATCTTGTTCCTGAGCTATTGGCCGGTTTTTCCACTGGGGCTTCAAAGGGAGGAGTGTAGGTGGATGGTTCGGGTGCCCTGAACGTGGGTTCTGGGGGTAATACTGAGTGTCGTGAACCTGAAATAATGGTTCACTTGATGATCTTTGCAGTGGAGCTGGGGGAGGTGCCACAAAGACAGGGCCCTTCGGTGGTGGAGGGTTCTGATTTTGTGGTGGAGCTGGGTAGTCGTGAGCATCTCTTCCCTGGTGGTAATGGAGGTCTGGGACTCTTGTCGAGGGACCGGGAGAAAAGTATTCTGGGGTAAAACCTGGTAGGAAAGTAGGAGTAGCGGGTGCGTCAAGACTCTTTTGTGCTTTGGCTAGCGCCGTCTGCATTTCGCTCATTTCCAACCGCATCTGTTCCATTTTTTCAAGAGCTTCTTTGAGCATCTGGCTCATTGCTTTTTCTGACTCGCTGCTGTGGTCTGACCCAGTCATACTTTTAGGTACAGGTCCTTTCGATCTTGTATGATAATTGTGTGATGCCAGTACACTCTAACACTAACTGAACAGGAAAAACAACAAACTTGTTAGTGTTGAAATTTGAACAGATATGGTAAAAGCACATTGGGGATGCAATGTCCCTATGCAATGAACCATTTCTATTATGCTTTTGCTTAGACCGCATGCGTCATCCCAGCTTATCGTCTACGCCTATCCATTATTTCTCTTATTTCTCTTATTTATTTTCCTCTTTTTTACTATAAGTAATGGTCGAATCTTATATAGATTGCCTACGTATCATGTCCCCGCATGAATCAGACCCTAGCGTAGTTCGTGTGAATGCAATAAAAAATATTTTTCAAAAGGTTTTCCAAAAACAAACTGGATTTAACAACAAGTCAAACTTACAAAAGATGGTTAAAATACATTCAGCCCTTTTATACAAAAGTCTTATGACTAGACCCAAAAAGGAAATACAAGTTCATAACTAGGAAAGTTCTAAGATTTTGAGCTTTTGCGCCGGTGGGGCCCTGTTTGGCCTGGCCGTGGTCCTTGGTGCAAGACTTCTTTGCAGATCTTTCAATTCTTCCATGATCTGACGGACATAATCCATGATAGAGGAAAAAAGGACATCCCGGGGCATCCTTTCACATGATAGGCACCTCATGTGAATGTAGTGTCCAATCTCGTCAATCCTTCTCCGAATGTTATCCCTTTCTCTGAATAACTGCTCCATCTGTCGGTTTTTTAATCCCAGTATTCGCGCCTCATCCGTAAGTCGATCTTGGAATCTTTTCATTTGTCCCTCCATTCGGGCCATCATCTTGTAGCACCGCTCCTTGTCTTCTCTAGCTTCAAGAGCCTGTCTGTGGATCTGTTCTTGGAGAGTGAAAATTGTCTCTCTTAATGCCCCGACGCTCATCTCACAATCCCTTTTGACATGCCGCAAGTATTCTCTTCGCTCCGCTGCGCCTCTTGCCCATCTGGCCTGCATCCCTTCCTTGCTAGCCTCGGACCTCTCCAACTTTTCTTGGCTTTCTCTGAGCTGTTGGTTTAGCTCGTCTATCAACCTTTGATCAGTTCGGCTTCTTGTTTGGTTGTTGGCTTCTTTTGTGATTCGTCAGATTCGAGCCTTGAGAGTGTCCTTTTCTTGAGTCAACTTCTTTTTGACCCCTTCGTCAGCTGCAATCTGTAAGCCATTTTCATATTGGAGATTCTGTACACGTTTCTCTAGTTCTCCAATACGATCTTTGTATTCCCGTTCTTTAGCTAGCCAAGCTAATCTTTCTTGGATTTTATCATCGAAAGCTTGAACGTGAGGCCTTTTGGTAGGTCTGATCGCCTCGAGCTCGGGCCCAGGGCTCACACGAAAACTTCTTTGAAACGAAGCAACATACTCGGGATCGAACTCGCCTTTTATTGGGTCTGGAACTATAGTGTTACTCTTTAAATACCTGCAACAATGCCAATCTTCATTCACCATCTTCTCAGGGATAGCTGCCTCTGGATGCAATTCGATGGCTATGTTGCTCAAGTCCATCTTCTCTGGTATCACCCGATATCTCCCAAGTTGTCTCAAAACTCTTTGAGGCGCATAGGGTTGTATACTTCTTGCCCCTATTATCATCAAATAGCCCTTTGAAGTAGTCATGTAAATGATCTCCTTTATCGGGAGCCACCCTATAGTCCATTCAATTTGATCCGCCCTCAATTTTCTTAGATAGAAAATCCATGCTTCAAACCCCTTGGGTGTTATAAAATCTCCCACCCTTTCTTCGTATTTAACGATGAAGTTGGTTCCGTCTGAAGCATGTTTTAAGAACTTAGGGTGGTGCCGAACATGTTCGATCATCCACATTTGCAGGAGAATGCTTCAGCCTTCAAAAAGTGGGCTTCCGGATTTGCATAAGGTCAAAGCCCGGTACATATCGGATAATACCAGCGGGACAATGGTGTCGTCTTTTTTATCCACAAGAACCTATGCAATTCTTGCCATGCAGGTGTCTATGGAACCTTCTGAGTTTGGAAACACCATGATTCCTAGAAATGCCACAATAAAAGCGAATCGGCGATGAATCTCCCATAGGCCTTTGTTCTGTTGGTTATTCAATCCTTTTTCATGTGTTTCAAATCCGTCTGAGTTTCCGAATCCGTAATACAAGAAGTAGAACTTGCAACTCCCGTTTTGTACGCGATCATTGCTTGTTTTCTTGCTGATCTTCAAGAGATCAAAGAATTTATGCACCGATGGGGCCCTGGGAAATATGAGCTTTTTCTCCTTTAAATCTTGGCCGAAAGCAATGTAACCGGCTATTTCCTCTAAGGTAGGAGTGAGTTCGAAATCGGAGAAATGGAACACATTATTAACAGGATCCCAGAAGGTCACCAAAGCTTTGATCAAGTCATCCCGTGGCTTGACATACAGTATGTCTAGCAGAGGGCCCAAATGTTTTTTCACCCACACTCGACCATCTTCCTCTAGATCATTCCACCATTCTTGTAGTTGTATCCGGGCTCTTTCCCTGTTAACCTGAGGTGATTTTTGGATAGCATCCATCTGATCCTGAAGATTCAAGGTATCAGGGGTGACTCTTAAACCTTTTATGAAAGCATATTTCCTTAAATGAAACAAATTACCGACTTATTTATGACCGAAAATCTTTGACACATTTTTAATGATTTTTTAATGATTTTTTTTTGTAAAAGGGAGATTGGACCCGATGGGGGTTGCCTACGTATCTCACATCCGGTGAGAATCAAATCGGTGTAGTTCGCCAAAGAAAACAAATCGAGTTTAAAACAAAAATCTTTTTTAACACCAAAAAATTATTTTTGAAGAAACGCTAATAGGATTTCGACATTGTATGGACAAAATTACATTGTTATTCAATTTTAAGTTGGTCAGCATGCTGATCTAATCAAATAAATGCACATAATCTCATGTAGCAGGATGGTCTTTTCATTTCAGGTTACCTGTCCTAGACGGACCCAACCCCTGTGTTGAGTCCCCTAAGTCAAATGCAACATGATGCAAACAAACGTTCCTACTAGGGATCCGGCATGAGGTTTTGTTATTCTAGGTTTAAAAACTGGGTTTATTGTTCTAAACCTGGCTTACCCGAGTGGACAACTGGGGCTGAGGAGGGGGTGACGTAACGGGAGCACTAAAGTCTGCCCGGCCTTGTCACTTACCCTAACACTCACTTATTTGGAATAATTTTGAAAAGTGGGCTACGCGAACGTATGCACCATTTTTAGAACTCAAAAAGAAGTAGGGTTTCGGCACAGTTTATATATACAGTTCAAATAATATTAAAGCGATAAAGTTATCATTTTGCACATAAAAAAAATATCAGATAATAAATAAAGCCAAATACAACAATTATTCAAAGCTCGAATTTCTAACCCTGAACCAGTGGTTCTGGGTCAAAAGTCCCCAGCAGAGTCGCCAGAGCTGTCACACCTCCTTTTTCCGCAGGCCCGCGAGGCCCGCGAGGTATAAAAATGAGTTTTTCCAATTAAAGGACAATCAAAACGGGATTCATTTATTGAGATATTCAGAGTCGCCACTTGGGAGATTTATGGTGTCCCAAGTCACCGGTTGAATCTTGAATTGAGGAAAGGTTTGACTCTATTTAACAGTCTGCGTACCAGAAATCCGGATAAGGAATTCTGTTAACCCGGGAGAAGGTGTTAGGCATTCCCGAGTTCCGTGGTTCTAGCACGGTCGCTCAACTGTTATATTTGGCTTGATTATCTGATTTTAATACAAGTATGAACTAGTGTGCAAACTACCACTCCAAACCGTTTTAATTGTTAGAAGAAAATTATAATGTCGTGAGAATATATCTCGAATTTCGTCACATAAATATGTCCGCAATTTTTGATATATTTCGACTTCATTGGGATTTGGATTGGGGTCACATAAATGTGTACCCGAGTTTAAGGAGGTACAATTGTTAAATACGCGCTGAAAACTATTAACGCGTTATTATTTTGAGAATGCCGTGAAAATTTACTAAACGGCCAATCTCGGATTTCTAAATATATACACTTATGAGGGCTTCACAGTTTTTGCGATTTATTTGGCGAGTCTCGTCTCATTTATTAACAAAATAATCCTAAAATGACTACATTTCCTTTTTTTTTAGTTTTTATAAATAAAGAAATCTCATAATTAATTTAGAAATTAAAAATGCAATACTTATCTAATTTATGACAAAGACTTAATGAAACAGATTTTAATCTATGTTTAAACAGAAAATATTTTTTTTTTCGGAATTATTTTTTATTATTTTTTATTATTAATATTATTATTTTTTATTATTTTTGTAAATACGAAATTTCTTAACTTAATAATAAAAGAAACATAATTAGAACAATATTGAAAAATCTTGAGTGGTAATATATATAAAAGAAAAACCAATAAAATCATTTATTCAAAATTATCAAAATTATAGCCATATTAAAGCTTGTATGGTAAAATTATTTTTTATTTCCAATCGTTCAAAACTAAGTTTATTTTTTAGAAAAACAGCAATTATAAATTAACTATAATTTTATTTAAATTCGTTTTTTTATATTAGCTTAAAGAAAAATATATTATTTGTTATATTTAGATTGACAAATAAAAATAGACATTACTTAAATAAAACTGAAAATATAAGTGCAAAATCGACAATTAATATATATACAAACTAAACCAATTATCTTACAACTAATTTAAACTCATTTTTTTTAAAGTTTTTACTATTTTTGACTTAAACCCTTGATATTAACTATTTACAACTATTTTTTCAAAACCATAATCAACCTTAATTATTTAAACCTATATTTGGAGATTTGATAAATTTGAAGAAAACAATTCTTTTATCATTTAAAACTTAAACCGTACCTAAATGCCTAAATTACGCAAAAATAATTACAATTCACATTTTTTTTGTTAAAATTAACTACATATTTACAAATTATCTTAAAAAAATGATGTTAAAATATTTGAAGCTAATGAACTAACAAGTTTTAATTAATCCAATTAATAAAGAAAAATAACTCATTCTTACTTCAATTACTAAACCATTTGAACATTAAGAAACATATTTATAATTATATTATTTAATAACCATTTTTGAAGTGAATTATTATTGCTACAACAAGATTTAATTATTTAAATTTATAACAAAAACTTACAGAATATTAATATTGAATTTATTTAAACATAATCCTGTAAAAGAAGATAGAAATAGAAACTATTTAAAATTTCAGAATTTGCATACTTCCCATGTATTCATCTTATCATTTAAACATAATTAGGTATGTACCGGATATTGGAAATAAAAGAACACCGGTGATCAACACACCAAATAATAACACAGCAATATCACAGCAACAGCAACCTCAAAAATACCCAGTATCCGAATTTCAACAATAAGAATTAATAACCCGAATTGAACTTCAGAATAAGATTTGTAAAAATGGAAGACTAATTTTTTAGATTTTTTTTGTTTTTTTTTGTTTTTTTTTGTTTTTACTATTTGCTAACACTCTTTAAGATTTTTGTTTTTCAAATTCTTCTCTCTAAAATTTTTCTTCTCTTCCTTGTCTCCTCAAATTTCTCTTCTATTTATAGCAAATAATTTCGAAATTTTCAGATTTTATTTTTATTATTTTTTTATTTTTTTATTTTTTTTATCTTTTTTTAATTAAAAGAAATCCCACTTACTAAATGCTTTTATTATTTTATAAAAAGAAATCCCACCTTGCTTATCTTTTATTTTTTAAAACACAACTTTAATGATTTTTATATTTTTAATTGTCCACTTTCTTTTATTTATTTAAAAGAAAATGCCACTTTCTTTTCTTTTCTTTAAAAAAAACAACTTTCTTTTACTTTTGATTTTTTTTAATTTTCAGCCACTTTTGACTTTTATTCCAACTTTCATTTTCAATTATTTAAAACCAACCGAAAATTTTAAAAAAATATTAATATTTTCAGTTTTTTTTTAATAAAAAATAAATTATTTATTTTTTCTTTAAAAAAAATTAATAAAAAAAATTAATAATAATAGCAATAATATGAATAGTAATAATTTACTTTAAAAAAAATTAAATCATATATATATATATATATATATATATATATATATATATATATATATATATATATATATATAATTAAACAAAAGCTAAAATATATAGAGTGAAAAATTTAAATACGGTCAAATATTTTTGTGGGGGCTTTTGTGTGTGTGTGTTAGGATTTTTTGGTTTAGGGTGTGTTTTGAATAGTGTATAGTAGTGTAATAAATGGGTCGTGGGTCATGGGTTTGGGTTATGGTGTTTTGGGTTGGGTAGAATATGTTTGGGCTCAAGTTTAAAATTTAAGAAGAGGCCCAATTCCGAATTTGTCTTCTCTATAAAAAAAAATTATTTATTATGAAATAAATAAAAAAAATGTTAAGATTAAATTATAAAACCAAAATTATCTTAAAAACACCAATTAACTCATAATAATTATTATTACAAAAAAATTAGACGTTAATTAAAATAAAATCGCACAAATTGGATATTATAGGCTAAAAATGCAAAAATACATATTTTTGTGATTTTATAAAATAAACTTAATTATTACTAATTATAAACTTGAATTTTATATAAATACAATATATTTTTATATTTTTTATTTATTTAGACAAATAAATATGCACAGATAAATGCAAACAATTCAAGAAAAATAACACAAAATTCACAAATATTGCAAACAACACAAAACTCTTTTATTTTGAATTTTTGGGAGTAATTCTCATATAGGGCAAAAATCACGTGCTCACATCATCTTTCAGGGAAGTTCCTTTACCTCGTTGTTCTTTATTTTGTATGCCATGAGGACATGTCTTCATTTTAAGTGTGAGGTGGGATATACTCCAATGTATGTAAATGTATGTAACAACTTGACTGTTTGATGTTTTCTTTATTTTTTTTCTTGATTGTTTTTGGTGGTTTTGAGTAATAGTCAAATTAGGAAAGTTTTGTAAGGCCCCGTAAAATTTTTGTGCATAAAACCTAGTAGCTATAGTGTCATGGTCCGAATAATGTGTTAGGAATGCGTCGCGGTTCGGACCCTTGGTAGTGGTTTAAGTTTCAAAAATATAAAGAGTCAATTTTTCCAGAAAAGTGTCGATTCTGCGGTCAGGAATGCGACCGCAGATCAGCTATGCGGACCGCATTCTTGCCGCAGAGCTTATCAGTAGGTTTGCAAAATTTGGTGTTGAGAATGCGGTCGATATGCGATCGTATAATGGATATGCGGACCGCAGATCTATCGCATAAATTCTCGAAGGTTTTTGAGTGTCAAATCTGCGGTGCACTATGCGACCGCAGATCAAGAATGCGGACCGCATTTTGGTCGCATTCCTTAATAGAACTTGTGTAAATTTTGGGGCAACTCCGCGGTCACTATGCGGACCGCATGTTGATTCTGTGATCGCAGATGCGACCGCAGAATTGACCCGGCCCAGAAATTTTATAAAATCCAACCCGACCTCTTCTTTAATATAACACCTTTCACCTTCATTTTCTCATATCATTTTACCAAAATTAGAGAGAGAAGAGAGGGGTTTTAGAGAGAGAAGTTTTTCATCTTCAAGGATTGTTCCAACCATTTAGTCCAAAGGATTCTAGGGCCAAGATTCAACTTCCCTAATCTTTACAAGGTAAAAACCCTAACTATTTTTCCCTAATTTTCAGTTTTAAAAGGGGTAAAGAGAGGTTTGCATATAATAGCTTTTGAAAATGGATTTTTGCACTCATGCATGGTTATTTGAACTTGATTTTTAGTAAAGAGGAAGTGAATAGGTGTAATGTCACGACCCTAGTTCACCAATTGTGAACATGTCGTGATGGCACCCAAGTCCCCACGACTAGGTAAGCCTAACACGTTGCGGAATATACAAGTTATAAAATACTTAAATAAGGAACAGCGGAAAATAACACAAAAAGGTATGTAATCCGTGCCGCTTGGCACATACATCCGTCACACAATAAATAGAACACTACCAAGATCCGGAACCCCACGGTAACACAGACTAAAGAGAAATACAACTGTGGCTCTATGTGTAAAGAGTATCTAACAACGAAATGAAGAAAATGTCCACTAGTAATACTAGAATAGAAGGGAAGCCTCCGGATCCGCGGACGTAGCAGATCATACCTCGAAGTCTCCCAGAAAGCTGCAGAATCACCTAGTACGAGCCTGCTCTGATGTACCTGGATCCGCACAACAAAAGTGTGCAGAAGAGTAGCATGAGTACACCACGGCGGTACTCAGTAAGTGCCAAGCCTAACCTCGATGGAGTAGTGACGAGGAAGGTCGGGGCCCTACTGAGAAACAATAATAATATGATGATAACAAAATAAACAGTTTAACAGATAACAACAAAATTTCCGAAATAACAACATTTACTGAAACTGTCTACAACCCAGCTAGTAACAAATAACCAACTCAAATAAACAAATCCAGGATCTGTGGGAATTGAACCCACAGTCCCATTCTCAGTGCCCCTGGGTCTCCGGGAATCGAACCCGCAGCCCATGTCTCAATAGTATCACAATAACTCAGGATCTCCGGGAATCGAACCCGCAGTCCCTACCAATAACTCAGGATCTCGGGAATCGAACCCGTAGTCCCTACCAATAACTCGGGATCTCGGGAATCGAACCCGTAGTCCCTACCAATAACTCAGGATCTCGGGAATCGAACCCGTAGTCCCTACCAATAACTCAGGATCTCGGGAATCAAACCCGTAGTCCCTACCAATAACTCAGGATCTCGGGAATCGAACCCGTAGTCCCTACCAATATCACATCGGGTCTCCGGGAATCGAACCCACAGCCCTGGGTCTCCGGGAATCGAACCCGCAGTCCACAAGCACAGCCAATTAAGGAAATCCACAGAGAGAAATAATTATGCTCAACTATAACTTCACCGAAAAATAGTGCTAATAATTAACAAGGAGTTCAAATAAGGCAATTAGGCAATTAAACAGTTAAGTGCTACCTAAACATGCTCTCCTAACCACTACCGGGTAAAATATCAAATTGACAACAAGACAGGGATATCGCTCATCAAACATGTGAATAAAGTACGTGTTCAACAACCAGCGCATGTACACGCCCGTCACCTCGCGTACAAGGCATTTAAACTATCACATAATATCCTAGGGTGAAAATTCCCCCACACGAGGTTAGACAAGCCACTTACCTCAATTCCGGTACAAAACCGCTAAGAAATAACCTTCTTGCCGCGAATGTCGGCCTCCACAAGTGTAGTATCCTGATAAAAATCAATAGAATCACATCAAAATAGGCCAATTGGGTATTACCCAATCAAAATAACTCAAAATGCACAAAAACTCACAAGTTGTCAAAACCCGACTTTCGGTACGCTTATCGAAAAATCACGAAAATTATATTTTCGGGTTCCTTATCTCAATACGAGTCTAGGCATATAAAATTTACCAAAATCGGACTCCATTTGCCCACTCAAATCAGAGATTTTCTAAAGTTCAAGACTAGGGCTAATTCCTCCATAATTACCCCAAATTCCTCCATTTTCATGATATAATTGCATAATATTACCAATACTAATCATAGTATGAGTTCATAGTTGATTACCTGATGTTTTCCCTTGATTTCCTCCTCAAAATCGCCCAAAAATCGCCCTTAAGCCGAGACCCAAAATGTGTTAAATGTTCTGAAATTTTTCTAACTTCTGATACACTTACTTACAGCGATTTTCGCTTCTGCGGAACATTTTCCGCTTCTACGCTCCCGTATCCGCGACCAAAGGGTCGCTTCTGCGGTTCCAGGCCTAGCCGGCCATTTCCGCTTCTGCGACATACGGACCGCCTCTGCGCGTCCGCTTCTGCGAAGCCTCGACCGCTCCTGCGGAAATTTCCGCTTCTGCGGCTAAGTGTCCGCTTCTGCGGACTCGCCTAAGCGGCTAGCCTTCCGCTTCTGCGATACTTCCCCCTTAGCCCTTGGCCGCTTCTGCGGCTCAATATCCGCTTCAGCGGTGCCGCACCTGCGGGCTCCTTTCCGCTTCCGCGATCCCAGCGCTTCTGCGCTCCCTTATCCGCTTCTGCGGACTCGCTCCTGCGACCACATTTCCGCAGGAGCGAAAATGACAGAACCAGAACTCTCAACCTGAAATTTCCATGATTTTTCTCCCGTTTAACCATCCGAAAACACCCCGAGGCCCCCGGGACCTCATCCAAACATACCAACACATCTTAATACCTTATTCGAACTTGCTCCAATCCTCAAAACACGTCTAACAACATCAAAACTCATAATTCGCATCGAATTCAAGCCTAAATTCCTTAAAACATTCCAAATTACACATTCAATCAAAACCCGACCAAACGACGTCCGAATGACCTGAAATTTTGCAGGCACATCCAAAATCACCTAACGAAGCTACTGCCACTGTCGGAATTCCATTCCGACTCCCGGATCAAAATATCACCTACCGTTCGGATTTCGCCAAAATTCAACCTTCGGCATTTCAAGCCTAATAGAGCTACGGACCTCCAAAATACATTCCGAACGCGCTCCTAACCCCGAAATCACCTAACGGAGCTAATGGAACCATCGGATTTCCGTTCCGAGATCGTCTTAACACTGTTCCGGCTACGGACCGTTTTCTAGTTTCAAGGCTCTTATTTAGGGACTAAGCGTCCCAAAATGCTCAAATTTTCGGAACCGACTCACCCGGCAACTCACAATAGCAGAAATGAACTTAGGGGAACAGTTAAATTAGGGGTAGGGGCGTAATTTTCTAAAACGACCGGTCGGGTCGTTACATCTTCCCACACTTAAAGATTCGTTCGTCCTCGAACGAGCATAGAAAACATACCTGGAGTAGTGAAAAGATGAGGGTACTGGCTGCGCATATCTTGCTCGGTCTCCCAAGTCGCCTCCTCGACCGGCTGGCTCCGCCACTGAACCTTTACCGAAGCGATGTTCTTTGACCTTAGCTTTCGGACTTGCCTGTCTAGAATGGCTACTGGTTCCTCAACACAAAACAAATCCTTGTCTAGCTGAACAGATGTGAAATCCAACACGTGCGACGGGTCACCATGGTATCTCCGGAGCATGGAGACATGAAATACGGAGTGAACTCCGGCTAGGCTGGGAGGTAAGGCCAACTCATAAGCAACCTCCCCAACACGCCTCAAAATCTCAAAAAGGCCAATAAATCTAGGACTCAGCTTTCCTTTCTTCCCAAACCTCATAACGCCCTTCATGGGCGAGACTCGAAGCAGAACTCGCTCACCGACCATAAAAGCCACATCGCGAACTTTCTTGTCCGCATAACTCTTCTGTCTAGACTGGGCTGCACGAAGTTTGTCCTGAATCACCTTGACCTTGTCCATAGCATCCCGAACCATATCGGTACCTAGCAACCTGGCCTCGCCCGGCTCAAACCAACCCACGGGAGACCTGCACCTCCTACCATATAGGGCCTCGTACGGTGCCATCTGAATACTAGACTGGTAGCTGTTGTTATAAGCAAACTCCGCGAGTGGCAAGAAGTGATCCCATGAACCTCCAAACTCAATCACGCACGCACGGAGCATATCCTCCAAAATCTGAATAGTGCGCTCGGACTGCCCATCAGTCTGGGGGTGAAATGCTGTGCTCAGCTCCACCCGAGTACCTAACTCCTGCTGTACAGCTCTCCAGAACCGTGAAGTGAACTGAGTGCCTCTATCTGAAATGATGGAAACTGGAATACCATGCAGCCGAACTATCTCCTTGATATAGATCTCCGCCGGTCGCTCCGATGAATAAGTAGTGCTCACCGGTATAAAATGGGCGGACTTGGTCAGCCGATCCACAATAACCCAAATAGAATCAAACTTCTTAATAGTCCGTGGAAGCCCAGATACAAAGTCCATAGTGATGCGCTCCCATTTCCACTCTGGAATCTCAATCCGCTGCATCAATCCACCCGGACGCTGATGCTCATACTTCACCTGCTGGCAATTGAGGCATCTAGAAACATAATCAACTATATCCCTCTTCATCCGCCTCCACCAGTAATGTTGTTTCAAGTCCTGATACATCTTCGCGGCACCCGGATGGATGGAATACCGCGAACTATGGGCCTCTGCTAGAATCGGCTCTCGAAGATCATCTACATTGGGCACACAGATACGCCCCTGCATCCTCATAACTCCATCATCCCCGATGGTAACATCTCGAGCATCACCACGCCGAACTCTATCTTGAAGGACAAGCAAATGAGGGTCGTCGAACTGACGCTCCCTGATGCGGTCAAATAGAGAAGACCGAGAAACCACACAAGCTAGAACCCGGCTGGGCTCCGAAAGATCCAGTCTAACAAACTGCCTGGCTAAAGCATGAACATCCATCGCCATAGGCCTCTCCGAAGCTGGTAGATATGCCAAACCCCAAACTCTTCGCCCGACGACTCAAGGCATCGGCAACCACATTAGCCTTGCCCGGATGATAGAGAATAGTAATATCATAGTCCTTCGGTAGTTCCAACCATCTCCTCTGACGCATATTCAGGTCCTTCTGCTTAAGCAAGTGCTGCAAGCTCCGGTGATCAGTGTAGATCTCACAAGGAACCCCATATAAATAATGACGCCAAATTTTCAAGGCGTGAACAATGGCGGCTAGCTCCAAATCATGAACAGGGTAATTCTTCTCATGCACCTTCAGCTGTCTCGACGCGTAGGCAATCACCCTACCGTCCTGCATCAATACCGCACCGAGTCCAACTCGTGAGGCATCACGATATACAGTATAGGACCCCGAACCTGTAGGCAACATCAATATAGGGGCCGAAGTCAAAGCTGTCTTGAGCTTCTGAAAGCTCGCCTCACACTCGTCTGTCCACTGAAAAGGGGCACCCTTTTGGGTCAATCTAGTCATAGGTGCTGCAATCGAAGAGAACCCCTCTGCGAAACGACGGTAATAGCCCGCCAAACCAAGGAAACTGCGAATCTCAGTAGCGGAGGAGGGTCTGGGCCAACTCTGCACGGCCTCCACCTTCCTCGGATCTACTCGAATACCATCACTCGATACCACGTGGCCCAAAAATGCCACCGAACTCAACCAGAATTCACATTTAGAGAACTTGGCATAAAGCTGCTTCTCCCTCAGGATCTGAAGCACTATTCTTAAATGCTGCTCGTGCTGTTCCCGGCTCCGAGAATATATTAGAATATCATCAATGAAGACAATCACGAACGAGTCCGGATAAGGCCTGAACACACTGTGCATCAAATGCATAAAGGCTGCTGGGGCATTAGTCAGCCCAAAAGACATCACGAGGAACTCATAGTGACCATACCGGGTCCTGAAGGCAGTCTTCGGGATATCTGGCTCCCGAATCTTCAGCTGGTGATACCCAGAGCGCAAATCAATCTTAGAAAACACATGTGCGCCCTGTAACTGGTCAAATAAATCATCAATACGGGGCAAAGGATACCGGTTCTTCACTGTAACCTTATTCAGCTGACGATAGTCAATACACATACGCATAGAACCGTCCTTTTTCTTCACAAACAATACAGGAGCACCCCAAGGCGAAACACTGGGTCGAATAAAACCCTTGCCCAATAACTCCTGTAACTGATCCTTCAACTCCTTTAATTCGGGAGGAGCCATACGGTACGGTGGAATAGAAATGGGCTGAGTGCCCGGCAACAAGTCAATAGCAAAGTCAATGTCTCTGTCGGGCGGCATGCCCGGAAGATCAGCTGGAAATACATCAGCAAAGTCACGTACCACATGAACAGAATCAATAGAGGGAGGGTCAATACTGACGTCCCGCACATAGGCTAGATAAGCAGCACACCCCTTCTCAACCATACGCTGAGCTCCGAGAAAAGAAATAACACGGCTAGGGGTGTGATCTAGAGTACCACTCCACTCAATACGTGGAATGCCTGGCATAGCCAGCGTCACGGTCTTGGCGTGACAATCAAGAATAGCATAATGGGGCGACAACCAGTCCATGCCCCAGAATAATATCAAAATCGACCATCCCAAGCAGCAATAGATCCGCTCTGGTCTCAAAATCACAAATGGTAATCAAACACGACCGATATACGCGGTCCACAGCCAAAGAATCACCCACCGGAGTGGAAACATAAATGGGGGCACTCAAAGAATCCCGAGGCACACCCGGATGAGAAGCAAAGTAAGAAGACACATATGAAAAAGTGGAACCAGGGTCGAATAGAACCGATGCCTCCCCGTGACTAACCAGAATAATACCTGTGATAACAGAATCAGATGCAACAGCCGCAGCGCGATCCGGAATAGCATAGAATCTGGCCTTGTCCCCCCTCTCGAGGGCGGCCTCTAGAACCCCGACCCCCGCCCCCCTGGCTGGCCGGGCAGGTGGAATAGCAGCTGGAGCCGGAATGATAGCCTGCTGACCCCGAGAGCCACGCTGATGCTGCGAAGACCGGTGAGGTGCCCCCCTCCTACGCCCGGGGCACTCCCTCACCGGGTGGCGAGTATCCCCGCACCCAAAGCAAGCCCCGGGAGGACACGGTGACCGTGAACCGACCGGCCTCTCCCCCACTAGCCCGACCTCTTGGAAGGACCCCGCGCGAGAGGTGCACTGAAACCGGGGAGCATAATAAGGCTCTCGAGGTGTTGGAAGACCCGGAGTACTACCCGCCGCGGGCAATGCCGAATGAACTGGTCGACCGGAATAACCCCCGCCAAAACGACCGGGGCTGATGAAGTGCGGGCACCAGAGAAATGGCCCGACTCACGAGACCTCTTGGCCTCCCTATCTCCCCGCTCTCTAGGGAGCATACTCTCGATCCTCCCGGCAATGCTAACTGCCTGCTGATAAGATATATCTGTCTCCAACTCTCTGGCCATGCTGGATCGGATAGGCGGAATCGGGCCCTCAATAAATCTCCGCACTCTCTCCCGAACCGTGGCTACCAAGGCCGGTGCATGCTTGGCCAGACGGGTGAAACTGATGGCATACTCCGATACTGACATGGAGCCATGTCGCAACCGCTCAAACTCCGAGCGCCAAGAATCCCTAAGGCTCTGTGGAACAAACTCCCTCAAAAATAGATCTGAAAACTGCGTCCAAGTCAATGAAGCAGACTCCTCTGGACTATCCAACTCATACGTGCGCCACCAATCATAAGCGGCCCCACGAAACTGAAAAGCAGTGAAGGAAACCCTGCTGGTCTCCACAATCCCCATAGTACGGAGGATACGATGACACTCCTCCAGAAAGCCCAATGCATCATCTGTAGCCAAACCACTGAACACCGGAGGATCGTATTTCTTGAACCTCTCTAATCTACCCTGCTTGCCCTCGGAGGCAGCTGGTCCACCTCCAGGCTATACTGGGGCGGCAGGAGGCATAACCAAAACATCTGGAACATGTCCCACTGGCACACGCTGCTCCGGTGTAACGGCTACGGGAGTCTGGGCCCCTCCCCCGGCCTGAGATGTAGCTGCAACAAGAGGAAGCAGTCCTGCCTGGGCCAAAGTGGTATACATGCTCATGAACTGAGCCAGGGTCTCCTGTAGTGCTGGAGTAGTAGCAGCTGTAGTCGGTGTACCAGGTGCCTGCGCTCCAACCTGGTCTACCGGTGGCACCTCAGCGGCAGCGCGCGATGGTGCTGTGGCTGCACCTCGGGCGCGTCCTCGTCCTCTACCTCGGCCCCGGCCTCTGACGGCAGCAACAGGGGGCGCGGGTACCTGATCATCGCGGTTAGCTCGTGTCCTCACCATCTGTGAGAGAATAGAAAGCAGTGGTTTAGATTTTTGATGCCAAAAATGTCGCACGACAAGGAATCCAAAAGAAATGAAGAGTTTCCTAAACAGTTACATAGCCCCTCGTAGATAAATACAGACGTCTCCGTATCGATCAGCGAGACTCTAAGTAACCGGTCTGTGTCCCGTGACTCCTATGAACCTAGAGCTCTGATACCAACTTGTCACGACCCTAGTTCACCAATTGTGAACATGTCGTGATGGCACCCGGTCCCCACGACTAGGTAAGCCTAACACGTTGCGGAATATACAAGTTATAAAATACTTAAATAAGGAACAGCGGAAAATAACACAAAAAGGTATGTAATCCGTGCCGCTTGGCACATACATCCGTCACACAATAAATAGAACACTACCAAGATCCGGAACCCCACGGTAACACAGACTAAAAGAGAAATACAACTGTGGCTCTATGTGTAAAGAGTATCTAACAACGAAATGAAGAAAAATGTCAACTAGTAATACTAGAATAGAAAGGAAGCCTCCGGATCCGCGGACGTAGCAGATCATACCTCGAAGTCTCCCTGAAAGCTGCGGAATCACCTAGTACGAGCCTGCTCTGATGTACCTGGATCTGCACAACAAAAGTGTGCAGAAGAGTAGCATGAGTACACCACGGCGGTACTCAGTAAGTGCCAAGCCTAACCTCGACGGAGTAGTGACGAGGAAGGTCAGGGCCCTACTGAGAAATAATAATATAATGATAACAAAATAAACAGCTTAACAGATAACAACAAAATTTCCGAAATAACAACATTTACTGAAACTGTCTACAACCCAGCTAGTAACAAATAACCAACTCAAATAAACAAATCCAGGATCTGTGGGAATTGAACCCACAGTCCCATTCTCAGTGACCCCGGGTCTCCGGGAATCGAACCCGCAGCCCATGTCTCAATAGTATCACAATAACTCAGGATCTCCGGGAATCGAACCCGCAGTCCCTACCAATAACTCAGGATCTCGGGAATCGAACCCGTAGTCCCTACCAATAACTCCAGGATCTCGGGAATCGAACCCGTAGTCCCTACCAATAACTCGGGATCTCGGGAATCGAACCCGTAGTCCCTACCAATAACTCAGGATCTCGGGAATCGAACCCGTAGTCCCTACCAATAACTCAGGATCTCGGGAATCGAACCCGTAGTCCCTACCAATATCACATCGGGTCTCTGGGAATCGAACCCACAGCCCTGGGTCTCCGGGAATCGAACCCGCAGTCCACAAGCACAACCAATTAAGGAAATCCACAGAGAGAAATAATTATGCTCAACTATAACTTCACCGAAAAATAGTGCCAATAATTAACAAGGAGTTCAAATAAGGCAATTAGGCAATTAAACAGTTAAGTGCTACCTAAACATGCTCTCCTAACCACTACCGGGTAAAATATCAAATTGACAACAAGACAGGGATATCGCTCATCAAACATGTGAATAAAGTACGTGTTCAACAACCAGCGCATGTACACGCCCGTCACCTCGCGTACAAGGCATTTAAACTATCACATAATATCCTAGGGGTGAAAATTCCCCCCACACGAGGTTAGACAAGCCACTTACCTCAATTCCGGTACAAAACCGCTAAGAAATAACCTTCTTGCCGCGAATGTCGGCCTCCACAAGTGTAGTATCTGATAAAAATCAATAGAATCACATCAAAATAGGCCAATTGGGTATTACCCAATCAAAATAACTCAAAATGCACAAAAACTCACAAGTTGTCAAAACCCGACTTTCGGTACGCTTATCGAAAAATCACGAAAATTATATTTTCGGGTTCCTTATCTCAATACGAGTCTAGGCATATAAAATTTACCAAAATCGGACTCCATTTGCCCACTCAAATCAGAGATTTTCTAAAGTTCAAGACTAGGGCTAATTCCTCCATAATTACCCCAAATTCCTCCATTTTCATGATATAATTGCATAATATTACCAATACTAATCATAGTATGAGTTCATAGTTGATTACCTGATGTTTTCCCTTGATTTCCTCCTCAAAATCGCCCAAAAATCGCCCTTAAGCCGAGACCCAAAATGTGTTAAATGTTCTGAAATTTTTCTAACTTCTGATACACTTACTTACAGCGATTTTCGCTTCCGCGGAACATTTTCCGCTTCTACGCTCCCGTATCCGCGACCAAAGGGTCGTTTCTGCGGTTCCAGGCCTAGCCGGCCATTTTCCGCTTCTGCGATATACGGACCGCCTCTGCGCGTCCGCTTCTGCGAAGACTCGATCGCTCCTGCGGAAATTTCCGCTTCTGCGGCTAGGCGTCCGCCTCTGCGGACTCGCCTAAGCGGCTCCCTTCCGCTTCTGCGATGGCCGCTTCTGCGGCTCCCTTTCCGCTTCCGCGATTCCGCTTCAGCGGAAAATTCTCCGCTTCTGCGGTGCCCAGCGCTTCTGCGCTCCCCTCGTCCGCTTCTGCGGACTCGCTCATGCGTCCAATATTCCGCAGGAGCGGAAACAACAGAAGCAGGATCCCAACCTGCAATTTTTCCACAATTTTCTCCCGTTTAACCATCCGAAAACACCCCGAGGCCCCGGGACCTCATCCAAACATACCAACACATCTTAATACCTTATTCGAACTTGCTCCAATCCTCAAAACACGTCTAACAACATCAAAACTCATAATTCGCATCGAATTCAAGCCTAAATTCCTTAAAACATTCCAAATTACACATTCAATCAAAAACCCGACCAAACGACGTCCGAACGACTTGAAATTTTGCAGGCACATCCAAAATCACCTAACGAAGCTACTGCCACTGTCGGAATTCCATTCCGACTCCCGGATCAAAATATCACCTACCGTTCGGATTTCGCCAAAATTCAACCTTCGGCATTTCAAGCCTAATAGAGCTACGGACCTCCAAAATACATTCCGAACGCGCTCCTAACCCCGAAATCACCTAACGGAGCTAATGGAACCATCAGATTTCCGTTCCGAGATCGTCTTAACACTGTTCCGGCTACGGACCGTTTTCTAGTTTCAAGGCTCTTATTTAGGGACTAAGCGTCCCAAAATGCTCAAATTTTCGGAACCGACTCACCCGGCAACTCACAATAGCAGAAATGAACTTAGGGGAACAGTTAAATTAGGGATAGGGGCGTAATTTTCTAAAACAACCGGTCGGGTCGTTACATGTAAGAATCTGCAAAACAAGGTCGACAAAGCTAGGATAGCTTGGGTAAGCATAAAGTAGGAAGTTAAAGGAAGAAAACTCGGTACCAGGTATGTATGGCTAATTTTGATTCTTGTGAAATCGCCTATATGTGTGAAATTTGTTTGGTTCGTGTTAAATTGCGAAATTGTGTGAAATTCTTGATGTTGTTGTTGGATATTCAAAGTTGTTGAACTATGAGTGATGTAATATGAGATTTGAGCCGAAAGATAAATGACGAGTTGAATTTGGAAAAAGAATTGTGAATAATGGTTATGATGGCATATATGGTACCTTGTGGAAAAGAAACAAAACACTTAAGGCGTGGTAAGTTATTGAACATAACAGTATGAACATCCTCGATTTTGGAAACATTGTAACTTGGTTGTGATATTGGCTTGAGCAGTAATTGAGAACATGAAAAAATGTGTAAGTTTCTTATTTGAACTTGTTGTAATTGTGTGTAGTACCTTATCTACTGTTTGTGATTGTTGTGTTTGAAAACTGTACGGTGGGATCGGGTTGCGCACCTCAACATGAGGAAATAAGGTGTGGGTTGGGGTGATAAGGGTGGCCGAGGTAATAAGGGTGGACGAGGTAATAAGGATGGAAAGCGATCGAAATCGCAAATGAAATTGATACAAAAATCATTGATATGAAATTGTGAAAGGAGACAGCAGGAGAGTTTGCAACCTGGGGGGCACTGATTGCCCCTATGTTTGACTACTTGTAATTTATGTGGTTGATTGGTTGTTGTTCTATTTGTGGACCTTAAACTTGCTTGTGTTGAGGCTTATCTGAAATGAGTAAAAGGTGGGAAACATGGATAGTTAGCTTAATTGATTTCTTGGTGTAATCTATTGTCTGTCTTGTTATCGTGATCCTCGTTTAACGGCTTGAGTTTACTTGGGACAAAGTTTGTCCATACATACCAGTACAATTCAAGTGTACTGACGTCCCTTTTGCCGGGGACGCTACATTCGTGTTATGATTGTAGGTGGATCAGTAGCAGGCACTTCAGCTCATCGGCAGTAGTATTCTTCACCTTCCACTGCCCATTTTGGTGAGCCCCTTTCTTCCTCGGGGCCCTGTGTGGTTCATGCCACTTTTGTTTAGATTTCCTTTTGGTTTTGTAAGGTACAGCCGGAGCCTTGTTACCGGAAAGTATTGTATTCCCTTTTGTATTCTAGAGGCTCTAAAGACATGTAAACTGTGGGACTCCAGTCTTATGTATATATTATGTTATGTCGGGCGTTGTAAAAAACTGCAAACTTGATAATGAATCACTCGTATGGTTTTGTTTGTTTATTGTGAAATCATTTATGATTATTAAGATATTTGGTTAATGAGACATAACCAACACAGGGGAAACACGTGGGAATGAAAGGCACCCAGGTCCGCTTGACTGGGGCAACCCGGTCAGGCGGCGGTCATGTCCCTCGATTTGGGGCGTGACAAGTTTAAAGTAAGTTGACTTGTCCCAACGATGGATCTCTTTCGACGGGGTTCTTGAGGGTCTAAGTCGACGTACAAATATGAAAATGAAATAGGAATATGTTGGACTCTTCCCGATGATGATCTTTTAGTCAGTTTTCTTGAGGGAAGTAAGTCTAAAGAAAGTACCAAAAAGTAGGTAGTGTAGTAACTCCCCATTTATTTGTCGTTGAGCCACAGTTCTTTTCCAAGGGTTTTGCTTGAATCAGATACAGTTAGTTTTTGTTTATTTTGTTTTTAGTTTTTAGTTAGTATTGATGAGCTATGAGCTGAAATTAAAAGATAACCCTTGGAGTTGATACACCCGAACACAATAGACACTAGAGTGTAACGCCTAGTCTCAGTGGTTGATTCTTGCTAGAGTGCCTTAAATTGTATGTTTGTAACTGACTAGAATACTCAAACAAGAGTTTCTTGATAATCCAATCTAGAGTGAGTCATATGCCATGTGTGTGTGAGTTGTACTGTATTCTATGCTCTATATTTGATGTATAGAACTTGCCTCGTGTGTTTGCAAAGCGAAAAAGTAGCTTTATTCATTCTTAGAAGTGATACAGGAATTTCTTTGTTGTGACAAATTTATAAAGTAGACCCACATAAATGTAATACATCGTAGTTTACTTGTTGAGCTTATAAGCCTATTTCTTTGGCAACCACATTACGAACCTTACCCAATTGTTTGAATGGCTTGTCTGTTTGAACCCTTTTACCTCCCATGAGCATTTGAATGGTCATGAAATATGCAAAATCTAAAGTATGGGAGTGGTGGTTTGATTTTAAGTGGAACCAATGAAATAGAGAAACAATGTGGTTTTTGAAAAAGTAAAAGAATAATCACCACTTAATATAAAAAGAAAACAAAAGAGAATGAGTAAATGTAGGAGTTGATAAATGGTGACTTGATACAATTGCACCTAATAGAGTGATATGTTATAAATAAAAATATCGTGGAATGTCTTGTTGACATAAGTATGATTTTGAAGGTTAATGTGATTGTATTAAAAGTGCTTAGGGATGTTAGTCACTATATCCAAATATATCCCACCCATCCTTTAGCCTACATTACAGCCAAATGAAGTCCTAATTGATCTTAGACTGAATAGACTCGATTAGTAGAGTAGTACGGGCAACCCTATGGTGCATCTTTGTGGTATGTGAATGTTCTTTTTAATAGTGAGCGAATTTTGACTGTCTAAGTTCCTAATTGTTCTTAATATTATTATTTGTGGAACTACTCTCTTGTGTGATGTGAGGGCATGTGATTCACGAAGGAAAGGTAAGTCTTGACTTCTGTATAGAGTAATTTGAGTAAGTACGAATATTGCATGGCACGTGAGAGTCAACTTTTGAGGCAAAGATTGTTCACTACTAGACGTGCTATTGGTGTTTGTTCTTGGTGTGATACGTTAGGGGAAAAGCTTAGTAAAAGAACATTTATAGAATGTAGTGGATTGCTTTAGTACTAGCAATGATTTAACTGTGGGGTGTTGATAATAGGCTAGATTCAAGCAATTTAGTGATTGTTTATGCCCCAACTTGACTATGTTTCACTGTTGTGTGATAGTTAAATGATGATAAATTGGCTCCAATTGGGAATTTCATGTTGCAGGAGCGAGTTTCACGTACGAGGACTTAAGATTGTATTTGGAGCTAAATTGAAGCAAGGAAGCCCCTCAGAACTAAGTATGTTGAAAGAAGAGAGAAAAGAAGAGCTAAAATGATGATCCACTAGCGCGCCCACTAGTGTGACCGTTCTAGCCCAGGAGTTTGAGGCAGAATATTGTGCCATATGCACGGTCAGTAGCGTGCCCATTAGCGCGATCGCGCTAGTCCAGTTTGACAAAATATAATTTAGGGGTAAACTTGGAAGTTTGGGGGTAGTTCCACTTAACCTATAAGAGGTCCAGCTCGCCCAAATGGACATTATCAATGTTTTTACAACTTAGTTTAAAGCAAGGAGAGGCAAGAGGCAAGGAGGATAATTCAACATCGAGTTCTTCCTTTCTTCCTTTTGTATTTTACCATTTATGATGAACTTTTCTATTGTTATGATGAACAAGATTGTGAGTAGCTAAATATTTAGTCTAGGGTTTTGATGGAACTTGTTGAAGGATGAACTTTGTGTTATGTTAATATAGTTTGCCTGGTTTAATCTCTAATTGTTGAACTACGTTCTTGCTGTAGTTAATTGATAGGATCCTCTATTAGTTGTGTCTATTTAGTATGTATTACTCGGGACAGAGTGGATATTTAGGTAATTGTGGAACTACACCACTTCCAAATTATATGAGGGATCAATAACCGAGGGTTTAAAGGCGGGATTAGGGATAACGAAGCCTTGGGTGCGATCTAAAGTGAGTTGAATTAAAGATAACTAGCATAACTCGTAAGAGTGCGTCTAGTAAATTATCGTGATTACTTGGGAGAGATTTACGGTTGTAAGATTGTTCATGATCATAGATACTATTAGGAAAATCTATGTGAAACATGACAGGAAGGAATTCCATTAATAGGGGAAATCATAACCTTAGATCCTTCTCTTTTTTGTGTACAACTCAATCATAGTTAGTTGTTAGTTTACTTGCTTATATTCAGTTATAGTTAGTTAAAGTAACACAAATTATTATTTAAATATCTGGGAAGTTGATTACAAAGAATTTAGTGAGTCTAACAAAAGTGATTGGTAGGTTAATTCTCTGAAGATTCGACTCTGGGCTAAATACCCGAATTATATTTGCAGCGACCGCTTTGTCCTTTTTATAAGGCAAATTTGGGCGTGATCAAATTTTACTCCTAGATTTGAACCATAATTTGAAAATAATAAATACCCCATTCTTTTTTTCATTCAAACTTTACACCTAAACCTTATCTATTCTTGTGCTTTAGAAATTTCTCTATTTTCTAGCACTTATACTTTGATTTCTTTAGATCCTTTGTGAAGCATTTCGATCAAGCGTATTGCTCTAATTTCCTCTATTTAAAAAGAAATGGCAAAGACTTCAAAAACCTCCCCAAAAAGAAACTACTTCCACATTACGGCTGGCCGGCAAAGAACCAGTAGTGGAACCTCCTATGAGCATATTCATCCATGGCATGTGCTCGATAATCACCAATTTTAAGGTTGAAAAACCTTCACCCTTATCGGGTCGGTGTGATAAGGTCTCGAGGTACATCTACTCGAGCACTAAAGAAATTATCCCTACAGCGAGAAAACATTGCATCTAGGTTAGTAAAGATGTAGTGGTTCCCGGGTCGAAGAAGATATCACTACCCACGTCGAGGGATACTTAGTGTTTACACTTATCCCTTTATGCTGGGCCCATTGGACACAGTCATCATCCAATTTTGCAAATGGTACGAGGTGTGACTTGGCCAGATTCACCCTTCATTCTAGAGGATCATCATCTTTGTACGGCCGCAGAATACCTGATGTGGTGGCGATGCAAATTCTGCTAAGGGCAAAATATAGATTCAGAGGCCTGTAAATTTGAGCTCAAATGAAGAACGCGTTTGTGTACATATTATATGGCTCAGTTGAAGATAATAGTGAGGCAGCTTCTGTTATGCTGTCTAAAGTAGAAGAAACATGGTCGGCACTTGCTTTTGCGTGGACACAAAAGTTCATGCACTGAGGCGCTCAGTATTACGCTAACAACAGAACCTTCGTAGGAGTATTTTTATCCATAAATTTCAGCTGTGTATAAATAGTTCCTTTTCAAATTTTTAGGTCATCATTTGTTTTGAGGAGCACGTGAACAACTGTATTTTACATCTTAGAGTAATTTTAGAGCATCTTTAGCTATTAATCTAATATTTTACTCTTGTAATTACTTTTTATGGTTTATATTTTATCTCTATCTTTGATTTCTAGGTTGATTATGAGTACCTAAACCCCATAGCTAGGGTTGCAACCCAACCCTAGTATGGGTATGTAATAGTTCCTCAACTTTAGGGCTTAATTGTTGATGGGTTAATGATATTTAGCTTGATTCTTGATTCATGATTGTTGAATTGGTGGTTACAAACACTGATTCATGCCTTTATGATTTAGACTCTACTTGAGAAAGAGAGACTAAGTCTAGGAAATCCAGGCTAACAAGGAATTGGGATAAATTCAATAGATTGATAGCCCCAATTAGAAAAGTTAAACCTAGAGATAGTAATACCCGACTTCAACCAATTTTGCTTGCATTGTTTGAACACCCAATTGGCTTGAGAAAGCTAATTAGGCCCAAGTCACTCAAATTACCTAGAGGTATAAAGTTGTAACTTATGTGCAATGGTTATATCATGATCTCAATTATGACAAGCTTGTCCGAAATTCTTGACCCTATTACATACTCGCCTAGGTGTAAGCCACTTCCCTAGTGCTTTTTACCAATTGAGAAAAAAACTTACCAAAACAATGTTCTTAGATTATTTTCATCATTCAGTAGCACTAAAGGTAGAGTAGAAACAAAACAAAGCATGGTTAGAAGTGCAATTAAGAACATCACGCATAGCTAGATTGGATAGAAACCCAATTCCTAACCATTATTAGCTCCTTGTGGATATTGATCCCGACCTTTTGGGTAAAAGTTACATCGATCACTCTTTGCCATTTTATAGTGGTATTTGGATGGAGACGATCAACATGGCGCGAACTTTCGAAGGACGATGGGAGGCCCGTTCTCATGGTGAGATTTCCTTTCCCGAGAGAGTAATATTTGGATCTTTTTTTGTGTTGCTGGGTTCTCATCTATTTTGTTTACCTTTACAGGTTTATCCAAGGATATTACATTGAGGCCTCTATCTGATAATGAGGATTGCCCCGCCAAGTCCCTTGCTTTGAGACAAGGTGAGGAGAATAAGATAAAAAGGGCTCCGAGTTCTCCGAACTCGGAAAAGAATAAATTGAGGAGGAGGTTGGTGCGCAAATCCAAAGAACACACTAGTTTTTGAGCGCCATCATAAGACTCTCTCCATCAGCTGAGGGAAGAATCCAAAGAAGAAGAAGAAGTCTCTAAACTAGTAGCCAGCATGTGGGCACAGTTCGAGGGAGAAGGGCCTCCGAACCAGTGAGAGGCAAAACTGTATGGCCTCAACTCAAAAAGGCCGATGAGGATGCCGTGGTTGAGGTTTTCGAACCAGAGCGAGGCAAGGCAGTTTTGCCTCAAGTTAGGGAGGCCAACAGGAAGGCCATGGAAAATACTTATCGAGCCATGGGCAATGGCCCGAAGGATGTACTTAGTGTGATAGACTTCTCCGAGTCACCTTCATTCACTAAAACCATGTTCAACGAGGCTCAGATGCTAAAACGACGTCACAGCGAGGGGCCCTAAGGGGCGGTATACCCCTTTCAAAACGTTATTGATAGTGTAGACTCTACTGCAATAGAGGACATTACCGGGTTGGGTGACTTACCGGTGCCAAGGAAGAGCCCATCTTCGGGAACAAGTGGGGCTTCCTCAAGTTCGAACTACTCAACCGGTTTCCAGCCCCGAGTGTGAATTCTGACCGGAAGCGGTCGATCATCATGTCCATTCCGGAAGATTCTCGGGTTCTCTATGCCCCCATGGGGGTGGATAATTACCTTCGGTGCTTGGTGATAGAGAACTACAAGTCAAAATGAATGAGGTAAAAGCACCCTTCCCAATTAATGAAGATCAACAAGCGTTAAACTAGGTAAGTTCAGATACCTCTTTCTAGTTTGTACTTAGATTAATTTATAAATGATAATAACTTTTCTCTTTGTGTTTGTAGGCTTAGGTGCTTCATCATAAGTCTTCTCCAATACCGAAAATAGCTAAATGTGATGACCGGGTCCGTTGTCATGTGAGTTACCACCCCGTTATCCCTTCATTATATTGTATCATGTTTTTATATCTATGTTAGAGTCTATCGGGTGAATTCGGTTTAATTCTGGTTGAAAATAATGCATATAGCCTTTTAGAGTGAAGCTTGTTTTTAAAAAGTCAACCTGAAGTTGACTATGTGGTTAAAAGGCTTGGAATCAAATTCTGGTGATTTGGTTAGCTTCGGGAGGTGAATTGTCACGTAGGGGAGTGATCAGAATGTATTTTGGAGGTCTGTAACTCAATTAGGCTTGAAATGCCGAAGTTTGAAATTTTTGGAAATCCGATTGATAATTGAGATTTTGATCCGGGAGTCGGAATGGAATTCTGAGAATTGTTGTAGCTTCGTTAGGTGATTTGGGATATGTGTGCAAAATTTATGGTCATTCGGACATGGTTTGGTTGGTTTTTTTATCGAATGCGTGTTTTGAATGTTTTAGAAGAATTTAGGCTTGAATTCTATGTAATTTGACGGTTTTGGTTTTGTCTGAAGTGTTTTGAGGATTGAAACAAGTTTGAATAATGTATAAAGATGTGTTGGTGCTTTTGGTTGAGGTCCCGAGGGCCTCAGGTGTATTTCGGGTTGTATCGTGCTCTTATTTGATGTTTCAAAGCCGTATTATTGGACATAAAGGAGTACCGCAATTAGTAAATGAGCTCCAAATTAAATTTTTATTGAACCATTAGATTTGTATCGCAATTTCGGAGCTATATAAAAAAGAATCGTCGAATTTGGACAACGTGTGAGGGAGTTATGCTCATTTTCGTGTCAAGCAAGTGCTAGTTGCTGTCATAACCGCAGAAGCGGAAATTGACCGCGGAGGCGGTACCGCAAAAGCGGAAATTGTGCAGCTGAAGCGGTAACGCAAAAGCGGAAAATATACGCAGAAGCGGAAAATTGTCCGCGGTAGCGGAAATTTGGCCTGGGCAGAGACCTTAAGTTCCGAAAATGGCCTATATTCACCATTTTTGACTTCTAGAGCTTGTCTTTGGGAGAGATTTTGAAGGATTTTCGCGGGCATCGATTGGGTAACAATTCTATAATCTTTTATGCTTAATACCCACTAATCTAATCACGATTTCATCTTTAAATTTCGGATTCTTGAATGAAAATTGGGTGAAAGTTCATAGACCAAACTATTAGGTTTTGAGGGGGTATTTGACCTGTGATTTTGATAAATTTTATATGTATGGACTCGTGGCGAGACGAGGATTCCGAAGATGTAAGTTTCATAATTTTTCGAGAAGCGGGCCTGGAACTCGGGTTTTGCTAGTTTTGAGATTTTTCATGTATTTCGATTGTTTTTGATGTGTTGTTCTGTTAGCCTATTTTGATATATTTGTACTGATTTTGGCTAGTTTCGACGCGCGTGGAGGCCGATTTGAGGAGCTAAGGCGTCGCAGGCTTGAGTTTCGCTGGTTCGAGGTGGGTAATACTTGAAAATGATGTCTTGAGGGTTAGTAAACCCCAGACTTGCACATCCTAGAGTTGTATTGAGGTGACTTGCACGCTGGATTATGGGCGTGGGGTAGAGCACCATTGGGGACTGAGACTTGCTCCGTTCCGCTTAATAAAAGTACTACCTAATTGCTTGAAATTGAATGACACTTTAATAAAGATAGTAATTATGAGGATTTGGACTAATTATCTTGTTTTGGGCTTCGTGCTGATTATCTGAATCCTTCAGGGATTGGTATCACTGTCTTGGTAATACTATACATATTTTTATCTCAATCTAAGGTTTTAAAATGGTATTTTTCTACTCAGCATTTTTATAAGATTTGAAAAACATGAACAAGGTTTTGATGACATTTTTTTGCTGTGAGCTGATATGATGCTGTTGCCCGATGGGCTTTTTGATTACTCGTTGGACTGATTGAGGTCGAGGGCCACATGTAAAGGCATGGCGGTTTATGTGAGGAGGCTTTCAGGCCTCGAGTGATATGTGAACAGATGCATATACATGCATGGATCGAACTGCACGCCGCAGTATTATTGCGCTTGGGCTGTAAGATCCCCTTCGGAGTCTGCACACACCCCCTAGTGAGCGCGGGCGCCTTTGCATGGATCGGGCTGTATGCCACAACGTCATATGCATTGCATTGCATACATATATTGGCTTACTTGTACTACGTGGCATGATATTTAGCACTCATACATTACTGGCATACATGTGTTATCTGCCTTATTGACCAGATACTCTGGTGGAAATTGATATGGAGTGCTGAGCCCAAGAGGCTGATTTGAGTGCAGACTTGCACTGTCTGAGGTTGTACCAGGTATTGAGCTGTCATAATGAAAGGAAAAGACATTAAAAAGAGATTTCTAAATAATCTACTCACATATGCTAAAAAGGAATAAAATGAAAGTGTATTGTAGCTTAAAAGATGGTTCAGTATTATATAGCATGAGATAGTGCTTTGTGTGGTTTTATTTTCCTCAGCATTATTTTCTTTTATTACCGCTGAGTTGGAAGTACTCACTCGACTCCCTGCACCATGTGTGCATATTCAGGTACCTGGAGGCTTAGCTGAGCTTGGTGCTGGTCTAGACCTAGTTGGGATCGTCGAGGTAGCTGTCTGGCGTCCGCAGAACCCGACATTTTCCCCTTAATACTATGTTATTGTGTATTCCACGTACTCTTAGACTTGTAGAGTTAGTTACAGTATTGACTGATATTTTGATAGAGGCTCTTCGCTCATGACCCCAAATCTTTGGGAAGTTACGGGTTTTGGGATATTATTATATCTCTCACTTTAATTTGGATTCTTTCTTTGATAATGACTTAAAATAAGTGATTTTGAGCTCTAAGGTTTGGATGAGAGTGTATTTGGTCGGGCTGGCCTAGCAATGTGCTGGGCGCCATCACGACCAGGTTTTGGGGTCGTGATAAGTTGGTATCAGTGCCTAGGTTACTAGGCTTCATATGTCATGAGACGGTTGGTAGAGTCTCATGGATCGATACGGGGACTCCTGTGCTTGTCCTCGGAAGGCTGCAGACCTTTTAGGAAACACTTCACAATTTTGGAATTCTTATCGTGCATACTTGATTCAGCTTGAGATGTAATATAATTCCTTCCATACGTCTGTATGCACACGCGAGCGCTCAGTAATGTAATTGCCTTGATGGCTTGTGATTCCCTGGTCGAGGGGCGAGATATGATCTCTGTGAGTTCATGTTGGGCCAGTCGGGAGGACTTGAGGCCAGATCTTTGTCTATGGCTAGAGCACCAAGGTGGTGATTTTGCGAGCTGGTATTATGAAATCTATATGATCAGTATTGTCCCAAATTGTGGAAATGGCAGCTTGATAATGGATGAGCTGTTAGGTGTTAGACTCTTATTATGATCCATTGTGTAGCCCCTAGCTATGCGTGTGGTGAATATGTTCATGTCTTTTAGTGGAAAGGTAAAGTGCACTACGTGTGGTAGTATGAGTTCAGACTCAGGAAGAACGAATATGTTGTGCTATGTGTATTGTGGTGAAAGGTAGTTGATATATGTTATGATTCGAGCAGGTGGAACGCATGCCTATGTATCAATATTGATGAGGTAATTTGTGTAATATTGAGGTTAATATTGTTGATATACATTGTGATGTCTTGTCAAGATGCTGATGTATTGTTAGGATGGTTTGGTGATTATCTGGTAGGTGGATAGGCCAAATTACAAAGGAAACTCTGTCGAAATATTTGGAAAATTTGGGACTTAGAAAAGGTTTTGTCACCTAAAGAGTTGGCTTAACGGTTGTGTGTGTATAAATGCAAGAATTGAAGAAGAGTAAAGATTTCTGATGATTCGAGTCTCTGCCAAAGCTTGTAAATGACTCGAGTTTAATCTCATTATTACATTGCGGCATAATTCAAGTAAGAATGCTTTGAGTGGTTAAAGGTGCTTTGATGTATGGCTTCGAGCCAAGTTGGGGAGGTTGCTATTAATTAAGTAATTGCACGGTTGTATGATATGTTGGTTCTGTCTCTAGGTATGTTGGGAAACTTTGATGAAGGGTATATGGTGCTTAGTTGTTATGAAGAAATACTAGGATGTTTTGAACTACTATTGATAAAGAATGCTTGGTGTATAGAAAAGATAGATAGCTATTTGTATCTGTATGCAATCGTGTTATGCGGTGTCAAAGTTCTAACAAAGCACGAGTGGTTATGTTCAATAAGACAGTTGAATTACAGCTGAATAAGGGTGAATCACGCCCGAGAATGGTCTTGCGGTGTTCAAGATTTTACTTGTAACAGTCAGGTATCTTAAGGTTGTGTATGTGGCTAGAGACTGTGGTTTCTTTAGAAGAAATCGAGACTTGTGTTATGTTATGTTAATTATGGGATTCTATGTATTCGTATTGGAAGTTAATGATAACGAATTTTGAATCGCATGAAGTTCTTCAAAATAAAGTATTTTAGAATGTGGTACTTCTGGAAACATCTGAGCAAGTATTCAGTGGCCTATGGGTCCTAGAGCATGTGGTCTTATGTACGCGTTTGGTGTGGTAACCTGAGTTGAGGTATTGTGGCGTTACAGTAAGGGATAATAATAAATTAAAGATGAATCGGAAAAGAAATTGGGTAAATGGAATAGCTTGTTAATAAACCGAAATAGTATGATAAAGATACGAGTAATTCTTCGTATGTGTTTGATAGTAGTGGGTCTTGCAGGTATTGTGCAGCAAAGCTCTTGAATGCTGGCAGTTTAGTTGGTGCGATGGAATTTGGAGAAAGAGTTCGTGATGTGTTTTACCGTGGTCTGAACATGAGTATATCTTCTGTTGGTATGCGAAGCTTGGAATGTGTAATGATTTTCTTCTATACGGGATCATGAAGGTCCTTGACTAGTTGAGTGCGTCGATGTTTGCGGCGTAGGAGAGGGATATAAGTTTCCATGTATCTTAGTATGGTATGGTATTGCGATATTCTCTTATTGGATCAACTGTAATGATCGCGTTGTTGATGGCATAGTGAAATTTCTTAATGGCTTTCATGGTATGTATGGATGCTTAATGTGTGTTATGTACTCGTATGGTGGGGTGTGGAAGGTATAGTGACTCATGTGTTATATATGTGTTGGAAACTAGAAGTTCTCGTAATCTGCCTACGCAGTGGTTGTATATCGTGTGTATCGGCACCGTTTAGCGATTGTTGGAAATTGGAAGCACTAGTGGCTCTCTCTTTGCTTGATATGATGAATTTGGGTGATGATATTTGATTGCAGACTCGTTGTCTAGACTAATGTGATATGGACTATGTCGGAAAATGCCACAAATTGCATAGCAGAGTGCATCGGATTATGTTCCAGCAGGGTAGTTGTACCCCAAGACAAGCGGACGACTGGTAGGTATTGCTTTGTCAGTTGGGCCTTCATGGCGGATGTCAGTGTAGAGGTATCTACCATTGATTCAGTTCCGGTATTGAGGAACTTTGTCGGATGCGTTTCTTGTGGCCGAGCTTGAGGCTATATATGTTTATTGTAATGAGAAACTTGACTCGATGTGCATTTCCTCTCGCGAGATTTATGCGTGGATCGGGTGGCACGCCGCCCCGAGTTATTTGGATCGAGTGGCACGCCGCCACAGTTATGGTATCTGGATCGGGTGGCACGCTGCCACGGGTATGTCATTGGAATGGGTTGCACGCCACAACAGTGTGATGTAGTATGTAGAGAATATTTTTCTGTATGTTACCTTCTATACAATACTTTCTGGCTTCTGAGGAAAAGTCTGTATTGGGTATCGCTCGGCGAGTAGCACATCGGTTGTGTCCTTTTAGGATTTGATAGCAAATATTAATTGTTTCACCGTGGGTGAGATTGATCGCTTGGGTTCGGACCTAGATCTGTGCGTGGCTGACCGTTCTGAGCATGGTGACTTGAGGTGCTTCATGAGTAACAGTGTTTGGATAGAATCGTGAGTCGTGGCAAGGCCACGTGATGCTATGAACTTTCAAGGAGGATTCAGGTACTCTATGATGTGAGACAGGATCTCAGTTCTATGTTATGAGGGTACGAAGGAATTAAATTACAGCTCTTTTATTTGAGTCAGTTGTCATGATTTGAGTATGCTCAGACGTTTCTTATTGGAGCCTGTGTTGTGCTCGTCGCGACTTAGACCGGTGTTGGAGTATCATATCACATGTGTGGTGTCTTATAGTCGAGATGATTGTTGGAACCCTTAATGAGTGCGAGTATATATGATTTCAGCTGGTTAGAAAGGTAATATCAAGGTTTGGCTCCAAAATCTGTTGTAGTATCAGTTAAAAAGGGAAATGGATTCATGAATGGTTGTCCTGAGAGATGGGTCCGGTATATCACGTGTTTTAGCTGCCGTGGGCAGTATGTGAAGGTGTTGGAATAAGACTTTAGCTTATGAAAAAGGCTTTTCAGTTAGTATTTGGTTATCGTGGGCAATTGTTGTGATCAGAGGCTATCGTCTTGAGTGATTGGGTTGTTTGATACATCATATGATCTCACCCGGAGTGGCGAGTATGGGTTATTGCAGTGGGTTTGGGTGTATCCTGAGTATAGGCATGGGATTAGGATTTGGTATATGATATCAGAAAGTGCAATGTGGTTTATGGTTCATATGGACTATGAAATTCCAGCTATATGGTGTTATCGGGCTTATGTGAGATAGGGTGACATGGGATCACCCCGAGTATATGCTTGGTAAGGTCATTCAACTATTGGATTGCTTCTAGTACAACTTTGGTACGCTCGAGGACGAGCGTTTATTTAAGTTGGGGAGAATGTGATGACCCGGTCCGTTGTCACGTGAGTTACCGCCACGTTATCCCCTCATTATGTTGTATCATGTTTTTATACCTGTGTTAGAGTCTATCAGGTGAATTTGGATCAATTCTGGTTGAAAATAAGGCATATAGCCTTTTAGAGTAAAACTTGTTTCTGAAAAGTCAACCTGAAGTTGACTATGTGGTAAGAGGGCTCGGAATCGAATTCTGGCAATTCGGTTAGCTTCGGGAGGTGAATTGTGACTTAGGGAGCGATCAGAATGTATTTTGGAGGTCTGTAACTCAATTAGGCTTGAAATGCCAAAGTTTTAAATTTTTGGAAATTCGATTGATAGGTGAGATTTTGATCCGGGAGTCAGAATGGAATTCCGAGAATTGCTGTAGCTTCATTAGGTGATTTGGGATATGTGTGAAAATATTTAGGTCATTCGGACATGGTTTGGTTGATTTTTTTATCGAATGCGAGTTTTGAAAGTTTTAGAAGAATTTTGGCTTGAATTCGATGTAATTTGATGGTTTTGGTTTTATCTGAAGTGTTTTACGGACTGGAACAAGTTTTAATAATGTATTAAGATGTGTTGGTGCTTTCGGTTTAGGTCCCGAGGGCCTCAGGTGTGTTTTGGGTAGTATCGCGCTCTTATTTGATGTTTCAAAGCCGTTTCTTTGGAAATAAAGGGGTACCACAATGAGTTAATGAGCTCCAAATTAATTTTTTTATTGAATCATTAGATCTGTATCGCAATTTCGGAGCTATAGCAAAAAGAATCGTCGAATTTGGACATCGTATGAGGGAGTTATGCTCATTTTCGTGTCGAGAAAGCGCTGGTTGATGTCATAACCGCAGAAGCAGAAATTGACTGCGGAAATTGAACCGCAAAAGCGAAAATTGTGCCGCGGAAGTGGTACCGTAGAAGCAGAAAATATCCGCGGAAGCGGAAATTTGGCCTGGGCAGAGACCTAGAGTTCCGAAAATGGCCTATTTTCACCATTTTTGACTTCTAGAGCTCGGCTTTGGGAGAGATTTTGAAGGATTTTCGTGGGCATCGATTGGGTAACAATTCTACAATCTTTTATGCTTAATACCCACTAATCTAATCACGATTTCATCTTCAAATTTCGGATTCTTGAATGATAATTGGGTGAAAGTTAATAGACCAAACTATTAGGTTTTGAGGGGGCATTTGACCTCCGATTTTGATAAACTTTATATGTATGGACTCGTGGAGAGACGAGGATTCCGAAGATGTGAGTTTTATAATTTTTCGAGAAGCGGGCCTGGGGCTCGAGTTTTGCTAGTTTCGAGGTTTTTCATGTATTTCGATTATTTTCGATTGGGTGTTGTTCCATTACCCTATTTTGATATATTTGTACTGATTTTGGCTAGTTTCGACGTGCGTGGAGGCCGATTTGAGTAGCTAAGGCGTCGCGAGCTAGAGTTTCGCCTTTTCGAGGTGAGTAATACTTGTAAATGATGTCCTGATGGTTAGTAAACCCCGAACTTCACATCCTAGTGCTGTATTGAGGTGACTTGCACGCCGGATAACGGGCGTGGGATAGAGCACCATTGGGGATTGAGACTTGGTCTATCCCGCTTAATAAAAGTACTGCCTAATTGCTTGAAATTGAATTGACACTTTAATAAAGATATTAATTATCAGGATTTGGACTAATTATCTTGTTTTGGGCTTCGTGCCGATTATCCGAATCCTTCAGTGATTGGTATCACCGTCTTGGTAATACTGTGAATAATTTTATCTCAATCTAAGGTTATAAAATGGTATTTTGCTACTTAGCATGTCACTATCCTAGTTCACCAATCGTGAACATGTCGTGATGGCACCCAGTCCCCACGACTAGGTAAGCCTAACACGTTGTGGAATATACAAGTTATGAACATTAAATAAGAAATAGCGGAAAAATAGTATAAGAAGAAATGTAATCCGTGCCGCTTGGCACATACATCCGTCAAACACACTGTATAAAACACCACCAAGATCCGGAATCCCACGGGTAACACAGACTAAAAGAGAGTATACAACTGTGGCTGTATGTGTAAAGAGTATCTAACAACGAAATGAAGGAAAAATGTCCGCTAATACTATCAGAATAGAAGGAAAACCTCCGGATCCACGGACGTAGCAGATCATACCTCGAGGTCTCCCAAAGAGCAGCTGAATCACCTAGTATGAGTCTGCCCTGACGTACCTGGATCTGCACAACAAAAGTGCACAGAAGAGTAGCATGAGTACACCACGGCGGTACTCAGTAAGTGCCAAGCCTAACCTCGATGGAGTAGTGACGAGGAAGGCCAGGGCCCTACTGAGAGAAAACAATTACAAAATGATAATAATAATAATAATAAGTAGTTTAGATGATAATAACTTTGGAGATACAACAATAAAATGATTACTGCAATCGTCTACAATTAAATAACAGCAAGTAACAACTCAATCAATAACTCAGGATCTCCGGGAATCGAACCCGCAGTCCCTACCAATAACTCGAGATCTCCGGGAATCGAACCCGCAGTCCCTACCAATAACTCAGGATCTCCGGGAATTGAACCCGCAGTCCCAACCAATAACTCCGGGTCTCCGAGAATCGAACCCGCAGCCCTTGGATCTCCGGGAATTGAACCCGCAGTCCACAAACAATAGCAATCCGGGTCTCTGGGAATCGAACCCACAGCCCTGGGATCTCCGGGAATTGAACCCGCAGTCCACAAACAATAGCAATCCGGGTATCTAGTAATCGAACCCACACCCCTGGGATCTCCGGGAATTGAACCCGCAGTCCACCAACACCACAAATAAAGAAAACGCACACAGAAAACATAATATGCTTAACTACAACTTCACCGAGGACTAGTGCCAACAATTATCAAGAAGTTCAAGTAGGACAGTTAGGCAATTAGACAGATAAATTCTACCTGATCATGCTTCCCTAACGAATACCAGGTAAATATCACAACTTAATAAACTAAGAACAGGAATATCACGAATTGGACAATTTAAGTAAAGTGAGTTACAAAAACTAGCGCATGTACACGCCCGTCACCTTGCGTACAAGGCATTTAAACTATCACATAATATCCTAGGGGTAAAGGTTCCCCCACACGAGGTTAGACAAGCCACTTACCTCGACTCCGGTACAAAACCGCTAAGAGACAACTCTCTTGCCGCGAATGTCGGCCTCCATAGGTGTAGTATCTGATAAAAATCAATAGAATCACATCAAAATAGGCCAATTGGGCATTACCCAATCAAAACAACTCATAATTCACATCGAATTCAAGCCTAAATTTCTTAAACCTTTCCAAATTGCACATCCGATATAAAACCCGACCAAACGTCGTCCGAATGACTTGAAAATTTGCGGACATATCCAAAATCACATAACGAAGCTACAGAAATTGTCGAAATTCCATTCTGACCCCCGGATCAAAATCTCACCTATCGTTCGGATTCGCCAAAATTTCAAACTTCGGCATTTCAAGCCTAATTGAGCTACGGACCTCCAAGACACATTCCGAACGCGCTTCCAACCCCGAAATCACCTAACGGAGCTAATGAAACCATCGGATTTCCGTTTCCAGGTCGTCTTACCACCGTTCCGGCTACGGACCATTTTCTAACTTTAAAGTTCTCATTTAGGTACTAAGTGTCCCAAAATGCTCCAAATTTCAAAACCGACTCTCCCGGCAAACCACAATAGCAGAAATGAACTTAGGGGAACAGTTAAATTGGGGATTGGGGCAAAATTTTCTAAAACGACCGGCCGGGTCGTTACATCTTCCCACACTTAAAAGATTCGTTCGTCCTCGAACGAGCATAGAAAACATACCTGGAGTGGTGAAAAGATGATGGTACTGGCTGCGCATATCCTGCTCGGTCTCCCAAGTCGCCTCCTCGACCGGCTGGCCCGCCACTGAACCTTTACCGAAGCGATGTTCTTTGACCTTAGCTTCATGACCTGCCTGTCTAGAATGGCTACTGGCTCCTCAACATAAGACATATCCTTGTCTAGCTGAACAGAAGTGAAATCCAACACATGCGACGGGTCACCATGGTATCTCCGGAGCATGGCGACATGAAATACGAGATGGACTTCGGCTAGGCTGGGAGGTAAGGCCAATTCATAAGCAACCTCCCCAACACGCATTAAAAACTCAAAAGGGCCAATAAATCTAGGACTCAGCTGGCACATTAGCTTGATATGATCTGAAGATATTCCCTCTTGTTCAAACAATTAAGTCTCAGAGTCTAATTCCAACATCCGGAATTCTATGTCATGCTTGTTTTCATCAAGGGATCACTCAATATCATCAAACTCCGTCCTCAAACATGAATGCATAACCTTGCTGGATTCTTACCTTGCAACACAAAATCCACAGGACCACGATAATATTTTTATGACCAAATTAGCCAAAAATTCAACGAATTTGATGCTCCCATTGCACCTCACGATCTACATAGGGCTCGCTCTAACTTTTACAATACTGACACGACGGAAGAGATGTGCCGATATCCATAACCAACTACTGAATCAACAATTCATTGGGTCTATACTCCTGACAAGATCTATTACCTTGTCCTAAACCAGAGGATGGTCTTTTCCTCTATAATATACCTCATATAATCAGTTTGAACTTATCCCAAATCCCATAATCTCATCTCACCCAGTACGAACTGCTCAGGCGATAAGCCACATCAGACATAATCAAAAGTTCCACAAAATGACACAATGTGCTAGTAATCTACTAATTCGTACGTGATACAAAGGAAGGCGAACACTAGAGAGAACTATTCAACTCTCACATAAACATGGACCTCCTCATAAAATAGGAAACCGAAAACATGAAAGCAATTATAGACACTGAAATATACATCACACTGTTACGGCGTGCAACCCGATCCCAACGATATGACTATGGCGCGGCGTGCAACCCGATCCCAACAATATAACCATTGCGGCGTGCCAACCGATCCCAACAATATAACCATGGCGGCGTGCCATCCGACCCCAATAAAATAAAACTCACACAATGAGTCATATGCCGAGCTGAATAGCTCGTCACATCCAAAATACTGAATATCGATCATAAGCACACTAAGGTGCATGATATCAGACACAATGAAACATATAGCGCTATAGGCTACAAACTCAAGCACAACTGAGGTGCGATATAAGATCCGAGTCTCAAGAGCCATCATGCTCATATAACATCACCGCTGAGCGGAACCCCAACACATAAGGAACTTACCAAGCCGTCTCACACTCATACGGCACAATATATCTTTACATGAATTAACCAACCGCAAAATAAGACCGCGACTATCCCTTCATAAAGGGCGCATTGCTGGAAGAAACATAATTGGCCTGGCGCAAGGCTCACTTCCACATTTAAAATCTATCCACCGACCTCAAGTCTATCCTGGTCGTGCCAAACTAAGTCAATAATATTTCACAGGTCTATAACCCAATAAGTAGAGTGCCCTCCAGGAATAAATCCTCAAATGGATGGTATCACCAAATATTCATACTTGGTTAAAATTTCTAACCAATCAAGTGACTACATGTCACACCTATACAATTTTCTTGTGGGACAAGCTCCCACCATCTCCCGAATAATTAAACGGGTATGCACATTCAACCCACCGGCTGCACTAACACTGAAAAGCGATCAGGAGTCCCTAACCGGAACGCAAGGCCTTTCCCACAGAACACTGATCTCAAGTGATACTGACGTTACTACCCATCTTACTCAAACACTGAGACTCCTCTCCTGCTCATCCGAGCTCTTTATATCTCATTCATTGACCCAACTGCGACCTTGGTTCTTACTTTAAATTCCATACCGCTCACAACACTTCACATGCCGATATATGATAGAAAAAATTTCCATCACAACTCTAGAACTGACAATAGGCTAATACTTCATCACATAAGACATTCCATTTAACTCACTTCAGGAGAACTATAGCAACATACAGGCGAATTCTCATAACCGTTGAATATGCCAATTTCTAAGTAGTGGTCCAAGCCACCATAACCCCTTTCCGAGGTTTGCCTACTCTTAACAGGCCCCTAACAGAAGAATACTTCAGAATAACATCAATCATTGCGGCCGACAAGTCTCAAATGCACCGCCACAAATCGCATGCATAACTCGATCACGTTATATGAACCGATCATTGACACCAATATGCCAACTCAACTATGGCTAATCAATCTACTTCCTTCCAGTTAATCCTGGATTGCCTTAGATATGTTAATATCTCCCTTCAATACCTAACATATTCCGACCGCACTCACCCAGAATGACCTTAAATCACGAGGCCATGCTATCTCAAGAACGACGACCATTTCATGTCTCTCAAATACTATACCACAATTCAAGACATCATAGAACGTTTTGTGCCCTTCTTCATAAGTTGCTTAAAAAATTTGACTCCCAACTGTACTTATAGTCTCAGAATTATCAAATGCCACACTTTACCTCTTGAATTCACTAAACTGCTATTGAGAGCCATCCGGTCCCTGACTTGCCCCAGTACACAACCAACTCTACTGAATTTTATAACATATGAATACCCTCTCGATAAAGCCCCTAGTGGAACCACTTCCTTCGCAACCTGCTCCTATACGAGGCATAAATCATGAATCTTCCCTCAAGTTTGAACATGAGCCAGTAAGGCTAACCATAACATGCATTCAACAGTACATATGCTCAAATTACCACACATGGTCCTTTCCCGTGGCTGCAATAACACAATAATACGCTAGTATCCAGAATTCACACAGGTAATTAACCATGCGACCCAATCGTAAGCGGTGGGACTCTCCCACTTAGCCCAAAGCCACTATTACAAGACTCTCGAACACATTAGAACCATTCTCTCAAGTCATTTACTATTATTCAACTGCAACTCACTTGATTCAACGAATATAACCACCTGTGCTCTATTAGCACTCTGACACCATAGGGTATGACCTCATTCACATACAACCAAACATTCATCCCGCTCCATGCACCGAGCATTCTCTACCAACGACATCTTAAAACATACTGTGATTCTCACACGCCTACGAAGCACCATGTAGCCTTTGTCGAAGCTTTTCCCTGCTGATAATGAAATGTAGAGTTTATTAGGGACACAGGAACATCCAAAGTCCCAACATCATACCATACGAGCCTCAACTCTTGCCCATCCGCAAGTTTTCAAGAACTTTTTGTTGAATAGCACCTAAATATATCGCAGGCCAAATCTGATATGACACATGACCTATAATTAGATCGTTGATAGTGAAATCCTTTCACTTGACACGAAGCCTTAAGAAACATTTTGCTAATCCATGACAATAGCCTTTATCATTTGTACATCTTCATCATAAGATAGTCCAAGACATTCGTTTGGTACATGTCCTTCTTAAGATAGTTAAACTCATTTCCCCCAGTATCTCTGCTGGCTGAATCCTTCGCTAAATAGATATCTCATATGAACCATATAGTCTTTATTACCACCAACTATCTTTAGATCTATATCCACCTTGTGATTCTACCATTACCAAGACGATTAGGCAGTAAAGTAAACCTTCTCACGACCGTACTATCAACTGAATGCCAGAACCTAGTGCACCCCCATGTGCACAATTGAAGATCTCTCAATTCTCTTGCATTATAGATATGGACGACACGCGGTAATAATGGTTGAGCAAATTTTTGACTCCCTTGAAATTCTTCTGCAGCGTCACGAACCGTCTGCGCATACTTAATATCGAGTGCGCAATTTCAATACACGAGTGGATGCAAAAGAACATATGACATAGGCTTCAACTAAATAAATGACACACGATAAGGAATTCAAGAATTGAAGAGTTTTCTAAACAGTTACATAGCCTCTCGTAGATAAATACAGACGTCTCCGTATCGATCAGCGAGACTCTAAGTAACCGGTCCGTGTCCCGTGACTCCTATGAACCTAGAGCTCTGATACCAACTTGTCACGACCCTAGTTCACCAATCGTGAACATGTCGTGATGGCACCCAGTCCCCACGACTAGGTAAGCCTAACACGTTGCGGAATATACAAGTTATGAACATTAAATAAGAAATAGCGGAAAAATAGTATAAGAAGAAATGTAATCCGTGCCGCTTGGCACATACATCCGTCAAACACACTGTATAAAACACCACCAAGAACCGGAATCCCACGGGTAACACGGACTAAAAGAGAGTATACAATCGTGGCTCTATGTGTAAAGAGTATCTAACAACGAAATGAAGGAAAAATGTCCGCTAATACTATTAGAATAGAAGGAAAACCTCCGGATCCGCGGACATAGCAGATCATACCTCGAGGTCTCCCAAAGAGTTGCTGAATCACCTAGTATGAGTCTGTCCTGACGTACCTGGATCTGCACAACAAAAGTGTGCAGAAGAGTAGCATGAGTACACCACAGCGGTACTCAGTAAGTGCCAAGCCTAACCTCGATGGAGTAGTGACGAGGAAGGTCAGGGCCCTACTGAGAGAAAACAATTACAAAATGATAATAATAATAATAAGCAGTTTAGATGATAATAACTTTGGAAATACAACAATAAAATGATTACTGCAACCGTCTACAATTAAATAACAGCAAGTAACAACTCAATCAATAACTCAGGATCTCCGGGAATCGAACCCGCAGTCCCTACCAATAACTCAGGATCTCCGGGAATCGAACCCGCAGTCCCTACCAATAACTCAGGATCTCCGGGAATCGAACCCGCAGTCCCTACCAATAACTCAGGAACCCCGGGAATCGAACCTGCAGCCCTTGGATCTCCGGGAATTGAACCGCAGTCCACAAATAATAGCAATTCGGGTCTCTAGCAATCGAACCCACAACCCTGGGATCTCCGGGAATTGAACCCGCAGTCCACAAACAATAGCAATCCGGGTCTCTGGGAATCGAACCCACAGCCCTGGGATCTCCAGGAATTGAACCAGCAGTCCACCAACACCACAAATAAAGAAAACACACACAGAAAACATAATATGCTTAACTACAACTTCACCGAGGACTAGTGCCAACAATTATCAAGAAGTTCAAGTAGGACAGCTAGGCAATTAGACAGATAAATTCTACCTAATCATGCTTCCCTAACGAATACCAGGTAAATATCACAACTTAATAAACTAAGAACAAGAATATCACGAATTGAACAATTCAAGTAAAGTGAGTTACAAAAACTAGCGCATGTACACGCCCGTCACCTCGCGTACAAGGCATTTAAACTATCACATAACATCCTAGGGGTAAAGGTTCCCCCACACGAGGTTAGACAAGCCACTTACCTCAACTCCGGTACAAAACCGCTAAGAGACAACTCTCTTTGCCGCGAATGTCGGCCTCCATAGGTGTAGTATCTGATAAAAATCAATAGAATCACATCAAAATAGGCCAATTGGGCATTACCCAATCAAAACAACTCATAATTCACATCGAATTCAAGCCTAAATTTCTTAAAACTTTCCAAATTGCACATCCGATCTAAAACCCGACCAAACGACGTCCGAATGACTTGAAAATTTGCGGACATATCCAAAATCACATAACGAAGCTACGAAATTGTCGGAATTCCATTCCGACCCCGGATCAAAATCTCACCTATCGTTCGGATTCGCCAAAATTTCAAACTTCGGCATTTCAAGCCTAATTGAGCTACGGACCTCCAAAACACATTCCGAACGTGCTTCCAACCCCGAAATCACCTAACAGAGCTAATAAAACCATCAAATTTCCGTTCCGAGGTCGTCTTACCACTGTTCCGGCTACAGACCATTTTCTAACTTTAAAGCTCTGATTTAGGTACTAAGTGTCCCAAAATGCTCCAAATTTCAAAACCGACTCTCCCGGCAAACCACAATAGCAGAAATGAACTTAGGGGAACAGTTAAATTGGGGATTGGGGTGAAATTTTCTAAAACGACCGGCCGGGTCATTACATCTTCCCTCACTTAAAAGATTCGTTCGTCCTCGAACGAGCATAGAAAACATACCTGGAGTGGTGAAAAGATGAGGGTACCGGCTGCGCATATCCTGCTCGGTCTCCTAAGTCGCCTCCTCAACCGGTTGACCCCGCCACTGAACCTTTACCGAAGCGATGTTCTTTGACCTTAGCTTTCTGACCTGCCTGTCTAGAATGGCTACTAGCTCCTCAACATAAGACAGATCCTTGTCTAGCTGAACGGAAGTGAAATCCAACACATGCGACGGGTTACCATGGTATCTCCGGAGCATGGAGACATGAAATACGGGATGGACTCCGTCTAGGCTGGGAGGTAAGGCCAATTCATAAGCAACCTCCCCAACACGCGTTAAAAACTCAAAAGGGCCAATAAATCTAGGACTCAGCTTGCACATTAGCCTGATATGATCTGAAGATATTCCCTCTTGTTCAAACAATTAAGTCTCAGAGCCTAATTCCAACATCCGGAATTCTATGTCATGCTTGTTTTCATCAAGGGATCACTGAATATCATCAAACTCCATCCTCAAACATGAATGCATAACCTTGCTGGATTCTTACCTTGCAACACAAAATCCACAGGACCACGATAATATTTTTATGACCAAATTAGCCAAAAATTCAACGAATTAGATGCTCCCATTGCACCTCACGATCTACATAGGGCTCGCTCTAACTTTTACAATACTGACACGACGGAAGAGATGTGCCGATATCCATAACCAACTACTGAATCAACAATTCATTGGGTCTATACTCCTGACAAGATCTATTACCTTGTCCTAAACCAGAGGATGGTCTTTTCCTCTATAATATACCTCATATAATCAGTTTGAACTTATCCCAAATCCCATAATGTCATCTCACCCAGTACGAACTGCTCAGGCGATAAGCCACATCAGACATAATCAAAAGTTCCACAAAATGACACAATGTGCTAGTAATCCACTAATTCGTACGTGATACAAAGGAAGGCGAACACTAGAGAGAACTATTAAACTCTCACATAAACATGGACCTCCTCATAAAATAGGAAACCGAAAACATGAAAGCAATTATAGACACTAAAATAAACATCACACTGTTGCGGCGTGTAACCCGATCCCAACGATATGACCATGGCGGCGTGCCACCTGATCCCAACAATATAACCATGGCGGCGTGCCACCCGATCCAAACAATATAACTATGGCGGCGTGCCACCCGATCCCAATAATATAACCATGGCGGCGTGCCATCCGACCCCAATAATATAAAACTCACACAAGGAGTCATATGCCGAGCTGAATAGCTCGTCACATCCAAAATACTGAATATCGATCATAAGCACACTAAGGTGCATGATATCAGACACAATGAAACATATAGCGCTATAGGCTACAACTCAAGCACAACTGAGGTGCGATATAAGATCTGAGTCTCAAGAGCCATCATGCTCATATAACATCACCGCTGAGCGGAACCTCAACACATAAGGAACCTACCAAGCCTTCTCACACTCATACGACACAATATATCTTTACATGAATTAACCAACCGCGAAATAAGACCGCGACTATCCCTTCATAAAAGGGCGCATTGCTGGAAGAAACATAATCGGCCTGGCGCAAGGCTCACTTCCACATTTAAATCTATCCACCGACCTCAAGTCTATCCTGGTCGTGCCAAGCTAAGTCAATAATATTTCATAGGTCTATAACCCAATAAGTAGAGTGCCCTCCAGGCATAAATACTCAAATGGATGGTATCACCAAATATTCATACTTGGTTAAAATTTCTAACCAATCAAGTGACTACATGTCACACCTATACAATTTTCTTGTGGGACAAGCTCCCACCATCTCCCGAATAATTAAACGGGTATGCACATTCAACCCACCGGCTGCACTAACACTGAAAAGCGATCAGGAGTCCTTAACCGGAATGCAAGGCCTTTCCCACAGAACACTGATCTCAAGTGATACTGACGTTACTACCCATCTTACTCAAACACTGAGACTCCTCTCCAGCTCATCCGAGCTCTTTATATCTCATTCATTGACCCAACTGCGACCTTGGTTCTTACTTTAAATTCCATACCGCTCATTGCACTTCACGTGCCGATATATGATAGACACGATTTCCATCACAACTCTAGAACTGACAATAGGCTAATACTTCATCACATAAGACCTTCCATTTAACTCACTTCAGGAGAACTATAGCAACATACAGGCGAATTCTCATAACCGTTGAATATGCCAACCTCTAAGTAGTGGTCCAAGCCACCATAACCCCTTTCCGAGGTCTGCCTACTCTTAACAGGCCCCTAACAGAAGAATACTTCAGAATACCATCAATCATTGCGGCCGACAAGTCTCAAATGCACCGCCACAAATCGCATGCATAACTTGATCACGTTACATGAAACGATCATTGACACCAATATGCCAACTCAACTATGGCTAATCAATCTACTTCCTTCCAGTTAATCCTGGATTGCCTTAGAAATGTTAATATCTCCCTTCAATACCTAACTTATTCCAACCGCACTCACCCAGAGTGACCTTAAATCATGAAGCCATGCTATCTCAAGAACGACGACCATTTCATGTCTCTCAAATACTATACCACAAGTCAAGACATCATAGAACGTTTTGTGCCCTTCTTCATAAGTTGCTTCAAAAATTTGACTCCCAACTGTACTTATAGTCTCAGAATTATCAAACGCCACACTTTACCTCTTGAATTCTCTAGGACTGCTATTGAGAGCCATCTGGTCCTGACTTGCCCTGACTTGCCCCAGTACACAACCAACTTTACTGAATTTTATAACATATGAATACCCTCTCGATAAAGCCCCTAGTGGAACCACTTCCTTCGCAACCTGCTCCTATACGAGGCATAAATCATGAATCTTCCCTCAAGTTTGAACATGAGCCAGTAAGGCTAACCATAACATGCATTCAACAGTACATATGCTCAAATTACCACACATGGTCCTTTCCCGTGGCTGCAATAACACAATAATACGCTAGTATCCAGAATTCACACAGGTAATTAACCATGCGACCCAATCGTAAGCGGTGGGACTCTCCCACTTAGCCCAAAGCCACTATTACACGACTCTCGAACACATTAGAAACATTCTCTCAAGTCATTTACTATTATTCAACTGCAACTCACTTGATCCAACGAATATAACCACCTGTCCTCTATTAGCACTCTGACACCATAGGGTATGACCTCATTTCCATACGACCAAACATTCATCCCGCTCCATGCACCGAGCATTCTCTACCAATGACATCTTAAAACATACTGTGATTCTCACACGCCTACGAAGCACCATGTAGCCTTTGTCGAAGCTTTTCCCTGCTGATAATGAAATGTAGAGTTTATTAGGGACACATGAACATCCAAAGTCCCAACATCATACCATACGAGCCACAACTCTTGCCCATCCGCAAGTTTTCAAGAACCTTTTGTTGAATAGAACCTAAATACATCGCAGGCCAAATCTGATATGACACATGACCTATAATTAGATCGTTGGTAGTGAAATCCTTTCACTTGACACGAAGCCTTAAGAAACATTTTGCTAATCCATGACAATATCCTTTATCATTTGTACATCTTCATCATAAGACAGTCCAAGACATTTGTTTGGTACATATCCTTCTTAAGATAGTTAAACTCATTTCCCCCAGTATCTCTACTGGCTGAATCCTTCGCTAAATAGGTATCTCATATGAACCATATAGTCTTTATTACCACCAACTATCTTTAGATCTATATCCACCTTGTGATTCTGCCATTACCATGACGATTAGGCAGTTAAGTAAACCTTCTCACGACCGTACTATCAACCGAATGCCAGAACCTAGTGCACCACCATGTGCACAATTGAAGATCTCTCAATTCTCTTGCATTATCGATATGGACGACACGCTGTACTAATGGTTGAGCAAATTTTTGACTCCCTTGAAATTCTTCTGCAGCGTCACGAACCGTCTGCGCATACTTAATATCGAGTGCGCAATTTCAATACATGAGTGGATGTAAAAGAACATATGACATAGGCTTCAACTGAATAAATGACACACGATAAGGAATTCAAGAATTGAAGAGTTTTCTAAACAGTTACATAGCCTCTCGTAGATAAATACAGACGTCTCTGTATCGATCAGCGAGACTCTAAGTAACCGGTCTGTGTCCCGTGACTCCTATGAACCTAGAGCTCTGATACCAACTTGTCACGACCCTAGTTCACCAATCGTGAACATGTCGTGATGGCACCCAGTCCCCATGACTAGGTAAGCCTAACACGTTGCGGAATATACAAGTTATGAACATTAAATAAGAAATAGCGGAAAAATAGTATAAGAAGAAATGTAATCCGTGCCGCTTGGCACATACATCCGTCAAACACACTGTATAAAACACCACCAAGATCCGGAATCCCACGGGTAACACAGACTAAAAGAGAGTATACAACTATGGCTCTATGTGTAAAGAGTATCTAACAACGAAATGAAGGAAAAATGTCCGCTAATACTATCAGAATAGAAGAAAAATCTCCGTATCCGCGGACGTAGCAGATCATACCTCGAGGTCTCCCAAAGAGCTACTGAATCACCTAGTATGAGTCTCTCCTGATGTACCTGGATCTGCACAACAAAAGTGTGCAGAAGAGTAGCATGAGTACACCACGGCGGTACTCAGTAAGTGCCAAGCCTAACCTCGATGGAGTAGTGACGAGGAAGGTCAGGGCCCTACTGAGAGAAAACAATTACAAAATGATAATAACAATAATAAGTAGTTTAAATGATAATAATTCCGAAATAACAGTCAAACAATGATGCGAGTTGGTGATAGATCAACTATGCCTTCAAAAGTCTTACGGATGACGGATAGGTTTCACCAAAGTCTTCGCTACCACCTTCAGCGGTGCATCTTTTGAGAACCCACGAGATTGTGCTTGACAGTTCTTATGAGGAATTACAGAACGTGGGAATAGTCGAATGCGAGGGGTTCATTTTACTGTGCTACGGAAGGCACACCGAAGTAGTGGGAAGATAATGTATTTACCACACCAGTTATGGTCCCAACGGAAGATGCAACTTATATCAGGAGATCACCTAATAAATCGTGTTGGGTTTCAACGGACCTTGACGTCCGGTCGATGTGTTGGAGTTGTGAAGGGCAAATATGATGAGTTGTTGGAATGTATATATATGGTATGGAAAGGTCCTCCAAATAATTTATACATATTTAAGGTTGGTTCTTTTCATGGGGTAAGAATCGCCCCCAGAGAATGACGAAGAGTATATGAGTAAATGGGGTAGCTCAGCAGTGTTAAGCCAACATAACAAAAGAGAAAATTGGCTGTCGATATTTGTGTCAAGCCTATGAAGAGGGCAAGCCGGCCAATGCAACGCTATCTACTAAACTCTATTTTTAGAAAATGTTATGAAGACGTCACCCCGAGATTCTCTGCAATATGTGGTATATGCGATCTGAACGGTTGTACCAGGTCACAATGATTGTGTCCGAATATTTATATTATCACAAGCAATAAGTTAACTGAGCCTTAAGGGAATTGTTGTGAATGTGGAATTTTGGAGAAATGTAATTTTAGAAAAGCACTCAGGCTATACGCTCCATTGCAGTTAATATTTATCCTACATCGCCAGCTAGATGTAGAGGTCAGGATGTTAGAGATGGAGGTGAAAATCCTAGAGGTGGAGACCCAACCATTGATATAAATTTTATGGTATGGGGGAGGTCACTACACCAGATGGTGTCATCAGACGTATAATTTAGATTGTTATAAACAGAATAATTTTCCCTTAATTTGATTTGGTTTTTGAAAGAAAATTTAGACGAGTCCTTTTAACATGCTCCATTCATGAGCCAACATCGTAATCGTCAAATCTGCTTATGGAAATACTCACGTTGGGATATTACATGAGGATAGACATCCCTATTATTAGTTGTTAGTCACTAAATTATCCATAAGGCTAAAAGTGACTTTATATTACTTGTTACAATGGGTTTTGATATAATTCTCGGAATAACTAAATCTAATCGTTAATTGTCTGCCCTATCAGTATGAGGGTTCATTTTATGTCGTGATTATCTTTGGAGGACAATTATTGAAAGGAAGAAAGAAAGGAAATGAAAAAAAAATTCAGATGATATAATGTGCAAGCACTGTGATTCAGAGTTGAGGATGAGTTCCTCAAATTTTTTTGGCATAATGTGAAATATTTCTAAGCTGAGCTTCAAGCTGCGGTGGATATTATATGAGGACTAGGTCCTGGTAGTAAGCGTTTATGTGTTTAAAATTCTTCTTTTATAAAATTAATATTTTTGGTATTACATTTTTAAATGAGAGTCATGTCTGTTAGGACTATTTGACCAATTTTTATAGCTCCTATTCATATCTAGCCATCTCTATTTTTAAACCGTTGAGTTAGCCTTTGAGACGAGCACCCAGGTGCGGATAAATATGACTCATTAATTTGAAAAACGTAATCACAAGGTCTCTATACCTCATTTTGAGTAACATGGGAGCTTTGGAATATGGTATTTGATAACACGTAGTTAATTGGCAATGTTGTAATTTAGGGACGACTCTTATGGACAAATTCATGGCTATGTGTATAAGTACGTGGTGTTCATGCCCTAGTTAAACTGGCTCGTGATAGTACCCATGGATAACATATTGATATGCTCCCACAGTTAGGAAGAGCATACGCAACATCTCAGAGTGACTCCCCAGACTCTGGAAAAGGTAGTCAGCTATATGCGAATTTCTCAAGAGTGTGAGTTCTGGATAAGTACAATTGCATTACTGGGCCATGTTGTGACGGAAGAAGGTATACATGTCGATCCAAGGAAGATGGAGGCAGTCAAGGACTGGCCTAGACTAAGATCAGCCACCAAGATCCGGAGTTTCTTGAGGTTAGCAAGTTACTACCGTCGATTTGTAGAGGGGTTCTCTTTTATTGCAGCCCCGATAACCAGGTTGGCCTATAAGGGTGCCCAGTTCAAGTGGTCAGATGAGTGTGAGACGATCTTCCAGAAGCTCAAGACGGCTTTGACTACAACACTAGTGTTGATACTACCTACGGGTGCAGATCCTTATACAATTTACTGTGATGCATCCCGTACGGGGCTTGGAGCGATATTGATACAGGATGGTAAGGTTATTGCTTACGCTTCGAGACAATTGAAAATCCATGAGAAGAATTATTCGGTTCACGATCTTGAGCTGGTAGCAGTAGTTCATGCCTTAAAAATCTGGAGGCATTATCTATATGGTATGGCGTGTGAGGTATACAAGGATCACAAAAGCCTACAGTACTTATTCAAGCAAAAGGAGTTGAATTTGCGACAGAGGAGCTGGTTAGAGTTGCTGAAGGACTATGATGTTACTATCCTATATCACCCAGGAAAGGCCAATGCGGTGGCCGATGCGTTGAGTAGAAAGTATGACAGCATGGGTAGTCTCGCATACATTCTGGTCAGTCCGAGACCACTTGCTCTAGATGTCCAGGCCTTAGCCAACTAGTTCGTGAGACTAGATATTTCTGAGACTAGCTTGGTGTTAGACTGCACGATCGCTCGTTCTTCTCTATTAGAGCGTATCCGTGAGAGGCAATTTGATGATCATCATTTGCGTGACTTGAGGGATACTGTACAGTGGGGAGGTGCTATGAAGGTAACTCTAGATGATGACGGAGTATTGAGATTGCAGGGGCGCGTTTGTGTGCCCAATGTGGAGGGGATTCGAGAGTTGATCCTAGATGAGGCCCATAGTTCGCGGGATTCTATTCACCCGGGCGTCGTGCAGATGTATCAGGATTTACGACAGCACTATTGGTGGCGCAGGATGAAGAAGGACATCGTTGCGTATGTCGCTCGATATCTAAATTGTCAGCAGGTGAAATATGAGCACCAGAGGCCTGGTGGTGTATTCCAGAGAATCGAAATTCCCGAGTGGAAATGGGAGTGGATCATAATGGACTTCATTATTGGACTTCCTTTGACTCGGAGGAAATTTGATGCTATTTGGGTCATTATTGATAGGCTGTCCGCCCATTTCATACCGGTGTGCATCACTTACTCATCGGAGCGGCTGGCGGAGATCTACATCAAAGAGATAGTCCGGCTGCATGGTATTCTAGTTTCCATCATTTCAGACAGAGGCACTCAGTTCACTTCACGGTTCTGGAGAGCCGTGCAGCAAGAGTTAGGCACTAGGTCCAGTTGAGTACAACTTTTCATCCTCAGGCGGACGGCCAGTCCGAGAGGACTATTCAAATCCTAGAGGACATGCTCCGAGCCTGTGTCATTGATTTTGGAGGCTCGTGGGACCAGTTTCTGCCATTAGCGGAGTTCACCTACAACAACAGCTACCATTCTAGCATTCAAATTGATCCGTGTGAGGCGTTGTATGGTAGGCGATGTCGGTCCCCAGTCGGATGGTTTGAGCCGGGAGAGGCTCAGTTGTTGGGTACAGACTTAGTTTAGGAGGCCTTTGACAAGGTCAAGACTATCCAGAGAGATTGCGTTCAGCTCAGTCCAAACAGAAGACTTATGCAGATCGTAAGGTTCGAGATGTAGATTTCATGGTTGGCGAGCGGGTATTGCTCCGAGTATCGCCTATGAAGGGCATGACGAGGTTCGGAAAGAAGGGAAAACTTAGCCCTAGGTATATTGGTCCATTTGAGATTCTGGATCGAGTGGGAGAGGTGGCTTACAGACTAGCTCTGCCACCTAGCTTATCAGTGATGCATCCAGTTTTTCATGTATCTATGCTTCGGAGGTATCACGGCGATGCTAAGCATGTGCTAGACTTCAGTACTATCCATTTGGACAAGGATCTGTCTTATGAGGAGGAGCCGGTAGCTATTCAAGACCGGTAGGTTCAACGGTTGAGGTCGAAGAGTTTTCCTTCCGTGCGTGTTCAGTGGAGAGGTCAGCCTCCTCAGGCATCGACCTGGGAGTCTGAGTCTGATATGCAGATCCGCTACCCACATTTGTTCCCCGACTCAGGTACTTCCTTCTCTTGTCCGTTCGAGGACGAATGGTTGTTTTAGAGGTGGAGGATGTGACGACCCAAAGGGTCATCACCTATTTTCCTCACTTGTTCCGCGCTTTCGAGGCCTTGAAAACCTTATTTTATGTTAGCTCGATTTATGTGCATAGTCCGGGCATGTAGCCGGAAAGATTTTGTCCTAGAATATGTGAACTCTATGAAACATTTGAAGAAAATTGATATTAATATTGATGTAGTTGACTTCGGTCAACATTTTTGGTAAACGGACCCGGACCCGAGATCGGACGGTCTCGGAAGGTCCGTAGAAAAATATGGGACTTGGGCATGTGTCCGGAGTCGAATTCTGAGTCCTAGAGCCCAAGATATGATTTTTTTATTAAATTATTTTTGCTGAAATTATTAAATGAGAATGGATTAAATGACCATGGTATCGGGCTTGTATTTTGGTTCCGACGCCCCGTACAAGTCTTAAATATTATATGAGTGCTTTCTACAAAGTTTGACGACATTTGGATGTCGTTTGATGTGTTTTGAACCTTGAGTTCTAAATTTGAAAGTTTATGAAGTTAAAGGAAGATAATCATGAACTTGAGGCTTGATTTGATGAAAATGATGTTATATTGGGGATTTGATCGCACGAGCAAGTTCGTAATATGTTTTTGAAGTTGTGTGCATGTTTGGTTTGGAGCCCGAGGGCTCGGGTAAAGATTTGATAGGCCGTTAGAGCATATTTTGAAAAATAACACAGCTGTTATTTCTTCCCCAGCTGATATATTCACAATTGCGAAGAAATACTCGCAATTGCGATGTCTTCCAGAAATAGGCTAAGTTCGCAAAAGCGAACAAGTAGTCGCAAATGCAAAAAGGGCCTGAGCTGGTCTTGTTTCGCAAATGCGAACTATGTCTCGCAAATGCGAGGAGCACATCATCCAGCCCAGTTCGTAAATGCGAAACTAATATCGCAAATGCGATGAATTCAAAAATCACCCTAAGTTCGCAAATGCGAACAAAGTCTCGCAAATGCGAGGATGGCAGGCCTGGGCCAGAGTTCGCAAATGCGAACGTTTTCTCGCAAATGCGAGAGCAACAGTCAAGAAAACCTGCTATGTTCGCAATTGCGAACAAATGTTCGCAATTCCCATAACCGCAGCTGTGCAATCTGATATTTAAACAAATTTTACACCTCTTTTCTTCATTCTTTCAAAACCCAACACACCACACACGATTCTCCAAGAGCAAAATCAATCCAAAACACTTGTAAGTCACTTTTTACTTAATTCTTTCTATTCCTAACATCATTAAACATGTTTTTCAAGAGAAATCTAAGGTTTTCATGGTAGAAATTCTTATTTTTGGGTAGAACCTAGGTTTTTCATGAATAGGAGAATTAGACCTCAATTTGAGGTCAAATTTCGAAAAACATCATAATATATTTGAATTCGTGAGGGAATGGGTAACCGGATTTTGGTCCGAACTCCGAATTTCGACCACGTGAGACCAGGGGCATTTTGGGAAATTTTGGGTTAAACTTTGAGAAAACCATTTTTAAGCAACCAAACCAATTTATATAGTATATATTAATGTAATTGAACAGATTGTGATTAGATTCAAGCAAGTTGAAAGCTGAAATTCGAAGTAAAGCTATAATTGAAGGATAATTGGACTTCAAGGCTTAGAGGTAAGTGTTTGATCTATCCTAGCTTGAGGGAATAGGATTAATGTGCTAATTGCTATGTGATCGAGTGGGGTGTATGGGCTGTGGTGACGAGCATCCATACACTGGCGTCTAGCATGACCGTGAGTCGTTTGTTGACATATATTGTGGGATGTTTTTAAGATAAAATCTTGAACCCTTGTCGGGTTGTGAAGTTGATCATTGCCTTTCCCTTTTCGGGACTTTATTTTGAAGTTGATCATTGTTTTCCCTTTCCGGGACTTTATTGTGAAGTTGATCATTGTTTTCCCTTGCCGGAACTTTATTGTAAAGTTGATTATTGTTTCCCTTGATGGGACTTTACTGTGATGATTATTGTCTCCCTTGCCGGGACGGTTCATGATCATTGTTTTCATGTTTTTGCCCTTAACTGTGATTGTTATTTGGGTGAGGAAGAGTGATAATGCACGAAGGGTGATATCGTGCCTTGTTTTATTGATTATGCACGAAGGATCATGCCGTGCCTTATTTATTGATTATGTACGAAGGGTAATGCCGTGCCTTGTTTTATTGATTATACACGAAGGATCATGTCGTGCCTTATTTTATTGATTATGCACGAAGGGTAATGCCGTGCCTTGTTATTGATTATGCACGAAGGATCATGTCGAAGGGTAATGTTGTGCCTTGTTATTGAGTATGCATGAAGGATCATGTCGTGCCTTATTTTATTGATTATGCATGAAGGGTAATGCCGTGCCTTATTATTGATTATGCACGAAGGATCATGTCGTGCCTTATGATATTGATTATGCACGAAGGAACATTCCGTGCCGTTGTTATTTGAACCATGCACAAAGGATCATGCCGTACCATGGATGTGAGGATGAGAGTAAAAGCACGAAGGGTGATGCCGTGCAACTATTTGATATTCCTTGTTTTGATATTAACTGTTTTCATCATACTCTGATTTCTTTACTGATTTAATAGATGTTGTTGATTTTGTGTTTTCCCCTATTATGATATTTGTTGTTTAATTTGTTACTTGGTATTCCTGTTATCTTGTGGCGTGTACATATATAGAACTGCATAGGTTTATGTGAGTGTCTGGTCCTAGGCTTGTCACTACTTCACCGGGATAGGCCAGGCACTTACCAGCACATGGGGTCGAATTGTGATGATACTGCACTTCTGTGCATTTTTTCACAGGTCCAGGTTTCGAGCAGGAACAGCAGCAGCAGTAAAGTATTCGTGGGAGTTGAGCATTTCGAGACTGAGGTAGCTTGCAGGCGTCCGGAGGCCCGACGTCTCTTCTATTTACTTATACTATTTGTTTTGGTCTCATTGTTCTGAGACAGACATATATTTATCATTTTCTTTCAGACCATTATGTGTAGTATTCATTAGTAGTTCGTGAGTTGGTGACTCCACGTCTTGGGTACAGGATTTCATTAGTGTTTTACCTTAGTATTATTTATCTCTATTTAGAAAGTGTTCCGCATTTATTAAATTGAATAATTATTTCTCCTGCTATTAAGTATGACTATAAAAATAATGATATGAATAGGATAATGTCGAATGAATTGGCTTGCCTAGCTACCACGAGTAGGCGCCATCACGATTCCGATGATGGGGGAAAATCCGGGTCATGACAAAACCATAATTAAAAGAACAAAGAGTAGTGAAAGCAAAAATTGGGGAAACCTCGAGAAACATGCTCAGAAAGTTTAAATACACATAGATCTGGAGCAGATGTAAGATTAAATCGAAGGAACCTTAGAGCTAGGGTTTCATATGAAACCCAGGTGATGATAAAGGCTTTGAAAACTATCAATCTGAGCGAGATAGTCGAAGATCAAACTCAAATGGCCATGGCTGGCCGGACAGAGGTTGAATATGACCGCAGAACAATTATCGAGAAGAGATTGGTTGAGACCCCTTCAAGATCTGGTCATAGGACCTCAAAGATGAGCCCATAGAAGTCACAGAAGGCCGGCGTAAGGCTCGGATGAGTCTGGGGAGCCATGGATTATGGTTTCGATGGAAGGCGGCAACTAGAGTTTTGAGAGAGCTCGAGAGACGAGAGCATTTTGGGGGTGGCAGATTGGGAAAATGAGACAGGGTTAGGCGGTCGTGTGAATTAAAAAAGGTAAGAAGTAACGGTGGCCGTTGCTCTAAATGATCAATAGCCGTGATTTAAAAGGTTATGGGTTGGGTCGGTTGAGCATGTACTGGGTCGATTGAACATGTACTGGGTCGGGTAGGCATATTAATTGGGCTGGGTAATTGGGTTGTAAGTTGGGGCTGAAATAGGTGGCCAAATTGGCTATAATTGAAATGTAATAAAGGCCAAATCGTAAATAGCCAATTTTCCACTTTTAATTTTTTTTATAAAATAGTAGTACATATTTTAAAAATAAATTAAACGTACTGGGTAAATATGTATTATATAAATATTAATTAAAAAATGCTGGGATTAATTTTATAAACATAAAATGCCATAAATTACATGATAGGCTATAATTGCAATTATATGCAATTCAACTTTAAAATACTAAACAAATTTGTAAAAAATATGTGAAAATTACTTTAATTATATTTAGATGTAAATGTGAAAATAAAATGAATTATTCACCAAAATGATAATGTTGGGAATAATTATTGGATTTTGTTGTGTAAAAATAGGTAATAAGATGGTTTTAAAAAATCATTAAAAAGATGTCAAAACTCATGGATGTGCTTATATGTGCACCAATATGCTATTTTGGAAATACTTGGGTATAAAAAATATTTAGGAAAAAAATGGGTATCAACAGCTTCCTCTCTTTACTCGAAAATGATGAAAGAGTTGTCGGGTAAAGATATGATGGCCAATTTTGACAGGAAGCGGCGATTTGAAAAGGATTTGATCGAGAACTAGTTTTTGAGCTGCCTATATATCCTTAGTCTTACAGGAACCAGGCCAAATGTAGTTCAGGAACCATTGACGGAACATGCCGATGGCGATTCAAAGAGATGGGCACGAGATTTATGGGGCACAAGGTACCTGAAACTTGATCGACGGTGGGGCTTGGAGCGAGATCGCTTCTACTGAGACGGGCACTGCTAGCTAGTGTACCTACAAATGAGCAATATAGGCGTATATTGTGCATAAAATTAAACATGATGCAAGATCCCATTGGACCATGAATGCTTTTGGACGGTTAGGATGACGTCCTCGGACCATGTTGTCTTGGGTCATGAAGCGCAAAATTAGAAGATTTGCATGCTATGAAATGATGTTCTCGGGCTGTGATAATGGTTCCTCCGAACCATGATGCCTTGAATAATGATGTGCAGGGTATAAAGTAGGGTCCCCGGGCTTTGTCATGGTGTTCTCGGGCTATGAACGATGATGCCTCTAAACAATGATGCCTTCGGCTAGTTTGGCAATATTTCAGCCCATGAAATGCAAGATTTGGCCGTATTTCAGCCCATGAAATGCAAGATTTGGTGGTATTTCAGCCTATGATATGCGAGATTTGGCAGTATTTCAGCCGATACATTTCAGTCGATGCAAAGAATGTAAATGGCGATATTTCAGCCGACATAACTTTAAATAAAGCGCGTGATGTTTTAGACGATGCAAAAAATATAAATGGCGATGTTTCAGCCGATGTGAAAAATGTAAATGGCGATGTTTTAGTCGATGTAAAATTTAAATGAAGTTTGGCAATATTTTAGCCGATTGCAAGACGTAAGTAAAAGGTAGCGATATTTCTGCCATGCAAGAAAGATAAAGTGGCGATATTTCAGCCGATGTAGATGGAGGTGGCGGAATTTCAACCATGCAGGTGGAGGTAGAGCCTAACATTGGAAGGCAGAAAGGTAGCCTTATGCAATGCAAGAAGTGCAGGAGGGAGACGATTCTTAGTCCCGGAAGGCAGGAAGGTAGCCTTATGCAATGCACGAAATGTAGATGGAGACAACGATTAGTCTTGGAAGGTAGGAAGGTAGCGTTATGCAATGGGATAAAAGTGAATAGTACGTAAAACTTCTTATCTGATAGCTGGCAGCTGATTGTGATATTGCGGCTGCTGAGGATATTTTGTGCGGATAGAATAGGCGTAACGGTTCAATGCGATTGTATAATATGTCCGACAATTTTGTGACTTGTGTGCCTGCATCCAAAGAGAATCGTGAGTTTTGTAAGAGGGGGAAAGGTTAGTTCATTTTTCCTCGAGTCCTACGTTGCATATCATCGAGATAGCGTTGCTAAACAGCGGCAGTGCAAACAATAATTATACATGATTTAGTAAACATATCATAAGTAAAAAAAATAGTTTTCCTTTAGCTGAACCAATGACTGTGAAGCGGTTCGAGACATTGCAACCTCTCCTGCTCCGGAATTATTAGGGCCCTCCTCAAAATTCTGCCCCAGTTTACTGAGGTGACATCCTTGGTGATGAGTGGCTTAAGACTAACTTCGAAATATTGAGGGTCCTCCTCAAAATTCTGCCCCAGTTCCAATAATATGGGTAAATGAAATTTATCTTAAATTGTGAACAAACCCATAGGGTTGCCTACGTGTCCCATCTTAAACGGGAATCAGGTCAGGCGTAATTCAAATTACATCATAAAGAAATCATAGGTGATTACACAAAATATCATTTCACAGCATCTGAGTTGATTGGATTTGGCCAGACTTTTCCGTCCATTTCTGCAAGAATAAGAGCTCCTCCAGTTAGAACCCTGTGAACCATGTACGGACCTTTCCAGTTGGGAGAGAATTTTTCCTTAGCTTCCTATTAATGTGACAATATTTTCTTTAGCATCAACCGCCCCGGTGTAAACTTCCTTGGCTTAAATATTTTGTTGAAGGCTCTGGACATTTTGTTCTGATACAATTGACAATGGTAAACTGCATTCATGATTTTCCCATCTATAAGGGCTAACTGCTCGTAGCGACCTTTTACCTATTCTGCATCGTTCAACTTTTCTTCTTGTATGATCCTCAATGAGGGAATCTCTACCTCAGCGGGGATGACCGCTTCTGTACCATAAACTATCATGTTGGTCAATGTGCGAACCATGGTGCGATATCACAGTAGGGCGAATGATAACTTCTCATGCCATTGTTTCTGACTTTCGACCATCTTCCGTAGTATCTTCTTGATATTCTTGTTGGATGCTTCTACAACTCCATTCATCTGATGCCTGTAGGCTATAGAGTTTTTGTATTTAATCTTGAATTCCTCACACTTTTCTTTCATCATGTCACCGTTGAGATTGGAACCATTATCAGTGATGATTGATTTCGAAATTCCGAATCGACAAACAATACGGTCACGGACGAAATCTGCCATAACTTTCTTTCTCACTACCTTGTATGATGCTGCTCCAACTCATTTAGTAAAATAATCTATTGCCACCAGGATAAAACTGTACCAGTTTGATGCAGTAGGCCCGATAGGTCCAATGACATCCATTCCCCAGGTGGCGAATGGCCATGGTAAGGTTGTTGCAGTAAGCTTGTTTGGAGGCACCTTTGTCATGTCTGCATGTATCTGACAGCGATGGCACTTGCGAACATACTAGATACAGTTTGTTTCCATAGTCATTGTGAGCACGTGATTTATGCCCTAAGTAAATAAATTCCAATATAAATATATAAATAAATACGAAAATAATTTTTGGTGTGCAATTGTGTGTTTTGATTGAAATACTTGTGTGTTTGTTTTTAAAATAAGTTTGAAATTAAAACTACAAAAAGAATCAATTAGAAAATGTCACAAAAATATGAAAATTTAGAAAAAATCAACAAAAATACAAAATACCGGAAAAACAAAAGAAAATGGCAAAAATATCATAAAATACCAGAAAAATCAGGAAAAATAGGAAATAAAAGAAGTATAACAATTGAAAATAAATACAAAAAGAGAAAAATAAAATACAAAAGAAAACACAAGAAATAATTAAAATACAAGATAAAATACAAAAATACAATAACAATTTGGGAAATATTATAAAATACATAAGCCCAAACGCATAAGGCCCAAAAGACCAGCTGGTCTGCCTAAGCCATTGGCCAAACTACGACGTACATGGCATTTAAATCTCAACCGTTGATGAAAACAATCCAACGATCCAGATGAGGCGACTCGATTGGAAGTCAAACGAGGCCGTACGAAAGACTAATTTGGGTCGTTCAATGGAATGATCAGATGGACAACATTGAGTCTAGTTAAAGGTTAAATGACATAGAATGATTAAATAATCCTGGCCGTTCAAACTTACACATCTAACGGGTATAAAGTAGCCTCTTATTTAATTAAACGGCACTGTTTTAAAGGAAGAAATCCTGGCCGTTGATCTTAGTTGATCCAAAGGCCAGGATTACACGAGACCAGGGGAGTATATAAATGCTAATCTCCATTCAAATCGATTCATTATATACACATTCATATACACACTATAAACCCTAGCCGCCTCTCTTCTACACCCTTCTTCTTCCTTAATCTCCCATGGAGACTGGCCGGACTGGACTTGAACCACCATCATCTCCGGCTCAAGCAGCCACCAAACACTTCACCACTAGCCACCAAACCTTTCAACCACCATAAAAACCCCAGTAATCCAAAAATCCCTTTCTTTTCTAGAAACTCCAGTCGCCGGAACCCTAGCCGGCGACCTCAAATCTATGAACCAGTCTTCGAGCCTAATACCATAAGACCGCCTTGAGGAGATCATTCACCTCATATATGTGGATGATCTCGAATCTTACTGGAACACGTCGAATATAACAAAAAGGCTCGCCGAAACTCTACTCCGGCGAGCACCCAAAAACAACCCCCACCTCAAAACATCTAAACCAACCCCAGACCACCCCTTACCCACCAAAACTCAAAAAAGAAACCTCATCGGAGAAATACAAAAGTCAGAAGACTAAAGGTCTTCAAAAGCTTAGAGATCTGTAAAGAAAGAAAGAAAGAAGAAAGAAAGAAGAAATAAAGAAAGAAAAGAAAGAAAGAAAAAAGAAGGGAAAAGAAAGCTACGAAAGAAAAGCTAAGTTTCATTATCCATGTTCTTTTTCTTTGTCTGTCTTCTGAAAATGCTCTTGTTGATATGTTCTTGATATTATTGTTAGCCTATCTCTTCTACATGCTTAAGATCTACCTCTGTTTAATTACACATGCCTAAATCTGTTAAGCGTTCTTAGGTTTCTTAATGTGTATTACATATGAATCATGGTTAAATAGGCTTGTTTATGTATTTGTTCATCATGCTTTGTCTAAAATTAAACTTTGATTAATTGGGATTCAACCATTATCAAACTCTCCCTCTGAGTTCTAATTGATTGAAAGATGATTTGCGATTAAGGCTGTGTGTGCAAAATAACATGAATTGGCTATATTTATAATCTGATTCATTTGTAAGTCTATTCTGAATCCTGTGATGCTTTTTGTGATCTGGGTCATAGTTGTAAAGATTTTGTGGTTAGTTCTGAAAGTTAAACAATGTGGCTATTTCTGAAAGAACTAAGTCTGTTTGTTAAAGTGGTTATCTCTTTATGAAGTGATTATGTTGATTTATTAGTGGTATTAAGTGGTTAGTTTTGAAAACTTATCTCTATTAGCTACTTTGTGTTAATAAAGGGCTATATGTTAAATAAGGATGGGTTCTGTTAAACATGGTCTAAATTGAAAAGAGATTTGGGGTCTAAAACTGGATGAATCTTAAAACAGTTATAAAATTGGTTATTAGTTAAATAAACCTTAACCCTAGTCTGCCAGACCTTAGTAGGTCGGGTAAAATAAGAAAAATAGTAAGGGGGATAGGAAACAATAAATAGAATTGTTGAAGATTTAATAGAGCCTATAGGGTTAGAAATAACTTTAGTGCCCAGTATTCCTGTGATTACCTACAAAATAAAGGACAAATTGGGCATAATGAAAAGGCAGTCTTGTAATAAACTTAGCAAGTGAGGGTAACCTAGTAAAATACCCCTAATATAACACTATAGAATTGCCTAGAACCTTCTAGCAAGGGCTCTATGGCATTTCGATACACTCTTCATGAACTAATCTGTAAATAATTTAAAAAATAAGGGGAGGAGATTAGAATTAACTTATTTGAATTTCCCCCAATTCCACTCCAAAATCAGTCTATAAATAGGCTTCTAGTAAGCCTGAAAAAGGGATTCTGCATTTTACAATGGTCCAGAATTTCGAATTAAAAGGGTTTAGCTCGGAAATTAAGAAAAGAGTTCCATACATAGTTCTGAAATTGAGTGACAGTGCTGAAACTTGGGTCTATGTACTACAATCCTTAGCTGATTACTTTGGGTATTAATCTAAGCAATTCAGCTGGGTCTATTATCCTTCAATTATTTGGATTCTGCTTGAGCTCTTTGGTTCTACTTGTTAATTTGCTGGACTGTTATATTTGGGATTCTGTTTGCTGCTCTGTTGCTGCTGATCTACTGACTATTCTTCATCCTCAAGCCTAGACTCTTAGTTTGTTCTTTGAATCAGGTACACTTTCATCTCCTGAAAGAAGATGTAATCGCACATTGTTTGAAGAAATAAAATCGCATGAGCTGTTTGGATGATTTTACCTATGTTTTTCTTTTTTAGCTTTGTAATTGTTATATTTTAGAATCCTTGTAATTCATTAGGATGGATTGTAATAATTGATACTTATATGAAGTCGAGATAAAAATAGAGTAGCTAGTATAGTGGTAATAAGTAATTAGAAATAACTATCACTTAATCCGAGTTCAAAATAGGTTAACATTGAAATTAATTCACCTATGAAACTGGTATAAACATATGAGCTGGTAATCAACTACTTCTGTTAACTAGGTTCTGATTCAGGATCAATTAGTCCATAAAAGGAAATAAGTAAATAAAGTTTAAACTGTTGTGTTATTTAGTCTCATTTAACAAGATTTACTTATAATATAATTTAGAATTCTGTAATCAATAATAAACCAAGTCTGTTCAGCTAGTATTATAATTATTGCTTAAGTACTTGAAACGAAAATGTTAGTACCAAATTCTTGTTAGTGTTTAATCAGTTATTATAATTCGTAATTAGAATCGATTGACATGTAATCTGGAGCTTTATGAAATAATATGAATTTAATTGATTTATTCTGTTGTTTGTAGAATGTCTGTTTATATTTTGTATTGAAATTACACTCATGTTCTACAATTCATCTGTTTACTCTGGGCCTGATTATGAATATAGCCCCAGATTCGACTAAAGTCACCCTTGGGTTTGCGTGTGGAGATATTGATATATTCTGGGATTCAGAGGCCCATTCACGCCTAATGAACTGTTAACACAGTTCATGTCACGACCCCAAATCCATTCGTGATGGCGCCCAGCACACTGCTAGGCCAGCCCGACCAATCAACAATAACCACGGAGCCACAAGCTCACTTTATCCAATTTAAGCATAACAGCGTTAGATATATTAAAAACAGGGGACCAAGTCCCAACACGTGCCAACTCCCATAGACCGAAGGGTCAAGAGTCATGAGCCTCTACAGAGTATACAAAGTGTAAATAGTGAATATAACTGTGCACAAGTGTGGGATGATCGGAACAAAAATACAGACAAACTGGAGAATCAGGTCCTGCGAACACTGGCAGCTACCTCGACTGTCCAAAAGCACTCCCGAGCCGCAATAGAATCAGCTCCACTGTGATGTACCTGGATCTGTACACAAGGTGCAGGGAGACGGGTGTGAGTACTTCCAACTCAGCAGTAATAAAAGTAAATAATGCTGAAGGGAAGAAAACCACGATAGGCACTATCTCATGCTACACAATACAGAACTATCTTTTTATTCCTTTCAAGCATATGTGAGTAGATTATTTAGAAATCTCAATTTTTAGCTACTTTCTTTCATAATAATATACCAATACCCTGGATACAATCTCAAGCAATGCAAGTCCGCACTCAAATCAGCCCCTCGGGCTCAGCACTCCTTATCAATTTACACCAGGAGATCTGGTCAATAAGGCAACTAATGCATGTGTGCCAGTAATGTATGAGTGCTGAATGTTATGCCACGTAGTACACGCAAACCAATGTATGTATGCCATACAATGCATATGACCGCTACGGCGTGTAGCCCGATCCAATTTGGCTACCCGTGCTCACTGTGGGGGTTCAGACTCCGGAGGGGCTCCTACAGCCCAAGCACAATATTAATATCACACCTGCTGCGGCGCGCAGCCCGATCCGTATACCACTGCGGCGTGCAATCCGATCCATGCATGTGTATGCATATGCTCACATGAAATGTCATGCCCTAACATATGGCCCTCGGCCCAATCAGTCTAACAAATAATCAAGAAAGCCCTACAGGCAACAATATCATATTAGCTCACAGCTAAAAATATTATTAAGTCCTTATTCAAGTTTTTCATAACCTTATAAGAATGCTGAATAGCAAAAATACCATTTAAAACCTTAAATTTAGATAAAAATATGTACAGTGTTATCAAGACAATGATACTGATCCCTGAAGGATTCAATAATTGGCACGAAGCCCAAACATGATAATTAGTCCAATTCATTTCAACAATTAGGTGTTATTAATTATTACGCGGGACGGACCAAGTCGCGATCCCCAATGGTGCTCTACCCCACGCCTGTTATCCGGCGTGCAAGTCACCTCAACACAGCACTAAGATGTGCAAGTCCGGGGTTTACCAACCCTCGGGACATCATTTACAAGTATTACCCACCTCGAACCGACGAAAGCTCATGCCCGCGACGCCTTAGCTCCTCGAACCGGCATCCACGCACGTCAAAACTAGCACAAATCAGCAAACATATATCAAAATAGGCTAATGGAACATAACCCAATCGAAAGAACTCGAAAAAAATCAAAAATCACGAAATTTGCAAAACCCGAGCCCCGGGCCCACATCTCGAAAAATTTCGAAACTCATATTTCCAGAATCCTCGTCTCGCCACGAGTCCATACATATAAAATTTACCAAAATCGGAGATCGATTGGCCTTTCAAAACCCAAATTTTCGTTTTCAATATCTAGGCCACAATCCTTCACAATTTCTACCCAAATTCATGAAGATTGATGTTAATTCTACCATAAAATGATGTTTTTGAGTCAAGAAACTTACCTCCGATGAATACCCGATGATTTCCTAGCGTTTTCCCGTGATTTCTTCTATTTAGGGCTCAAAAATTATGTTTTGGGTATATGAACCCGTGAGCCCTCTGTTCTGTGATTTTAATTTCACTGCCAGACCAATTTGTTCTACGCGTTCGCGATGGTCTTCACGCGTTCGCGATACTCAGCTCCAGTTTACCCTTCACGAACGCGACGCTCCACCACGCGTTCGCGATGTACAATCTCCCAGCCGCCGGGTTCTTCTTCTACGCGAACGCGTATACTCCCACGCGAACGCGAAGCTCTCCCCTTTCCTTCTACGCGATCGCGACTCCCAGTCACGCGAACGCGAAGCTTCACCTTACCTTGCCTACATGAACGCGACACCCCTACTCGCAAACGCGATGCTTTGATCCGCCTGGCCTTCGCGAACGCGGCCCATGCCACGCGAACGCGAAGGCTTAATGCCTGGGCAGTAACCTGCAATTTACAGCAGGCCTTTTCCAAGTTCAAAATGCCCGATTGATGGTCCGGATTCATCCCGAGGCCTCCGGGACCCCAACGAAAACCACCAACATACTCCAAAATAAGATACGAACTTGTTCCAATCATAAAAACACCACCCTAAACGTCAAAATCACCAATTACACACGAATTCAAGCCTAAGTTTCTTCAAAGGTTTCAAAACTAACATTCAATCCAAAACCCGATCAAATGACGTCCGAATGACCTGAAATTATGCAGGCATATCCAAAATCACATAACGAAGCTACAGGAATTGTCGGAATTCCATTCCGACCCCGGATCAAAATTTCACCTACCGTTCGGATTTCGCCAAAATTCAACCTTAGCCAATTCAAGCCTATTTCTACACCGGGTCTCCAAATTCAATTCCCATTGCTCTCCTAAGTCATAAATGATCCCTCGAAACTAGTCGAATCATCAAAATCTGATTCCGAGCACTCTAACTCGATAGTCAACTCTAGGTTGACTTTCCATATTCAAACTTCCTTCAAACATGCTATTTGCTTCATTTTCAATTCAATTCACTCCTAACTCACCCGATAGGCTCTAACACTGATATAAAAGCATAAAACATGTAATTGCAACATGACGGGGTGGTAAATTCCCGTAACGACGGGCCAGGTCGTTACATTCTCCCCAACTTAAACAAACGCTCGTCCTCGAGCGGACTCAGAGTTGTACTAGAAGCAACCCAATAGCTGAATGACCTTACCAAGCATAATTTCAGGCGATCATACGTCACCCTATCTCACATAAGTCCGAAAACACCATATAGTCAAAATTTCACGGACCATCTGAACCATAAATCACATTGTACTTTCTGAAATCATATGCCAATTGCAAATCCCATGCCTATACTCAGGATACACTCGAATCCACTGCAATAACCCATATTCACTACTCCGGGTGAGATCATATGATGTATCGACAACCCCATCACTCGAGACGATAGTCTCTAATCACAACAACAAGGCCACAATATCCAAATACTAGCTGAAAACCTCTTTCATTAGATAGAGTGTTATTCCAACACCTCCATATCCTGCCCACGGCAGCTGAAGCACGCGATATACCGAACCCATCTCTCAGGTTAACCATTCGTGAATCTATTTCCCTTTTTAAAACTCATACCACAATAGGTTTCGGAGCCAAACCTCGATTTTTACCTTTCTAACAAGCCAAGATCCAATATGCTCGTATTCATTAATGACTCCAACAGTCATTTCGATTATAACACACCGCACTGGTGATAAGACACCTCAACACCGGCCTAAGCCACGACGAGCACGACATAGGCTCTAATAGAAACGTCTGAACACACTCGAATCATGACAGCTCAAATCATGATAACTGTCTCCAGCAAAAGAGCTGCAATTCAATTCCTCTGTGCCATCATAACATAGAACTGAGATCGCGTCTCGCATTATAGAAATAGAGTACCTGAATCCTCCTCGAGAGGTCATAACATCACGTGGCCTTGCCACGATTCGTGATTCTATCCCAACGTTATTACTCATGAAGCACCTCAAGCCACTAAGCTTAAAACGGTTAGCCACGCAAAGATCTAGGTCTTGAACCCACGTAATCAACCTCACCCACGGTGAAACAATTAACGTATGCTATCACATCCTGAAAGAACACAACCGACGTGCCATTTGCCAAGCGATACTCAAAACGGACTTTTCCTCAGAAGCTAGGAAGTATTGTATACCAGGTAATATTTAAGTAACTCTATTTTCACATTACACTGTTGCGGTGTGTAACCCGCTCCAATGACATACCCGTGGCGACGTGCCACCTGATCTAGATACCATACCTGTGGCGGCGTGCCACCCGATCCAAGTAACCCTCGCCAAATAAATACGCGTCGATTCAAGTTGCTCATCATAATAAACATATATAGCCTCAAGTTTGGCCATAAGAAACGCATCCGACAAAGTTCCTCAATACCAGAACTAATCAATGGTAGATACTTCTACACTAACATCCACCCCTACGATCCAACTGACAAGGCATTGCCTACCAGCCGTCCGCTGGTCCTGGGTACAACTACTCTGTTGGAGCATACCCCGATGCTCTCTGCTATGCAATTTGTGCCATTTTCCGACATAGTCCATATCACATTAGTCTAGACAACCTGACCTATGTCAACCAGTCTGAAATAAGGTATCATAACCCAAATTCATCATATCAAGCTAAGAGAGAGCCACTAGGGCTTCCGATTTCCAATAACCATAAAACGGTGTCGATACACACGATATACAACCACTGCATAGGCGGATTACGAGAACTTCTAGTCTTCAACACATATATAACATATGAATCACTATACATGGTTCCACACTCCACCGTACGAATACATAACGCACATCAAGCGTCCATTCATACCACGATGGCCATTCGGAAATTTCACTATGCCATCAACGACTCAGTTATTATAGTCGATCCAACAAGAGAATACCACCATACCACTGGATATTATCAGTTTACATTACCTTGTCCTTTTTGGATCATATTCCCTGCCAAGTTAATAGAATAGCAGTACCATTTTCTTAAATTATCAGAAAGCTGTCCGCGCTGCTCAATAATTTTATTGACTTCCCATATATTATGAACTGATCACAAAATCTTGAATATGCCATTATCAACTTTCCATAACACATCGCATATACCATACCACACTAAGATAACATGGAAATTCATATTCCTTTCCTACGCCACACACATCGGCGCACTCAACTAGTCAAGGGCCTTCATGATCCCATATAGAGAAAACTCATTACACATTCCATGCTTCGCATACCGACAGGAAATATACTCATTTTCAAACCATGGTAAAACACATCACAAACGTTTTCTTCCAATTCGTTGCATAAGTTTAACTGCCAGGACTGAGCGCTTTTACCCACATCGAGCTACGCAACTGCTAGCACTCAAGAGCTTTGTTGCACCATATCTACAAGACTCATTACTTCGAACACATACCATTTCAGTTTATTACCAAGTTGCTCCATTTACCCAATTTCCTTTCTGATTCATCTTAAATTTAAAATTGTTTACCAACAGCAGTTCAAAACACCCTAGTACTTCATCATATCTCTGAAGCACCATAACCTTTACCAGAATTTCCCAACATACTTAGAGACAGAATCAACATAGCACACAATAGTGCAATCGGTTAATCAATAGCAACCTCCCCAACTTAGCTCGAAGCCATTCATCAAAGCACTTTCAACCACTCATATCATTATTACTTAAGTGATGCCGAAATGTTAATATGAGATTAAACTCAAGTCATTTGCAAGCTTCGGCGAAGATTCGAATCATCATAAATATTAACTCTTTTACAATTCTTGTATTCATTCACACACAACAGTTAAGCCCACTCTTTAGGTGACAAAAATCTTTTCTAAGTCCCAAATTTTCCAAAAATTTTGACAGAGTTTCCTTTGGAAATTGGCCTATCCACCTGCCAGAGAATCACCAAACCATTCTAACAATACATCCACAACTCAACAAGATATCACAATGTATTTCAACAACATTAAATCTCAATACTATACGAATCATATTATCATAATTTATACTTGAACCCGCGCTGTACCTGCTCGAATCACAACACATATCAAATACCTTTCAATTACACATGAGGATAAACCCTCCTACTTCTTCTCAATTTAGCATTTCATCACAATACCACCACACTCGTCACATGACGCATGTTCCATCTCAGCACAGCACTGTATAGTGCAAATACGGGGTTTCAAACCCTCAATACATTATCTATTGCCACCACTCACAAAATCAGCACCTCGATGCTCAAGTCATAAACAAGGTCCAGCCTCAAGTCTATCCGACTGGCCCAACATGATCTCACAGAGATTATATCTTGCCTCTCGTTCGAAGAAATCACAAGCCATAAGGCAATTACATTACTGAGCGCTCGATGCGTACACAGACGTGTGGAAGGAATTTCAAAAATTATATCTCAAGCTGAATCAAGTGCGCACGATAAGGATTCCAAGAAATGTGAAGTGTTTCCTAAAGGTTCGCAGCCTCCCGAGGATAAGTACAGGTGTCCTCGTACCGATCCACAAGACTCTACTAACCGGCTCAAGACTCATGAGGCCTAGTAAACCTAGGCTTCGATACCAACTTGTCACGACCCCAAATCCGGTCGTGATGGCGCCCAGCACACTGCTAGGCCAGCCCGACCAATCAACAATAACCACGGAGCCACAAGCTCACTTTATCCAATTTAAGCATAACAGTGTTAGATATATTAAAAACAAGGAACCAAGTCCCAACACGTGCCAACTCCCATAGACCGAAGGGTCAAGAGTCATGAGCCTCTACAGAGTATACAAAGTGTAAATAGTGAATATAACCGTGCACAAGTGTGGGATAATCAGAACAAAATACAGACAAACTGGAGAATCAGGTCCTGCGAACGCTGGCAGCTACCTCGACTGTCCAAAAGCACTCCCGAGCCGCAATAGAATCAGCTCCACTGTGATGTACCTGGATCTGCACACAAGGTGCAGGGAGTCGGGTGTGAGTACTTCCAACTCAGCAGTAATAAAAGTAAATAATGCTGAAGGGAAGAAAATCACGATAGGCACTATCTCATGCTACACAAAACAGAACTATCTTTTTATTCCTTTCAAGCATATGAGAGTAGATTATTAAAAAAAATCTCAATTTTTAGCTACTTTCTGTCATAATAATATACCAATACCTGGATACAATCTCAAGCAATGCAAGTCCGCACTCAAATCAGCCCCTCGGGCTCAGCACTCCTTATCAATTTACACCAGGAGATTTGATCAATAAGGCAACTAATGCATGTGTGCCAGTAATGTATGAGTGCTGAATGTTATGCCACATAGTACACGCAAACCAATGTATGTATGTCATGCAATGCATATGACCGCTACGGCGTGTAGCCCGATCCAATTTGGGTACCCGTGCTCATTGTGGGGGTTCAGACTCCGGAGGGGCTCCTACAGCCCAAGCACAATATTAATATCACACCTGTTGTGGCGTGCAGCCCGATCCGTATACCACCGTGGCGTGCAGTCCGATCCATGCATGTGTATGCATATGCTCACATGAAATGTCATGCCCTAACATATGGCCCTCGGCCCCAATCAATCTAACAAATAATCAAGAAAGCCCTACGGGCAACAATATCATATTAGCTCACAACTAAAAATATTATTAAGACCTTGTTCAAGTTTTTCATAACCTTATAAAAATGCTGAATAGCAAAAATACCATTTTAAACCTTAAATTTTGAATAAAATATGCACAGTGTTATCAAGACAATGATACTGATCCCTGAAGGATTCAATAATCGGCACGAAGCCCAAACATGATAATTAGTCCAATTCATTTCAACAATTAGGTGTTATTAATTATTACACGGGACGGACCAAGTCGCGATCCCCAATGGTGCTCTACCCCATGCCTGTTATCCGGCATGCAAATCACCTCAACACAGCACTAATATGTGCAAGTTCGGGGTTTACCAACCCTCAAGACATCATTTACAAGTATTACCCACCTCGAACCGATGAAAGCTCATGTCCGTGACGCCTTAGCTCCTCGAACCGGTATCCTCGCACGTCAAAACTAGCACAAATCAGCACAAATATATCAAAATAGGCTAATGGAACACAACCCAATCGAAAGAACTCGAAAAATATCAAAAATCACGAAATTTGCAAAACCCGAGCCCCGGGCCCACATCTCGAAAAATTTCGAAACTCATATTTCCAGAATCCTAGTCTCGCCACGAGTCCATACATATAAAATTTACCAAAATCGGAGTTCGATTGGCCTTTCAAAACCCAAATTTTCGTTTTCAATATCTAGGCCACAATCCTTCACAATTTCTACCCAAATTCATGAAGATTGATGTTAATTCTACCATAAATTATGTTTTTGAGTCAAGAAACTTACCTCCGATGAATACGCGATGATTTCCCAGCGTTTTCCCGTGATTTCTTCTCTCTAGGGCTCAAAAATTATGTTTTGGGTATATGAACCCGTGAGTCCTCTGTTCTGTGATTTTAATTTCACTGCCAGACCAATTTGTTCTACGCGTTCGCGATGGTCTTCACGCGTTCGCGATACTCAGCTCCAGTTTACCCTTCGCGAACGCGACGCTCCACCATGCGTTCGCGATGTACAATCTCCCAGCCACTGGGTTCTTCTTCTACGCGAACGTGTACACTCCCACGCGAACGCGATGCTCTCCCCTTTCCTTCTACGCGATCGCGACTCCCAGTCACGCGAACGCGAAGCTTCACCTTACCTTGCCTACGCGAATGCGACACCCCTACTCGCTAACGCGATGCTTTAATCCGCCTGGCCTTCGCGAACGCCGCCCATGCCACGCGAACGCGAAGGCTTAATGCCTGGGCAGTAACCTGCAATTTACAGCAGGCCTTTTCCAAGTTCAAAATGCCCGATTGATGGTCCGGATTCATCTCGAGGCCCCCGGGACCCCAACGAAAACCACCAACATACTCCAAAATACGATATGAACTTGTTCCAATCATAAAAACACCATCCTAAACGTCAAAATCACCAATTACACACGAATTCAAGCCTAAGTTTCTTCAAAACTTTCAAAACTAACAATCAATCCAAAACCAGATCAAACGACGTTCGAATGACCTGAAATTTTGCAGGCACATCCAAAATCACATAAGGAAGCTACAGAAATTGTCGGAATTCCATTCCGACCCCCGGATCAAAATTTCACCTACCGTTCGGATTTCACCAAAATTCAACCTTAGCCAATTCAAGCCTATTTCTACACCGGGCCTCCAAATTCAATTTCGATTGCTCTCCTAAGTCATAAATGATCCCCCGAAACTAGTCGAATCATCAGAATCTGATTCCGAGCACTCTAACTTGATAGTCAACTCTAGGTTGACTTTCCATATTCAAACTTCCTTCAAACATGCTATTTGCTTCATTTTCAATTCAATTCACTCCTAACTCACCCGATAGGCTCTAACACTGATATAAAAGCATAAAACATGTAATTGCAACATGACAGGGTGGTAAATTCCCGTAACGACGGGCCGGGTCGTTACAGTTCAGAAGTCCAGGGCCTAGTAGTAAGTAATTGGCCTGGACATAATAATAATGAATTCAAAAATACAAAACTATATTCTAATTAGGAGAAAAAAAACAGAAATAGCAAATGTAGTATATGATAAGCTTGGACTTATAAAAAATAAGGGATGAGCCTCGTATTAAAATGAAAAGACACACGGGGCCCCCATATGAATTTTAATATAAATTTTATCACACCTCCTTTTTCCGCAGGCCGCTATTTAATACTGCACCCCGGGAAGGGATATAATAATAAAAAGGAATAAGTTTTTCCAATTAAAGGACAATCGAAACGGGATTTTTTAATTAATTTTTAGAGTCGCCACTTGGGAGATTTATGGTGTCCCAAGTCACCGGTCAAATACCGAATCGAGGAAAAGAATGACTCTGTTTAATAGTCCACGAACCAGAAATCTGAATAAGAAATTCTGTTAACCCGGGAGAAGGTACTAGGCATTCCCGAGTTCCGTGGTTCTAGCACGGTCGCTCAACTGTCATATTTGGCTTATTTATTTGTTTTATACCATGCTTTAACTTATGTGCAAAGCTTAACCCTTAACCACTTTTAATATTTTTATTCATTATTTAATCAAAGAATTGCAACGTAACAAAGTGTATCTCGAACCACATCGTACCAGCACGCCCGTGGTTATTGACATATTTCGACTTCGTTGAGATTTGGATTTGGGTCACATAAATGTGCACCAGAATTTAAGAAGATGAAATTACTAATTATGCGCCTAAAGTGACTAAAAGCAGTATTATTTGGCGAAAGCCGTGAAATTCGCTAAACGGCATGTCCCGAAATCTAAGTATTTTATTACAACCATTGTTGATGGCCCCGCAATTTAAGCGTTGTATTTGGTGAGGCTCGTCTCATTTATAATTGAAAAGGCAACTCTAAAAGCAACTATGATTCTTTACTTTATTTGTCTCTAAAAAATCCTAATTTATTCACTGAAATTATCCAGGGTAGCTAGGCATCGTAACTTTATTACGGGAACCGTGCCCATAGTCATAATGGTTTATTATAATTAAATACGGGAACAGGGATTCAACACACGGATAGTACATTCATTTATATTCTTCCAATCTATATAAGAGAGGTTAATAGTAGGAATTACATCATGGCTTGGACAACCAATCTAAATTACTAACCAAAGTGATGAACAGAAAATCTCAAAGTTGAAATTACACACCTTTTTTTAACCCCGAATCTAGAATCTGAATATATACACACCTTTTACTAATTTAAAACTTCTATTTTTGTTCTAGTTATGTGCTAATTACAAAGCTTCAGTATTTTAGGGACCACTACATAGAAATAAAACTATAGCATCTTGCTTGTGCAAAGGACATAATCATTCACCAATAGCCTACTCGTTTCTTTATATCCCATTACAAAGTCTACATAGCCAAACATTGAAACAAACTTTTTTAAACGTATCTCTATAGCTCACATTTTTTTATTATAGCACTAAAGGAATAATTTAATCACTGTTGGCGATGATATGGCTAAAGATCAAGGAATTCATTGGGCAAAATCTGTAATTTCATTTGTAGGGGTGCAATCACTGCAAATATCCAAATGTTTACTGCATATATGTTAAGCTTCTGTCAATATGACTATTTGCACAAATAAGGACTCAAGGGCATGTATATAACGAGACTGTAAATAATGTTGTAGACATGCGAGCCACTGTTTAGTTCCTAATATAGATAGTTAAGGTGCATATATATGAAGAGGGAGGACATCCACTTTAGCCATTATAATTTAATCATTGTAATCTCTAACCACTAATTCAATATGGGGAGAAAAATAGTCCAGTATTAACAAGATAATAACATCAACCGACGAAGATCTCAAAATACTTACAATGAATCAAATATAAAGGTAATAACATGAAGCAAATATTGACTCGACAAGATAGAAGTTGCAAGCCCTATGTTACTTAGACTTTGAAATTTTCAGATTTTTCATTTAAACTTGTAATTTAGTACAAGCAAAGTTAATATAATTTCCAGGCGGTAGACAAACATGAACTCTATATCATCTTTCAGCTTTGAAATTACATCAAATCATAGGTTCGAAATGAGTACCTGGATGTCAAAAATGAAACAAAGGTAAGAAGATCAGCAGCAAGCAAACAACTGCAAAACAACAGCAATAACGACCAGCAACTCCCAGTAAGTAGAGACTCAGGAACAAGATTCAAAAACCCAAGCAGGCACTCAGGACACTCGATGAAAAGTATAGATAATCAACTATCAACCCAGGAAAAAGTCAATTTGAAACCCAGCAGTAACAAAACAATCACTGGCAGAATGCCTAGTGAATCAGAAACCAAAGAGCAAATGAAACAATTATGGTTCTTATCTTTAACACTGAAACAAAATCACTCTCAAACTCCCTCTATCTATGAAACTCTCTGCCTATGTGTGTTTTTTAAGTCTCTGTATATGTATATTCTGCTGTCCTCCAACAAGTACTCCTTCTCACACCTTTTATAGACAAAAAACCAAACCCTTTTCTTTCAAATTCCCTCTTGTTATTGCCTTGCACATGGGCACCCTTAACCTTTTCATCATTCCCCCATGTTTTCTTCTGATTTTCAGCCTTTAAAAACACTCAGCAGTATTAAAAAAAACTAGTTGCTGACCATTATATTCCCTGACAGCCTCTTTTTCTTATAAAACTATTTTTATTTGATTAAACTATATAAAAAACAACAGGCTGAATCAGGCATGCCTGATTATCACATGGCTTCCATTTAGTTCAAATAGTTCAAATTCAAATTCAATTTAAACCACCAAGCTAATGCAGATTTCCAATCAATAGTGATTCCGGATGGAATTAATCAGTGTCACTGCTACATTGTTCTAACCAACAGACTTATGCGAAACTAATCGACGACATTCAATTAAGCGATTACAACACGTATAATCGATAACAACTAATCGACGAACCAGTGATTCATAAGTCTCGGGCAAAAACAAAGGAATTGTGAAACTAACTATTCGATGGTTATCGAATCGAAATAAATGTGTATTCTATAACTAACCTTTTCAAACAGACAATTTAAAACACACAAATTGACTAAATAAAAGGTCTTAAAGAGAGGAGGAAAAAAATAGAGAACTTAACATCACTGGACGGGATGAATAAATAGCCAAAATGATATAAATAAACAAACAAATAAAGAAAGAAAGAAAGGAATACCTTAAAAGGAGAATTAGACATCAATGGGCTTGATCCAATCTTGGATTTTGACTGAATTTACACTTTTGAAGTCGAACGGAACTTAATCGAAGTATTTTCAACCGAAAATACTCTGATTAAGGTCTATTAGACCCCAAATCCCTAATTAATTAGACAAATTTTACCACTTGGATTTTTAGGGTTCTTGACCGGTTTTTCGATCTAATATTCGAAAGGTTTGGTTGAGATTCGAATGAAAGTGTTTGTAGATTCAGATAGAAGGGAAGGAGGGGAACTTGTGGTGTTGTTTTGGTGGCCGTCGGCGTTGTTTCCGCCGAGTTTTGGGTGGGGGAGTGTCTGGCAGCGGCTAGGGTTTTAGGGGAAGGGCTTCATTTGGTCTCTGAAATCAGAGAGAAGAAAATTAGAGGGGGGGGGGTCTGGCTTAGGGGCGTGGGGTGATATGTTAGGAATATATACTTAGGTGGGGATTAGATCCTGGTCATTTGATCAAGTGAGATCGACGGATAGGATTAATTAACTAGAAAGGAACGGTGTCGTTTGGGTGTAATAACGGGTGAGACCGGGTTGGGGAATAGGTCGGGTTAGATTATTTGTGACCATTGGATCAGGAATGGATTAACGACTGGGATTAATTGATGTTATACTACGTCATTTTGAACATCTCCTGGGCTGAAGGTCTGGACCGGGTATACAAGGTAGATTGGGCTTGGTTCAAAGGCTGTTTGGGGCAGCCCAATTCCAAATTTTCTCCCATTTTCTCTTTTCTTCTCGCTTTATTTTGCTCCTAAGTTAATTTCAACAAAAAAAACTTAAACAAAATACCAATTACAACTTATAAAACTGTTATTAACTCACAAATACTAATAAACGCTTAACAATAATTATCAACATAATTAAATATCTATTTAAAATTAAAAATCAAATAATTTTGACACTTAAACACTAAAATGCGAAGTACATTATTATTATTTTTTGATTTCTTTTGTAGAATAAACTTAACTACTCCTAATTGCAAAGTTAGATTAAAAACAAATGCAAATGCATCATATCTTTGTATTTTCATTAATTCGAACGCATATAATCATGCATATACGAACACAAACAATTACCAAAAAATATCACGAAAATTCACAAAAATGCACACAATAAAATAGACAATTTTTGCTTTGATTTTTTTTTAGAGTAATTCATGTTAGGCAAAAATCACGTGCTCACAGCTGCCCCTCTTTGCCCCGGAAACATGAAGAGTTTTCGTGCAAAGATAAGTGAGCGGATACGAGCGATTTTTGCCCGTTTGAGTACTCCGTGCGAAGCATTCTTTCAAGAATTTGACCGAACCTTTGCTTCAAAAGGTCACCTACATATCCCTGGCTAAAAGGGAATCAGGTCAATGTAGTTCAGGAAGTTGTGGTAGCTGGGACTACCGTGGAACTTTGGTTTTACTGTCACTGTTGTTGCTGCTGCTACCACTGCTTACCGATCTCCTTATTACACCATGCTAAAAGAAAAATAAGAAGCTAGACTAAACATCTTATCTATATCTTGTTCTTTATGTGTTTCTTGTTTCCTTGCTTGCTCTTGTGTTTCTTTTGACGTTTCTTCTTAAGCTGTCGGCTTCTCTTGATTGCCGAAGTTTAATTGCTTACTTCTTTCTTGTGAGCTTCGAATTATTTTCCTTTGGAGCTTGAACTACCTTTTTCTGACCATGGTTGCCTTCTTTATGATTTCTGAATTTGGACTTATGCTGGGGATTTCTGTTACACTCTGCCACTTTCCGATGGGTCACTATCCTTATCAAATCTTAGAAATTGGGATGCCGTTCTGTTCTCCAGGCGGGCGCCTGTTTCTATTGACAAACTCTAATCATAAATCGCCACTCCATTCTTCAGGCGGGCACCTGACTTCAATAACAAACTTTAAAAATAAATCGCCACTCCATTCTTCAGGCGGGCACCTGACTTCAACATCAAACTTCAAAAATAAATCGCCACTCCATTCCTCAGGCGGGCACCTGACTTCATTAACAAGCTCTAAAAATAAATTGCCATTCCATTCTTCAGGCGAGCACCTGACTCTAACCACAAACTTCGAAAATAAATCGCCACTCCATTCTTCAGGCGGGCACTTAACTTCATCAACAAGCTCTAAAAATAAATCGCCATCCCATTCTTCAGGTGGGCATCTGACTTCAACAACAAACTCTGAAAATAAATCGCCATTCCATTCTTCAGGCGGGTACCTGACTTCAACATCAAACTTCAAAAATAAATTGCCACTCCTTTCTTCAGGCGGGCACCTGACTTCAACAACAAGCTTCGAAAATAAATTGCCATTCAATTCTTCAAGCGGGTACCTGACTTCAACATCAAACATCAAAAATAAATTGCCACTCCATTCTTCAGGCGGACACCTGACTTCAACAACAAACTTCAAAAATAAATCGCCACTCCATTCTTCAGGCGGGCACCTGACTTCAATAATAAACTTTGAAAAATAAATCGCCACACCATTCTTAAGGCGGGCACCTGACTTCAACAACAAACTTCCAAAATAAATCGCCATTCCATTTTTCAGGCGGGCACCTGACTTCAAAAATGATTCGATAACTTCATCCCATCCCTGTCGACTTCCTTCGCTTCCTGCACCACTTTCTTCTTCCTGCATCGCCTTTTAAACCATCATTTCTTTTGAATTACCTTGTTCTGGAATTGCTTTCCTCCTGGGTCGTGTTGCTTTCCCTCCTGACTGCTGGGGACATCTTTAGAATTGTTCACTTACCTGCTGGGGATAATGCTACTGGGAAGATTTTCTTTATTCCCTCCCTTTCCATTTTGTTCCAAACTTTTGTTTTCTTTTGAGATCACTGGGGATCTGAAATGTTGTCCGCTGGTGACTATACTGTCGGGGAACCCCCTTTCTTCTTTCCCAACTTCCTTAAAGACTCTCACTTTGCTCTCTTGAAAACTATAGGATATAATGTCGCTAGGGGAACTTTTCAGCGTTTCATTCTTCCGAACTGCTGGGGATAATACCCGCCTCTTACTTTCTGAACACAATTTCCCTCACTTTGTTCTGTCTGCTTGGGGTATAACTTCCTTTGTCGCAGCTTTTCTTTCTCTCAAAGCTGCTGGGGATAAATCTGGTTCCAGGATCATTCTCTCGTGTTAACTGGCTTCTTTCAAGACTATTCCCCTTGAAGTTGGTATTTTCCTTCCTCCCAGAATCTTGTGTTACCTTTTATCTTTACCAACTAGGTATTTGAAAATTTTCGCAACGGGAGAAACTTTTCTGCCCCAGTTTGATAACATTCTTTATGGCATGTTTTTCCGCCGACGAACCCTTTTTTCCTACTTCAAATCAAAGAAAAATTGTTAGTTTCAAAAACGTGGTGAGTGTTCGTGTTGCTCTCACTGGGGCGGTTTTCCTTTTCTCCTTTAGTTGCTTTGCCTTCCTCGAACTTTGGGGGTGACATTGTTACTTGCTGGGGATGGTGTTCTTGCCGCGGATGATCTCTCATCTCTCCTTTTTCTTCCAGCCTCACTGTGGTCCGACCCTCTCGGTCGATGACCTGTGTTGGAGAAACTATTTTCCGGATGTGTAATTTGTGTCCCTACTGTTCTCTGTCCTACTCCGTAATTCCTTTGAACCTTCAAACCAACATGTCGTTCCAGTCCTAACATCAGAACGTCTTTTTGACTTATTGCCTTGTTCCGCGCTTAATCATCTTCCTTTCCACCACTTTGGGTGACTTGGTAGTAAGCTTTGAAAAGGTCAATTCTCGACACAAACATAAAAAGTCTTTAAAGAGAGATAAAAATGATAGATAAAATAAAATTAATAAAAAGAATGTCGACCGCAAAAGATAGAAGGGAAACTTTTCTGAGCCCAAGACTGGGAAAAAACTTATCTGAATGTATAACCAATCCAATGGTTATATCGTGCCTTTGAGATTAATCTACCTGGTCTATTTATGTCAATCGCTTTTCTAACGGCTTCGTTTTGCTAGAAGTAAACAAATGTCCCAACCTCATCCCATGAAGACACCTTGCGACCATCTCACCTTGTCACCTCATAGTACCCTTCAAGGGGTTTTCACTAATGAGATTCTCTCATTTCTCTCGACCTCCCGTCGCCTTAGGTTGGCTGTAAAGGTTTTTACCGTAAGACTCTGTTGTTTTATTTCTCTCGGGTTTCTTCTCCTTAAGGTGCCCGCGAGGGTTTTCACCGTTAAAACTCTCTCATTTTTCTTTCTTTCTCTGCCGGGGGCTGGGGTTTTATCAACGAGATTCCCTCTAATGGGCTATCCATTATTCATCTTGTAAGTCATAGATTCAGTCGAGGATCGGGGTGTTATTCTCGGCTTTCCTTTGCATGACTCGACATTTCTCAAATACAGATCGAGAGGTCTTTTTGTTCATTAATATGGTTTTTGTGTACGAGGCTAGAGAAAAGGGATGCAACCTCAACGGGTAGCTCATTACAACTTTTGGAATCAACACTTTCTTTTCAAATGAAACATGACTTCTGCCCCAGTTTTGTTGCTTGGGGAATCTTTGATTTTTGTTACACTATGACCGAGCCGTGTGGCGCCTACGTATTCTCTTTGAGGAATCAGGTCGAACATAGTTCACTCTTTCTTGTGAATATTCTTTGTTTCTTTTTCTATTTTGTTATACATCTTCATTGAGGTCTTACACTTTGGTCAGTACCAACTTGTCACGACCCGGATTTTCCCCCAACATCGGGATCGTGATGGCGCCTACTCGTGGTAGCTAGGCAAGCCACTGTATTCATACTATCCTGTTTTTAACACAATTTCAATTAAATAAATGCGGAATACTTTATCGAAATAGAAGTAACTAATTACAATATGAAAATCATACCGAAATCCTCTACCCAAGACGTGGAGTCACCAACTCACGAACTACTATGGAATACTACACATAAAAGTCTGAAGGAAATATAACATAATTCCGTTTGTCTCGGAACAAAGAGACTACAGATAATAACATAATTAAAGAGAGAGACGCCGGGCCTGCGGACGTCTGCAAGCTACCTCGGTCTCAAATGTGATCAACTCCCACGCAATCAATTTACTGCTGCTGCTGCTGCTCTTGATCGTAACCTGGACCTGTGCAAAAACGCACAGAAGTGTAGCATCAGCACAACCGACCCCATGTGCTGGTAAGTGCCTGGCCTATCCCGGCGAAGTAGTGGCAAGCCTAGGACCAGACACTCCCATAAACCTGTGCAATTCAATATATATGTATACCACAGAATAACACGAAATAACCAGGTAATAACACAATAAGGAATAGCTCAAAGAATTCAACAATTAACAACAGTTAATAAATTCACAAGGAAAAACAAAGTATAATGTAAACACAAGTAATATCAATTCAAGAAATAGCAAGCAGTTGCACCGGCATCACCCTTCGTGCTTTTACTCTCATCCTCACCAAATAAACAAATAAAGTACACGGCATCACCCTTCGTGCTTTTACTCTCATCCTCACCAAATAAACAAATAAAGTACACGGCATCACCCTTCGTGCTTTTACTCTCATCCTCACATCCATAGTACGGCACGATCCTTCGTACATGGTTCAATAACAGGGCACGGCATGATCCTTCGTGCATAATCAATAAATAAACATGGAACGGCATTAACCTTCATGCATAAATAAATAAACATGGCACGGCATCACCCTTCGTGCATTATCACTCTTCCTCACCCAAATAACAATCACAGTTAAGGGCAAAGAAAGAAACAGCAATTCATAAACCGTCCCATCAAGGGCAATCAATATTTATCTTCACAACAAGTCCCAACAAGGGAAAACAATAACAATTCATATGTAATATATCTCAAAATAATCATTTTTCAATGACTCACGGTCATACTAGACGCCAATGTATGGATGCTCGTCACCACAGCCCATACACCGCACTCGATCACATAACACATAACACATAATCCTATTCTCTCAAGCTAGGATAGAACAAACACTTACCTCGAATGCTTATGAACAATTCAATCCGTGGAAATGTCTTTTTTTCTTTCAACTTGGCTCCAATCCAACCGTATCTATACACAATTGATTTAATATCATCAATTCTACTCAACAAACTAATTCTTAATACCAAATACCACTTTTACAACATTCTGCCATGAATAGTAAATTTCAACCCCGGTCCCACATGGTCGGAATTCGGGGTTAGGACCAAAATCCGATTACCCATCCCCCCACGAGTTCATGTATATGATTTGTTTCAAAATCGGACCTCAATTCGAGGTCCAATTCCCCAATTTATGAAAAACCCTATTTTTTAACGAAAACAAGAATTTTACCATGAAAACATTTGATTTCTAATGAAAAACATGTTTAATGATGTTAGGAATTGAAAGAATTAAGTAAAAAGTAACTTACAATCGTTTTGATGAAGAAGAAATCCTTGAAGAATCGCAAATGGGTGTTTTGGTTTTGTAAAATGTGAAGAAATGACTGAAATTCGTGTTTTTCAGGTCTCTGTGTTCACATTTGCGAACATGGGTTCGCAATTGCGAACCCCGACCAATTTCTGGAGTTTGAAAAATAAGCTAAGGTGGGAAGTTCGCATTTGCGAACTTTTGTTCGCATTTGCAAAGCCAAGGCAAAACTGGGAAGTTCGCATTTGCGAACTTTTGTTCGCATAAGGCAGTGTTCGCATTTGCGAACAATGGTTCGCATTTGCGAACCAAGGCAGTCACTGGGACGTTCGCATTTGCGAACAATGTTTCGCATTTGCGAACCAAGGCAGCATTGGGGACCTTCGCAAATGTGAACAATTGTTCGCATTTGCGAACAAGGCTGGCTTCGCATTTGCGATCAAGGTTCGCATTTGCGAGCCTTGCCTTACACTGTCCCCTTCGCAATTGCGAGACAACTTCGCAATTGCGAAGCCAACAGCTGGGTGAAAAACCAGCAGTTCAAAAATTCAGAGTTTCATCCAACGGCCTATCAAATCTTTACCCGAGCCCCCCCGGCTCCAAACCAAACATGTACACAACCTCAAAAACACATTATGGACTTGTTCGTGCGATCATATCGCCAATATCACTTCGTTTTAATCAAATCGAGCCTCAAACTCATGATTTTCATACTTTTGATTTTCAAAACTTCTTAACTTGGAACTCAAGGTCCAAAACATCTCAAACGACATCCAAATGTCACCAAACTTTACGGAAATCACATATATAATATTTAAGACTTGTACCGGGCGTCGGAACCAAAATACGAGCCCGATACCAAGGTCAATTAATTTATTTCCTTTAATAATTGCATCAAAAACAATTTCACATAAAAATTCATAACTTGGGCTCTAGGCCTCGAATTCGACTCCGGACACATGTCCAAGTCCCATATTTTCCTACGGACCTCCCGGGACCATCCAATCTCGGGTCCGGATCCGTTTACCAAAAATGTTGACCGAAGTCAACCATATCAATATTAATATCATTTTTATCCAAATTTCTCATAGAATTCATATTTTCTATCACAAAATCTTTCCGGCTACATGCTCGGATCGTGCACGTAAATCGAGGCAACATAGAATGAGGTTTTCAAGGCCTCAGAAGCTCGAAATGATTAATAAAATAAGTGATGACCCTTTGGGTCGTCACAATCTCCACCTCTAAAACAACCGTTCGTCCTCGAACGGACAAAGAAAGAAGTACCTGAGTCAGGAAACAAGTGTGGGTAGCGGCTCCGCATATCAGACTCGGACTCCCAGGTCGATGCCTCAGGAGGCTGACCTCTCCACTGAACACGCACAGAAGGATAACTCTTCGACCTCAACTATCAAACCTGCTGGTCTAAAATGGCTACCGGCTCCTCCTCGTAGGATAAATCATTATCCAATTGGACAATACTCAAGTCTAACACATGTGTGGGATCGCCGTGGTATCTCCAAAGCATAGATACCTGGAAAACTGGATGCACAGCTGATAAGCTAGGTGGCAGAGCTAATCTGTAAGCCACCCCTCCCACTTTGTCTAGAATCTCAAATGGGCCAATATACCTAGGGCTGAACTTGCCCTTCTTCCCAAACCTCATCACGCCCTTCATAGGCGACACTCGGAGCAATACTCGTTCACCAACCATGAAATCTACATCTCGAACCTTACGATCTGCATAAGTCTTTTGCCTAGACTGAGCTGAACGCAATCTCTCCTGAATAGTCTTGACCTTATCTAAGGCCTCCCGAACTAAGTCTGTACCCAACAACCGAGCCTCTCCCGGTTCAAACCATCCAACTGGTGATCGACATCGCCTACCATACAACGCCTCATACGGGGCCATCCGGATGCTAGATTGGTAACTGTTATTGTAGGCGAACTCTGCTAATGGCAGAAACCGGTCCCACGAGCCTCCGAAATCAATAACACAGGCTCGAAGCATGTCCTCGAGAATCTGAATAGTCCTCTCGGACTGGCCATCCGTCCGAGGATGAAATGTTGTACTCAACTGAACTTGGGTGCCTAACTCCTGCTGAACCGCTCTCCGGAACCGCGAGGTAAACTGCGTACCCCGATCAGGAGATAATAGATACTGGCACCCCACGGAGACGAACAATCTCCCTAATGTAAACCTCCGCTAGCCTCTCCGACGAGTAGGAGACAGGATACTGGAATAAAGTGTGCTGACTTGGTCAACCTATCAACAATGACCCAAATAGCATCAAATTTTCTCCGAGTCAAAGGAAGTCCAAGTAATGAAGTCCATAGTGATTCGCTCCCATTTCCACTCGGGAATTTCAATCCTCTCGAATACACCACCAGGTCTCCTGGTGCTCATATTTCACCTGCCGACAATTTAGACACCGAGCGACATACGCAACGATATCTTTCTTCATTTTGCGCCACCAATAGTGTTGCCGTAAGTCCTGATACATCTTCGCGGCGCCCGGGTGTATAGAATACCGCGAACTGTGGGCCTCTGCTAAGATCAACTCTCGAATCCCTTCGACATTGGGTACACAAACTCGACCCCGCAATTTCAATACCCCATCATCATCTAGGTTTACCTGTGTGGCACCTCCCCGCTGTACTGTATCTCTCAACTCACGCAAATGAGGATCATCAAATTGCCTCTCGCGGATACGCTCTAATAAGGAAGAACGAGCGACCGTGCAGGCTAACACTCTGCTAGGCTCAGAAATGTCTAATCTCACGAACCGGTTGGCTAAGGCCTGGACATCTAGAGCTAATGGTCTCTGATTGACCGGAATATATGCAAGACTACCCATGCTGGCATACTTTCTACTCAATGCATCGGCCACCACATTGGCCTTACCTGGGTGATATAGGATAGTAACATCATAGTCCTTCAGCAACTCTATCCATCTCCACTATCGTAAATTCAACTCCTTTTGCTTTATCAAGTACTGTAGGCTTTTTTGATCAATGTACACCTCACATGTCACACCATATAGATAATGCCTCCGGATCTTTAAGGCATGAACCACCGCTGCCAACTCAAGATCATGAACTAGATAATTATTCTCATGTATCTTTAACTGCCTCGAAGCATAAGCGATAACCTTACCATCCCGCATCAATACCGCTCCAAGCCCTGTACGAGATGCGTCACAATAAACTGTATAAGGCCCTGTACCTGTAGGTAGTACCAACACTGGTGCGGTGGTCAAGGCCGTCTTGAGCTTCTGAAAGCTCGCCTCACACTCCTCTGACCACTGAAACTGGACACTCTTCTGGGTCAACCTGGTCATCGGGGCTGCAATAGAAAAAAACCCCTCTACAAATCAACGGTAGTAACCTGCTAATCCCAAGAAACTCCGGATCTCGGTCACCGAAGCTGGTCGAGGCCAATTCTGGACTGCCTCAATCTTCTTTGGGTCCACTTGAATACCTTCCACTGATACAATGTGACCCAGAAATGCTATCGAACTCAACCAGAACTCACATTTCGAAAATTTGGCATATAGCTGATTATCCTTCAGAGTCTGCAAAGTCACTCTGAGATGTTGCGCATGCTCCTCATGACTGCAAGAGTATGTCAATATGTAAACAATGAAGACTACAACGAACAAGTCTAAATAAGGCACGAACACCTCATGCGTATGCACATATCCATGACTCTGAAGTCTGGCCATAAGAGTTGTTCTTAAATTACAACATCGTCAATTAACCCCGTTATCAAATACCTTATTCTACAAATTCCACTTTACTCAGAATGAGGTATGGAGACCTCGTGATATTTTTTTTTTTTTGAATTAATGAGTCATATTTATACACACCTGGGTGCTCGTCTCAAAGACTAAGTTCAACGGTTTCAAAATAGAAATGGCTAAATATGAATAGAAACTATACAAGAATTGTCAAATAGTCCTAACGGGCATGACTCTTATTTACGAATGCAATACGAAAATATTAATTTCATAAAAGAAGAATTTTAAACACATAAACTCTTACTACCAGGACCCAGTCCTCATATGATATCCACCGCAGCTTGAAGCTCGGCTTAGAAATATTTCACATTATGCCAAAAATTGGAGGATCTCATCCTCAACTCTGAATCACAGTGCTTGCACATCATATCATCTGAAATTTTTCATTTCCTTTCTTTATTCCTTTCAATAATTGTCCGTCAAAGATAATCACGACATAAAATAAGCCCTCATACTGATAGGGAGCACAATTAACGATTAAAATTAGTTATCCCGAAAATTATATCAAAACCCACTGTAATAAGTAATATAAAGTCACTCTTAGCCTCATGGATATTTTAGTGACTAACACCTAATAATAGGGATGTCTATCCTCATGTAATATCTCAACGTGAGTATTTCCCTAAGTAGATTTGATGATTACGATGCTCGCTCACGAATGGAGCATGTTAAAAAGGACTCGCCTAAACTTTCTTTCAAAAACCAAATCAAATTAAGGGAAAATGATTCTGTCTATAACAATCCGAATTATACGTGTGATGACCACATTTGGTGTAGTGACCTCCCTCATATCATAAAAAATTATATCAATGGCTGGGTCTCCACCTCTAGGATTTTCACCTCCACCTCTAACATCGTAACTTCTACATCTGGCTGGCCATGTAGGATAATTATTAACTGCAATGGAGCGTGTAGCCTGAGTGCTTTCCTAAAATTGTATTTCTCCAATATTCCACATTCACAGCAATTCCTTTAAGGATCGGTTAACTTATTGCTCATGGCAATATATATTCGGACACAGTCATTGTGACCTGGTACAACCGTTCAGATCGCATATACTACATATTGCAGAGAATCTCGAGGTGACGTCTTCATAACATTTTCTAAAAATAGAGTTTAGTAGATAGCGTTGCATTGGCCGGCTTGCCCTCTTGGTAATCTTGTCACAAACATTGACGGCCAATTTCCTCTTTTGATATGTTGGCTTAACACTGCTGAGCTACCCCATTTACTCGTATACTCTTCGTTATTCTCTGGGAGCGATTCTTACCCCATGAAAAGAACCAACCTTAAATATGTATAAATTATTTGGAGGACCTTTCCATACCATATATATACATTCCAACAACTCATCATATTTGCCCTTCACAACTCCAACACATCGACCGGACGTCAAGGTCCGTTGAAACCCAACACGATTTATTAGGTGATCTCCTGATATAATTGCATCTTCCGTTGGGACCATAACTGATGTGGTAAATACATTATCTTCCCACTACTTCTGTGTGCCTTCCGTAGCACAGTAAAATGAACTCCTCGCATTCGACTATTCCCACATTCTGTAATTCCTCATAAGAACTGTCAAGCACAATCTCGTGGGTTCTCAAAAGATGCACCGCTGAAGGTGGCAGCGAAGACTTTGGTGAAACCTATATGTCCTCCGTAAAACTTTTGAAGGCATAGTTGATCTATCACCAGCCTGTGCCATTGTTCGACTGGATAAGCGGTACGTGACTACGCCATTCGTGGGAAGACAAGAGTGGAAATTTAACTTAACACTTTGAAGAACAAATTCGCACGATAAGAAAGAACAATTGAGAGACTCTTTCCTAACTCAATAGACTCTGGAGGACAAGTACAGACGTCTCCGTACCTACCTCTCAAACTCTACTAAGCTTGTTCGTGAGTGGCGAGACCTATGTAACCTAGAGCTTTGATACCAACTTGTCACGACCCGGATTTTCCCCCAACATCGGGATCTTGATGGCGCCTACTCGTGGTAGCTAGGCAAGCCACTGTATTCATACTATCCCGTTTTTAACACAATTTCAATTAAATAAATGCGGAATACTTTATCGAAATAGAAGTAACTAATTACAATACGAAAATCATACCGAAATCCTCTACCCAAGACGTGGAGTCACCAACTCACGAACTACTATGGAATACTACACATAAAAGTCTCGAAGGAAATATAACATAATTCCGTTTGTCTCGGAACAAAGAGACTACAACTAATAACATAATAAAGAGAGAGACGCCGGCCCTGCGGACGTCTGCAACCTACCTCGGTCTCAAATATGATCAACTCCCACTCAATCGATTTACCGTCGCTCGTTGCTCCCGATCGTAACCTCGGACTCGTGCAAAAACGCACGAAGTTGTAGCATCAAGCACAACCGACCCCACGTGTCTGGTAAGTGCCCGGCCTATCCCGCGAAGTAGTGGCAAGCCTGGGACCGACACTCACATAAACCCGTGCAATTCAATATATATGTATACCACAGTAATAACACGAAATAACCAGGTAATAACACAATAAGGAATAGCTCAAAGAATTCAACAATTAACAACAGCTTAATAAATTCACAAGGAAAAACAAAGTATAATGTAAACACAAGTAATATCAATTCAAGAAATAGCAAGCAGCTTGCACGGCATCACCCTTCGTGCTTTTACTCTCATCCTCACCAAATAAACAAATAAAGTACACGGCATCACCCTTCGTGCTTTTACTCTCATCCTCACATCCATAGTACGGCACGATCCTTCGTACATGGTTCAATAACAGGGCACGGCATGATCCTTCGTGCATAATCAATAAATAAACACGGCACGGCATTAACCTTCGTGCATAAATAAATAAACATGGCACGGCATCACCCTTCGTGCATTATCACTCTTCCTCACCCAAATAACAATCACAGTTAAGGGCAAAGAAAGAAACAGCAATTCATAAACCGTCCCATCAAGGGCAATCAATATTTATCTTCACAACAAGTCCCAACAAGGGAAAACAATAACAATTCATCTGTAATATATCTCAAAATAATCATTTTTCAATGACTCACGGTCATACTAGACGCCAGTGTATGGATGCTCGTCACCACAACCCATACACCGCACTCGATCACATAACACATAACACATAATCATATTCCCTCAAGCTAGGATAGAACAAACACTTACCTCGAATGCTTATGAACAATTCAATCCGTGGAAATGTCTTTTCTTTCAATTTGGCTCCAATCCAACCGTATCTATACACAATTGATTTAATATCATCAATTCTACTCAACAAACTAATTCTTAATACCAAATACCAGTTTTACAACATTCTGCCATGAATAGTAAATTTCGACTCCGGGCCCACATGGTCGGAATTCGGGGTTAGGACCAAAATCCGATTACCCATCCCCCACGAGTTCATGTATATGATTTGTTTCAAAATCGGACCTCAATTCGAGGTCCAATTCCCCAATTTATGAAAAACCCTATTTTTTAACAAAAACAAGAATTTTACCATGAAAACATTTGATTTCTAATGAAAAACATGTTTAATGATGTTAGGAATTGAAAGAATTAAGTAAAAAGTGACTTACAATCGTTTTGATGAAGAAGAAATCCTTGAAGAATCGCAAATGGGTGTTTTGGTTTTGTAAAATGTGAAGAAATGACCGAAATTCGTGTTTTTCAGGTCTCTGTGTTCGCATTTGCGAACATGGGTTCGCAATTGCGAACCCCGACCAATTTCTCTGGAGTTTGAAAAATAAGCTAAGGGTGGGAAGTTCGCATTTGCGAACATTTGTTCGCATTTGCGAACTGTTCGCATTTGCGAACTAATGTTTGCATTTGCGAACACATGTTGTATAAGGCAGTGTTCGCATTTGCGAACAATGGTTCGCATTTGCGAACCAAGGCAGAAGTTGGGGAATGTTCGCATTTGCGAACTTTTGTTCGCATTTGCGAACATAGGCTGGCACTGGGGACCTTCGCAAATGCGAACAATTGTTCGCATTTGCGAACAAGGTTGGGCCAAAGGGGGCTTCGCATTTGCGATGAATGTTCGCATTTGCGAGCCTGTCCCCCTTCGCAATTGCGAGAAAACTTCGCAATTGCGAAGCCAACAACTGGGTGAAAAACCAGCAGTTCAAAAATTCAGAGTTTCATCCAACGGCCTATCAAATCTTTACCCGAGCCCCCGGCTCCAAACCAAACATGTACACAACCTCAAAAACACATTATGGACTTGTTCGTGCGATCATATCGCCAATATCACTTCGTTTTAATCAAATCGAGCCTCAAACTCATGATTTTCATACTTTTGATTTTCAAAACTTCTTAACTTGGAACTCAAGGTCCAAAACATCTCAAACGACATCCAAATGTCACCAACCTTTACAGAAATCACATATATAATATTTAAGACTTGTACCGGCGTCGGAACCAAAATACGAGCCCGATACCAAGGTCAATTAATTTATTTCCTTTAATAATTGCATCAAAAACAATTTCACATAAAAATTCATAACTTGGGCTCTAGGCCTCATAATTCGACTCCGGACACATGTCCAAGTCCCATATTTTCCTACGGACCTCTCGGGACCATCCAATCTCGGGTCCGGATCCGTTTACCAAAAATGTTGACCGAAGTCAACCATATCAATATTAATACCATTTTTATCCAAATTTCTCATAGAATTCATATTTTCTATCACAAAATCTTTCCGGCTACATGCTCGGATCGTGCACGTAAATCGAGGCAACATAGAATGAGGTTTTCAAGGCCTCGGAAGCTCGAAATGATTAATTAAATAAGTGATGACCCTTTGGGTCGTCACATCTGTTACAAGATCCCTTCCAGCATGTGCTGGAAGGTTCTATTTTATTCCATTTTGGGGGTTTTACCAAGGTGCCCCTACTTGTTATTATTTTTTACTGAATTACCTTTTCCTTAAGACCAATATGCCCTTAATTCTCTACAGAATTGCAGAAATCAGTAGCATAAAGGTCTTATATATCCCTATAGGCTCTATTAAATCTACCTTTTTGCCATTTTATGTTCCTTATATGCACTGAGTATACGAAAGAATAATTAAGGCTCGTAGGGGAAAACAAGGGTTAAAGTGTTTGGGTAGTAGAAAAATTGCCTCTGTCATTTCATTCTCCGACAAATGCCAAATACAAACAAACGAAACCAAATGTTGACACATAATATCTCTTGACCGCGTCTGAATTGATATCCATATCGGTGCATCTTCCCCCGATATCAGTTAGACATAGAGCGTCGTTGGATGATACTCTAGTCACAACAAATGGTCCTTGCCAATTTGGAGTGAACTTGCCTTTTGCTTCGGCCTGATGTGGTAGAATTCTCTTCAGCACTTGCTGTCCCACTTCAAATTTCCTGGGACGTACCTTCTTGTTATATGCTCACGCCATTCTCTTTTGATACAATTGGCCATGACATACTGCTGCCAATCTCTTTTCATCAATTAAGCTCAATTGCTCCAATCGGGCTTTGACCCACTCATTGTCTTCAATATCAGCTTCAGCGACAATTCGGAGGGACGGAATCTCAACTTTTGCTTGTATTACTGCTTCAGTTCCCTACACCAACAAGTAAGGAGTTGCACCTACTGATGTTCGGACAGTAGTGCAATAACCCAACAATGCAAAAGGTAACTTTTCATGCCATTGCCTAGACCCTACTACCATCTTTCTCAATATCTTCTTTATATTCTTGTTTGCTGCCTCAACCGCACCATTTGCTTTGGGACGATACAGTGTGGAGTTTCGGTGTGTAATCTTGAACTATTGACATACTTACTTCATCAATCTGCTATTAAGATTGGCACTATTATCCGTGATGATTACCTTTGGATTACAAACCTACAGATGATGTGGGAATGTACGAAGTCCACCACCGCCTTCATGGTCACTAATTTGAAGGTTTTAGCCTCCACCTACTTGGTAAAATAATCGATGGTTACCTGAATGAACCTATGACCATTGGAAGCTGCAGGTTCTATAGGTCCGATAACATCCATACCCCACGCAACAAACGGCCACGACACTGACATTGTATGCAATTCGGTCGGCGGAGAATGAATCAGATCTCCGTGTATCTGACACTAATGGCATCTCCGTACGAAACTTATACAATCACGCTCTATAGTGAGCCAATAATATCCTGCTTGAAGAATCTTCTTTGCCAATACATATCCGCTTATATGTGGCCCACAAACTCCGGCATGTATCTCTATCATCACTGTTGTGGCTTGACCTGCATCTATACATCTCAGCAATCCCAAATTCGGGGTTCTTTCGTACAGCACTCCTCCGCTAAGGAAAAATCCATTTTCCAATCACCGAATAGCTCTCTTTTGATCTCCAGTTGCCTTCTCTTGGTATATTCCTATCCTGAGGTATTCTTTGACATCATGAAGCCATAGCTCGCCATCCATTTCTTCCTCTACCATATTGCAATAATCATGTTGATTCCAAACCTGAATATGTAACGGATCAACATGAATCTTGTCCGGGTGATGCAACATCGATGCCAACGTAGCTAAAGCATCGGCAACCTCATTATGCATTCTTGGGATATGTCTAAATTCTACTAACCTGAAATGCTTAGTCAGATCATGCAAACATTGACGATATGGGATAAGCTTCAAATCTCGTGTTTCCCATTCTCCCTAAATCTGATATACTAGAAGGGCCGAGTCTCCCAAGACCAATACGTCATGTACATCCATGTCCATTGCTAATCGCAACCCTAAGATGTACGCCTCGTACTAAGCCATATTGTTGGTACAATGAAAATGTAGTTGAGCAGTAACAGGATAATGATGTCCTGTTTCAGAGATAAGCACAGCTCCTACTCCGACTCCTTTTGCGTTCGCCACTCCGTCGAAGAAAAGATTCCACCCTGGATCCTTGGTTAGTTCTAACCCATAAATTTGCAACACTTCTTCATGTGGAAAATACGTCCTTAAAGGTTTGTATCCATCATTGACAGGATTCTCAGCTAAGTGATCGGCTAGTGCTTGAGCTTTCATAGCCATCCTCGTCACATAGATGATGTCAAATTCTGTAAGTAATATTTTCCAACCTCCCTGTAGGCATAGGCTTCTAGAAAATATACTTCAATGGATCCAAACGTGAAATGAGATAAGTAGTGTAGGAAGACAAATAATGTTTCAGCTTTTGGGCTACCAAAGTTAAGGCACAACAGGTCTTCTCCAAATGAGTGTATTTAACCTCGTAGACTGTGAATTTCTTACTATGCTGTCCTAGTACACAGCCGAACATATTCTCCAAGATCGTTAGATAAAGAATCAGAGGTCTACCGGGTTCAGGCGGAACTAATATGGGTGGGTTTGACAGATACCCCTTGATTTGGTCGAAAGCTTCCTAACATTCTATCATCCATTCTATCGCAGCGTCATTCTTCAACAGACGGAATATGGGTTTGCAGGTTGTTGTAAGCTGAGAAATAAACCTACTGATATAATTTAATCTTCCCAACAAACTCATTACCTCTGTTTTGTTCTTTGGCGGGGGTAATTCCTGGATATATTTGATCTTTGATGGGTCCAACTCAATGCCTCGTTGGCTATTGATGAATCCTAGCACCTTTCTTGATGGAACCCGAAAGCACATTTGGCCGGATTGAGCTTAATATCATATCTTCGGAGTCTTTGGAAAAACTTCCTGAGGTCGGCTATGTGGTCTTCTTGACGTCTAGATTTTATGATCACGTCATCCACGTACACTTCAATTTCTTTGTGTATCATATCATGAAACACCGTAGTCATCGCCCTCATGTATGTTGCCCCTGCGTTCTTCAAGCCGAACGACATTACCCGGTAGCAGTAAGTTCCCCATGGTGTGATAAAATCCGCCTTTTCCGCGTCCTCTTCATCCATTAAAATTTGATGAAATCCCGCATAGCAGTCCACAAAGGATGTGATCTCGCGCCTGGCGTAGTTATCAATTAAGATATGGATATTGGGAAGAGGAAAATTATCCTTAGGGCTTCCCTTGTTGAGATTGCGGTAGTCAACACATACCTTGATCTTCCCGTCTTTCTTCGGCACCGGTACTATGATAAATAGCCAATCTGGGTATCGAGTGGCACGAATAACTTTTGCTTGTAGTTTCTTGGTCACTTCCTCCTTGATCTTTACACTCATATATGTTATAAACTTCCATAGTTTTTGCTTGACAGGAGGGCATGCCGGGTCAGTGGGTAATTTGTGAACCACTAGATCTGTGCTGAGTCCCAGCACGTCGTCGTACGACCATGCGAAAACATTTTTGAATTCCACGAGTGTTTTGATTAATTCTTCTCTGAGGTTTAGTTCGAGACGGACACTTATTTTTGTTTTTTTAGCATCATCTATATCCCCAAGATTAATAGCCTTTGTATCATTTTGATTGGGTTTGGGCTTTTCTTCGAATTGACTCAATTCCTCACCGATTTCTTCTAAGGCTTCATCTTCATCTTATTCTGATTCACTCTCATCATTTCTTATTATTATTTCTGAACCATATTGACTTTCTAGACTGGGTTGATTATTCTTTAGGCATGCCACATCATTAAGATCATTTGAAAGAAAGCTGCTCATGAAAGTAAAAGGAAAAATAAACAAAATTAGAAGCAAAAGGAACAAAATTTCATTAATTGGAATGTACAAGAGAACAAGGTTTTCACACTCTAACCCAAACGGGGAAGCAAAATGAAACGGACTACAACCCTGGGATAGTCCCAAACAAAACTTGAAAGATAAACACAAAGCGGACTACCAAGACTCCTTTCGGGTAGGAAGAGGAGTAGCATCCCAATTATTCAATTTCGTTTTTGGCCGCACAAATTGTATTTTAGCATGGCTGGACCTTTCACCATTTTCTAACATGCACACATCCGAGAACAAATCCTCGAACTTTCTCAAAAACTCTTCATCTGGTCTGACCATAGGGCCGAAAGTCCTTGTTGTCAGACGTCTTCTGATCCCGGACCTGACAAAGATCGGGAGAGGTACGGAACAGGCTTTAGTAGTACCCATGTCTTCTGTTTGATTCTCTTAGCTCGCTCAATTTCTTCTGGTGTCGGTTCAAATCCCAAACCGAAAGTCCCTACATTTTCAGGTAAGGAGACCAGCTGTACAATACCTTGTAGAGATGCACCCAAGCCTTTGCTGGGCACGAAACCATTTCCCAGCATTTTGTAAGCCACCATGATGTCTGCAGAGATTACTTTGTCATCAGGAATGTACTCCCTCTCTGGAACTCTATTAATGGATATCGTATCGCAAACCTGGTACACCCATGGCCCGACGTCCTCTTCTATCTCAACAAAGGGAACGATGGTGCCGGGCTGTAGATCATTTTATCCATGGACCACAATCTCTTGTCGATCCCACTCGAACTTGACAAGCTGGTGTAGGCTAGACGGAACCGTTTTTGCAGCATGGATCAATGGTCGTGCTATCAAAAGGTTATAAGAGACCACCATGTCCAACACTTGGAATTCCATGGTGAATTCCACATGTCCGATTGTCAGCACCAACATTATATCCCTGACTGATTCCTTGCCTCCTCCGTCGAATCCCCAGACACAGATGCGATTATTGCGCACCCTGCTGATATCCACTTTCAGCTTGTTCAATGTAGAGAGGGGACATATATTCGCACTGGACCCGTTGTCAACCAAAACCCTTGTAAGCACAGATTCTTCACATTTCACCGTAATATATATGGCTTTGTTATGCTCGGTACCCTCCTCAGGCAGCTCATCATCAGTGAAGGTAACCCGGTTTGCCTTGAATATCCTATTCGTAATCTTTTCCAGGTGGCTGACAGAGATCTTGTCAGGTACATGGGCCTCATTCAGGATTTTCATTAAGGCCTGTCGATGTTCTTCAGAATGGATCGGTAATGACAGTAATGAAATTTGAGCCGGGGTTTTCTTGAGTTGTTCCAAGATAGAGTAATCATGCAACTTCATCTTCTTCAGAAACTCCTCTGCTTTACCGTCGGTTACCGGCTTTTTTACTGTTGCCGGATTGGTCTTCCTTAATTCTGCAGGAACGAAACATCTCCCTGAACGAGTCAAACCTTGTGCCTCACAGACTTCTTCCTTGATCTCTTTTCCTTTGTATGTCACTGTAACCTAATCATAGTTCAATGGAACGGCTTTGCTATCGGCTATTGGCAACTGAACTGTCGGCCTGATGATGAGGGGGTCTATACGGACACCCGCTACAGTCAGGACAGGTTTGGTCGCTGCCCTTGGTACAACTACCTTCACCCCCTCCGGTTTCACAAGTACTTTATTTGCACTCCCCTTTGCTGCTTCCGACTCATCACGTGCTTCCTTCTCACGGATGAGTGACTTGTCATGGCTTGGCCCCTTTTTCATTCCGACCCCACTAGACCTAATCATCGTCGTGGGTTGAGAGGTTATCTCATGTCCCTCTTCTACCTGTACTAACTCGATCATGTTGGTATCATGATGGGTTGGGAGCAGATTCTGGTTAATGTTGGGTTCTGCTGGAGTCTGGACCTCGATTCGACGAGTGTCGATAAGTTCCTAGATAGCCGTTTTCAATCTCCAACATTTTTTGTGTTGTGCCCTGGGCACCCCGAGCAGTACTCACAATTTATCGAGTGATCCAGATTTCTTGGTGCAGGATTTGGCAATTTGGCCTCGACCGGGTTCAACAATCCTACTTGCTTCAATCGATGGAACAAACTGGTATAAGATTCTCCTAATGGAGTGAAAGTCTTTGGTTTTGGTGATCTGTCATTCTTGAAGGCTTGGTTCGGACGAAAACCCGCACCCATGGGGTTCCTGTATGCTCTTGGGGGTGGGTAGTTATTGTGTGGTTTTGGTGCACGCCATGGTGCCTGGACGGGAGGTGGGGCATATGCCTGGGCATGATGGACGGTAAAGTGAGGATCCGGTGTTAGGTAGTAGTATTGTGGGTGGCTATATGGACTGTGGAAGTAATTTTGTTGGTGGGGTTGTGGTGGATTGTACTGGGGTGCGGGGCCTCTGGCTCGGAACCAGGCTCCTGAAACAACCGCTGCGACTTCTTCTTTTCTCTTCTTCCCAAGTACTCCTCCAGTGCCACTCTGAATGGCCTGAGTGGTTGACTTTAGAGTAGAATAGCTCATGATTTTGTTAGCTTTCAAGCCCTCCTCGATCATGGTTCCCATCTTTATTACTTTAGTAAATGACTTACCCACGGATGTTACCAAATGCCCGAAGTAGGTTAGTTCCAATGTCTACAGGAAGTAATCTACCATCTCGTTTTCTCTCCATTGGTGGGTCTACCATCGCTGCCTATTCCCTCTAACGGAACCTAAATTCTCTGAAGCTTTCTGCGGGCTTCTTCTCTAAATTCAACAATGATAAACGATCAGGGACTATTTGAAGATTATACTAAAACTGGCCGATGAATGCTTGCGCCAGGTCATCCCATGTAAACCATCTTCTGGGATCTTGCCTGGTGTACCACTCTAGTGCAGACCCTCCTAGGCTCTGACCGAAGTAAGCTATCAAGATTTCATCTCGCCCCCCGGCTCCTCGCATTTTGTTGCAGAAACCTCGGAGATGGGTTACTAGGTCGCCATGCCCCTCATATAGATAAAAAATTTGGGCATTTTGAACCCAGGGGGTAACCGAACATCTGGAAATGGGCACAGATCTTTGTAAGCAACACTTACTTGGTTGCCTAAACCATGCATATTCCTGAAGGATTGCTCCAGGCTCTTAACTTTTCGAATAACTTCCTCCTGCTCCAAACTTTTGAGATGCCTTTCCGGTTCTGCCGGGTTGTCCCAGTGAGGGGTGTATGAATGCGGTTTAGGAGCCTTAAAGGTAGGCTCGGGAGAATAGCAATAATTGTCATGGATTTGAAAAAGTGGCTTACTGGACGACTTCTGTAAAGTAGCAGGTGGAGGTGCCACAAAAATAGGGGTAACCGGGGGAGGAGGATTTTGTTTGGCCGGTGGAACCTGGGGTGTATAAGGGTTTTCCCCTTGATAATATGGATAAACCGGGGCACTTGCCGAAGGGTCAATGGGCAGAAGCTCTGGAGCTGGTGCAAGAGTAGGAAGGCTTGGTGATGACTGTCCCTTAGCCTACGCTAGGTGCATCATTGTTATCTGTTGTCTCAACCTATCCACTTCCTCTTTCATTATCTACATCTCTGATTTCTCTCCATCGATACTTTTCCCGGAACTAGACATGCTGGCTGGAATTAGACCTTTTGATCTAGTATGGTAATGGTGATTGGCTAGTACGTTCTGTCAAGTCAACTGCTAAAATTTTCTGGAACATGCGACAAACATGTTAGTTCGCAGAGTTTAACAGATATGTTATTGCACGTTGGATGCAATGCACCTAGGCAGTTAACTATTTCAACGTGTTTTGACCTTTACCGCATGCGTCATTCCATCTTTCTTACTTCTGTGTCTTTTCCATTATTTTGCAAACTTTGCTTGTTATTAATCCCTCTTTTATTCTTTCTTTTTTTTTCATTTAGTGGTGGTCGAATCTTATGTGGATTGCCTACGTATCATGTCCCCGCATGAATCAGACCGAGCGTAGTTATGGTAAATAAAGTTGTGAGAAAACTTTGGAATTTTCCATAAAATAACTCTTTTGTTTATAAAACATGTTTTACAACAAACTTTGAATAAAAGAAATGCTTGGCTCCAAAACACAAAACACGACAAAACTAATTTCTCAAAATTTCAAAAATACAACATTTAGACATCATTCTAACAACAACAACAACAACAGCTACCCAGTATAGTCCCACAGTGTGGGGTCTGGGGAGGGTAATATGTACGCAGGTCTTACCCCTACCCGATATGGCAGGGAGTTTGTTTCCAATCGACCCTCAGCGAAAGATCGAGAAAAGGAAAAAACAAAAAAAAACAAAATAAAAGAAAACAAAAGGAAATCATAGATATGGAGAAAGAGAAATCATAGATTTGTTTGAGGGAAAAGAGAATATTAATTAGTCTGTAACATAGATGTATGTGCTAAGTTGTTTTATCCATGTACAGAGGCATATAACACTGGCGTCATCTGAGCAGGCAATTACAACATGTTGAAGAGATTGACATTAATAACTACTGACCACATGAATTAAATACCTCGTCATTTAAAGTGGCAAATATACTATCAGCCTGAGCCAGAAACTCATCGAATCCTACATCAGCATACACATAAGAAAAAATTGAATGCCAAACAGTAACATTAGCATCAGCAACAGCATTGATGAGAAGTTTTTGCACAATCTCTTCAACAAGTCGATGTCGCTTTCCACTGGCACGATTGATTCTACTAGGACTAAACTGGGTAGGAGACATCGCCAAGAAAGAATTTTCTACTAGTTTGCAGCAACATAGTGCAGCATCCTTTCGTGTAGCTCCATCCTCATCTTTTAAATATACAACAACAGACTCCCTCGCGAACTCAAGAAGAACATGACCTTTGAAATTAAAACGAGAGTCATGTTTTCTTGAGTTCGCAAGGGAGTCTGTTGTTGTATATTTAGAAGTTGTATATTTAGACATCATTCTATTGCCCTAAAAATTCTTGGGACCTGCGAGGCATCGTTCGGCCTTGCCGCGGGCCTTGGTGTGAGGTCCCTGTGTAGTTCCTTTAGTACCCTCATGATCTGGTGAATGTAATCCATAACCGAGGCGAAAAGGGCGGTGCAGGGCATTTGTTCACAAGCCAAACATTTCATGGAGACATAGTGCCCGATCTCTTCGATTCGGTCCTTGACCCTATCCCTTTCTCTGAGCAGTTGTTCTATCCGTTGATTCTTCACCCCCAATATTTGAGCGTTGGCGGTGAACCGGTCCAGGAGTCTATCCATTTGTTCTTGCATCTAAGTCATCAAATTATGGCAACGGTCTACGTCTGCCCTAGCATCCCGAGCTTTTTTGAATATCCGCTCCCTGAGGGCAACATTTACTTCCCTTAGGTTAGTGATGATCTCCGTATAGTCCCTTTCTACTTGCTGCAGATGCAGTGCCCGTTGATGCGCTCCCCTTCTCCACCCAGCCCGGATCCTTGTCGCTTGGGCCTTCGATTCTTCCAACTCCCTTTGGATATCAGCGACTTGATTTTTCAACCCTTTTATTAGTCTTTCGTTTGATCGACTCCTCAAGTGTCGGCTGGCATCCATTTTTATCTGCCGGATTTGAGCTTTCAAGAATTCATTTTCCTAGGCCAATTTCTTTTTGTCTCCTTCATCGGCATCAGCTTGCATTCTCTTTTTGAATTTAAGGTCCTGGACCTATTCTTATATCTTGCCAATCTTTGCCCTGTAACCTTCTTCCTTTGCTAACCAATCCCACTGTTCCTGTGATGATTCCGCAAAATTTTTGAGGTAGGGCATTTTAGTGGGCCTTTGGTGCTCAAGTTCTCCATTGTACCATGCAGGGTATTCTGATGATACTTCACCTCTCGCCCGATCTCGCACACGAGTGTCTATTTTCAGGGTTTGACACTCATTCTAGATTTTTCGGACTAATGTTTTAGGGAACTGTCCAACAGGCCCAATTTCGACCACCTGTCTGCTGAGGTCTTCTTCTTTTGGGACTATTTGGCACCGTCCTAACTGTCTCAATACTCGACATGGCGCGTAGGGGTGGATGCTATTGAGACCCATTAGTAATAAATATGATTATGTGGACGACATGTATATGACCATCCACGGGTAGCCAACCAAATATCCATTCTATCTCGCTGGCTGGAATCGAACGCAGGAGTCTTATCCATCTAGTAGTCCCCTCTGGCTAATCGTATCCCTCAACCCTTGTAGGGAATTCCTCTATACAAGTTTTTTCTGATGAACCATACCTATAGAACTGCGGGCGATGGCATAAGTGCTCGATCATCCACATTTGGAGCAACACATTACAAGCTTCAAAGAAGACCCCTCCAGCTTTGCAAAGAGCGAGGGCGCGAGAGATGTCCGCTATTATCATAGGTGCCAAAGTACTATTGTCTTGTTTGATCAAAGTGCTGACGACCCCTGCCACTTGTATACTGATATTCCCGTCCTTCTTGGGAAACACCGGTAAGCCTAAGAAAGCTATCATAAAAGCGATGCGATTGTGTTCTTCCCATTTCAGCCGGTTTTCTCCACTGCAGATTTTGCTCTCAAGTTTCTTGAACCCCCATAATGACTGTACCTATCATATAGAAATGCCAAAGTGCAGAATCCCTCGGATAAATCTGGGTTGTGTATAGTTCTGCAGATCTTCACGGTGTCTCAAAACCTATGTACTGTCATGACCCTTGGTGCAATGAGATATTGTTCCCTCATAGGGTCTTTTTGTCTCCCGATATATCCGGCCAGTTCTTCCAATGTTGGCGTGAGTTCAAAGTGTGAAAAGTGGAACACATTGTGTGCCGAATCCCATAATGAGATCAATGCTCGTACGATGTCTCCTCTTGGGGAAATATTTAGTTGCCCCACTAGATCTCCCAGGTACAACTTAACTGCGTCTTTCCCCTGCTCGCCTAAGTCGTTACACCATATGTGCAAACTTAAAGGGACCTTGTTTATGATAGCTTCGGTTGTATTCTGACTTGTGCTCATTCTTCACATTTATTAAGGTGGTTTTAGATGAAAGAAAATCTTTATTTGACCCAAAAAATAAAATTATCCCTTTAAAGACAGAACAGGCTGGCTTTTCAAAAATGCAATTTTTCAACACCCAACTTAAAATGAAGGTTTTAAGATGATAGGGGTTAACCGGTCAAAATATTAAAACTGACGAAAGGTGGTCGTTGATGCAAACCTAAAAATCCCAACATTCCTTCATTATTTGCAAAAAGGCTATATTTTGAAAAAGGAGAGGTTGGACCTGATAAAGGTTGCCTACGTATCTCACATCTAGTGAGAATCAAACCAGCGTAGTTCGGTCAATTGACGAACTATTTAAAAACAACATCCTTTGTTCTTTCAAGGGTGAATTCGTAACAAGACAATACTTTCGAAATTAAAACAATGGTATTTTTTTTCTTTTGACAACTCACTGAAATAAAGACTTTTTGTCATATATGTTCGCCTTTTCGCAAAACAAGCTCTTTTTTAAAATAAAAAAAGGAAATATATTTGTACTCTTGAGTAAACAAAATAATTTATACTTTCTTTTTCATTTCTTTTCTTAATTTCCTTGACGTTCAAAAGGTTGGTCACCACGCGGGCCCATGCAAATAAATGCAACACGTAACATGCTCTACGGTGGTCATATTATATCTGGATACCTATCCTAGACGGACCCAACCCATGTGTTGAGTCCCCTAATCCAAAGTATGATGCAAATAATCATCATAATTTAGGCCCAATATCATGATTTTGAGTGGTACTAGAGGGGGCTACGTACTGGGGACCAGCGGGATCGTCTCGCTTTGTAACTTTCCAGCCTCTATTTCTTATTTTTGTATGACATTTAACAGAAAAGGGAGTCTTAACCAGTAAGCACAACCCCGGAGGTAAGAAGAGAAGGGTTTCGGCACAGTTTATATATATAGTTCAAATAATATCAAAGCAGTAAAAATCATCATTTTTCACATTGAGCATATATCATATAAAGTATCAGATAATAAAGCCAAAATACAACAATTTATCACAAGCTCGAATTTCTAACCCTGAACTCGTGATTCTGGGTTGTATGTTCCCTAGCAGGGTCGCTAGAGCTGTCACACCTCCTTTTTCCGCAGACTGCTATTTAATACTACACCCCGTGAAGGGATATAATAATAAAAGGGAAGGAGTTTTTTCAATTAAAGGACAATCAGAATGGGATTTTATTAATTAATTTTCAGAGTCGCCACTTGGGAGATTTATGGTGTCCCAAGTCACCGGTCAAATCCCGAAATGAGGAAAAGAATAACTCTGTTTAACAGTCCGCGAATAAGAAATCCGGATAAGGAATTCTGTTAACCCGGGAGAAGGTATTAGGCATTCCCGAGTTCCGTGATTCTAGCACGGTCGATCAACTGTCATATTTGGTTTATTTATTTGTTTTATACCATGCTTTAACTTATGTGCAAAGCTTAACCCTTAACCCTTAACCGCTTTTAATATTTTTATTCATTATTTAATAAAAGAATTGCAACGTAACAAAATGTATCTCGAACCACGTCGTACCAATACGCCCGTGGTTATTGACATATTTTGACTTTGTTGAGATTTGGATTTGGGTCACATAAATGTGCACCCGAATTTAAGAAGATGAAATTATTAATTAAGCGCCTATAGTGACTAAACGCAGTATTATTTGGAGAAAGCCGTGAAATTCGCTAAACGACATGTCCCGAAATCTAAGTATTTTATTACAACCACTGTTGATGGCCCCGCAATTTAAGCGTTGTATTTGGCGAGGCTCGTCTTATTTATTATTTAAAAGGAAACCCTAAAAGCAACTATGATTCTTTACTTTATTTGTCTCTAAAAAATCCTAATTTATTCACTGAAATTATCCAGGGTCGCTATAAATGGGTTACATAAAATGCACCCCCCCCCCCCGAATTTTGGAATTAGGCAACGTAACTATATCACGGGAACCGTACCCATAGTCATAGTGGTTTATTATAATTAAATACGGGAACAGGGATTCAACACACGGATAGTACATTCATTTACATGCTTCCAACCTATCTAAGAGAGGTTAATAGTAGGAATTACATCATGGCTTGAACAACCAATCTAAATTACTAACCAAAGTTATAAACAGAAAATCTCAAAGTTGAAATTATACACCTTTTTTTTGAATCCCGAATCTAGAATATGAATATATACACACCTTTTACTAATTTAAAACTTCTATTTTTGTTCTAGTTACGTGCTAATTACAAAGCTTCAGTATTTTAGGGACCACTACATAGAAGTAAAACTATAGCATCTTCCATGTGCAAAGGACATAATCATTCACCAATAGCCTAGTCGTTTCTTTATAGCCCATTACAAAGTCTACATAGCCAAACATTGAAACAAACTTTTTAAACTTATCTCTATAGCTCACATTTTTTATTATAGCACTAAAGGAATAATTTAATCACTATTGGCGATGATATGGCTAAAGATCAAGGAATTAATTGGGAAAAATCTGCAAATATCCAAATGTTTACTGCAAATCCTATTGCCACTATCTTAAGTTTCAGTCAATATGACTATTTGCACATATAGGGACTCAAGGGCATGTATATAACGAGACTATAAATAATGTTGTAGACATGCGAGCCACTGTTTAGTTCCTAATATAGATAGTTAAGGTGCATATATATGAAGAGGGAGGATATCCACTTTAGCCATTATAATTTAATCATTGTAATCTCTAACCACTACTTCAATAGGGGGAGAAAAATAGTCCAGTATTAACAAGCTAATAACATCAACCGACGAAGATCTCAAAATACTTACAATAAATCAAAAATAAAGGTAATAACATGAAGCAAATATTGACTAGACAGGACAGAAGTTGCAAGCCCTATTTTACTTAGACTTTAAAATTTTCAGATTTTTCATTTAAACTTGTATCGGTACAAGCAAAGTTAATATAACTTCCAGGGATAGATAAACATGATATCTATATCATCTTTCAGCTTTGAAATTACATCAGATCATAGGTTCGAAATGAGTACCTAGATGTTAAAAATGAAACAAAGGTAAGAAGATCAGCTGCAAGCAAACAACAGCAAAACAGCAACACTAACGACCAGTAACTCCCAGTAAATGGAGACTCAGGAACAAGATTCAAAAACCCAAGCAGGCACCCAGGACACTCGATAAAAAGTATAGATAATCAACTATCAACCCAGGAAAAAGCCAATTTGAAACCCAGCAGTACCAAAACAATCACAGACAGAATGCCCAGTGAATCAGAAACCAAAGAGCAAATGAAACAATTATGGTTCTTATCTTTAGCACTGAAACAGAATCACTCTCAAACTCCCTCTATCTATGAAACTCTCTGCCTATGTGTGTTTTTTAAGTCTCTGTTTGTGTATATTCTGCTGTCCTCCAACCAGTACTCCCTCTCACACCTTTTATAGACAAAAAACCAGACCCTTTTCTTTCAAATTCCCTCCTGTTATTACCTTGCACATGGGCACCCTTAACCTTTTTATCATTCCCCCATGTTTTTTCCTGATTTCCAGCCTTTAAAAACACTCAGCAGTATTAAAAAAACTAGTTTATGACCATTATATTCCCTGACAACCTCTTTTCCTTATAAAACTATTTTTATTTGATTAAACTATATCAAAAACAACAGGCTGAATCAGGCATGCCTAATTATCACATGGCTTCCATTTAGTTCAAATAGTTCAAATTCAAATTTAATTTAAACCACCAAGCTAATGCAGATTTCCAATTAGTAGTGATTTCGGATGGAATTAATCAGTGTCACTACTACATTGTTCTAACCAACAGACTTATGCGAAATTAATCGACGATATTTGATTAGTCGATTACAACACGTATAATCGATAACAACTAATCGATGAACCAGTGATTCATAAGTCTCAGGCAAAAAAATAAAGGAATTGTGAAACTAACTATTCGATGGTTATCGAATCGAAACAAATGTGTATTCTATAACTAACCTTTTCAAACGGACAATCAGAAACACACAAATTAACTAAATAAAAGGTCTTAAAGAGAGGAGAAAAAACCCCAGAGAATTTAACATCACTGGACGGGATGAACAAATAGCCAAAACGATAGAAATAAACAAACAAATAAATAAAGAAATAAAGGAATACCTTAAGAGGAGAATTAGACATCAACGGGCTTGAGCCAATCTTGGATTTTGACTGGATTTGCACTTTTGAAGTCGAACGGAACTTAATCGAAGTATTTTCAACCAAAATTACTCAGATTAAGGTCTATTAGACCCCAAATCCATAATTAATTAGACAAATTTTACCACTTGGATTTTTAGGGTTCTTGACCGGTTTTTCGATCTAATATTCGAAAGGTTTGGTTGAGATTCGAATGAAAGGGTTTGTAAATTCAGATAGAGGGGAAGGAGGGGAACTTGTGGTGTTGTTTTGGTGGCCAACGGCGTTGTTGCCGTCGGGTTTTGGGCGGGGGGAGTGTCCAGCGGCCACTAGGGTTTTAGGGAAAGGGCTTCATTTGGTCTCTGAAATCAGAGAGACGAAAATGAGAGGGGAGGGGTCTGGCTTAGGGGGCGTGGGGTGATAGGTTAGGATATATATACTTAGGTGGAGATTAGATCCTGGTTGTTCGATCAAGTGGGATCGACGGCTAGGATTAATTAACTAGAAAAGAACGGTGTCGTTTGGCTGTAATAACGGGTGAGACCGGGTTGGGGAATGGGTCGGGTTAGATTATTTGTGACCATTGGATCAGGAATGGATAAACGACTGGGATTAATTGACGTTATACTACGTCATTTTGAACATCTTCTGGGCTGAAGGTCTGGACCAGGTATAAGGGGTAGATTGGGCTTGGTTCAAAGGCTGTTTAGGGCAACCCAATTCCAAATTTTCTCCCATTTTCTCTTTTCTTCTCTCTTTATTTTGCTCCTAAATTAATTTCAACAAAAAAAAACTAAATACCAATTACAACATATAAAACTGTGATTAACTCACAAATACTAATAAACGCTTAACAGTAATTATCAACATAATTAAATATCTATTTAAAACTAAAAATCAAATAATTTTGAAACTTAAACTCTAAAATGCAAAGTACATTATTATTATTTTTTGATTTCTTTTGTAGAATAAACTTAACTACTCCTAATTGCAGAGCTAGATTAAAAAAATACAAATGCGTCATATCTTTGTATTTTCATTAATTCGAACGTATTTAATCACGCATATACGAACGCAAACAATTACCAAAAAATATCACGAAAATTCACAAAAATGCACAAAATTAAATAGATAATTTTTGTTTTGATTTTTGTGAGAGTAATTCATGTTAGGAAAAAATCACGTGCTCAAAAATGTTAGACTCTGAAGGACCGTTTAGCGAATTTCACGGTCTTTCCTTAAGATAATAAGACGTAGACATTATTGGCACGAATACAATATACATCCTTAATACGAGTGCACATTTATGTGACTCAAATCTCAAATCCCGACGAAGCTAAAACGTATTAAAGTCACAGGCGTACTGGTTGCGGTGTGACTCAAAATGTGTTTTCAGGACGTCGCAAATCGTTAAAATAACAAAATGGGATATTCACATTTGTAAAAGCATATAAAGAAATCAAATAGGTAAAAAACAACAGTTGAGTGACCGTGCTAAAACCACGGAATTCAGGAGTGCCTAACACCTTCTCCTAGGTTAATAGAATTCCTTATCCAGATTTCTAGTTTTGCGGAATGCAAAAACAGAGTCATATATCCTTGGATCCGGGATTAAATCTGTGACTTGGGACACCATTATCTTCCGAAGTGGCAACTCTGAAATCTAAATAAATCCCGTTCTGATTATCCTTAAAGTGGAAAAACTCCTTCCCTATTATTATTATTATATCACTTCTTGGGGTATACTAGTAAATAACGGGGTATACTTTATCCTCGAAAAAGTAGTAAAAAAGGGAGCTGTGACAGTCATCAAAAAATAACCTGCTCGGAGTATCTTCTTTGCTAAAACAAAACCATTCATGTACAGGTCCCTGCGTGTATTTTGTCCAATAGTCTGGATACTTCTTTTGCATCGACTCACCTCAATAAACCCAAATCGGGATTCCTCCTACACAGGATTCCCCCACTATGAAAGAAGTTGTTGGATAATCTTCGATGTGTGCGCTTCTGAGTGGCGTTGGCAAGCTCTGGATATTCTCATGTTGTCAAGTACCTTTTGATGTCGTGGAACCATGATTTTCCGTATGCTTCTTCCAATGTGAGCACAATAAGCTGGATGATAATCTTTATTAGGATGGGATCAACAAAACTCATATCAAGATGCTAGATCATGGATGATAAGGTAGATAACGTATCAACGAACTAGTTCTGGACCCTGGGGAAATGCTAAAATTCCGTCTTTGTGAATCTTTTCCTTAACTCCTCTATGTGATGCAAGTAGGGAAGTATCTTAGAGTTTTTTGTGGCCCCATCTTCTCGAACTTGATGTATGAGTAGGTCTGAATCCCCGATCACAAGCAGCTCTTGAATATTCATGTCGATGGTCATCTTGAGCACCAATATGCAAGATTTATAGTTTTTGCAAGGGAACCTACGCTTGCGAATCCGGGTAATGCTGGATGGTTTCTGATACTAGGACTGCTCCTATGCCAACTCCTTTGAAATTTGCGGCTCCGTCGAAAAACAACCTCCAACAATTGTAGGATTTTACAATATCTTGTCCTACAAAGGACATTTCTTCATCCATCCATATCTAATGATACCCAGCAAAATAATCAACGAAAGACTACAACTCATGCTTGGCGCAGTTGTCGATAAGAATGTGTATGTTTGGCAAGGGAAAGTCATCTTTGGGACAGGCCCAGTTAAGATCCTGAGTCGGACCTTCCCATCCTTCTTTGGTACTGGTACGATGTTGGCTAACCATGTTGAATACTCTACCACCTTGAGAACCTTAGCTTTGACTTGCTTAGTAACATCTTCTTTGATTTTCAAACTCATGTCGGGCTTGAATTTCCTGAGCTTCTGATTTACCGGCGGACAGGTTGGATCTATTGGCAGTTTGTGAGCTACAAAGGATATACTGAGACCAGTCATATCATTATACGACGAGGTGAATATTTCTTCATATTCCTTTAAAAATTCTATATATTCTTCCTTTTCTGATGGCGATAAGTGAACACTGATGCGAGTTTCTTTGACATTTTCTGTATCTCCCAAATTAATGACCTCGGTTTCTTCCAGGTTAGACTTAGGTCTATTCTCAAAATTCTCAAACTCTCTGACGACCTCTTCAGGTATCTCATCTTCTTATGAGACTATGTCCTTTTGTTGCATTGTTCCACTGCAAGTCACAATTGTTGGTTCATCGTCAAGATAAGTAATAGTAAAGTTGTATAAAATATAGTGAATGATAGATAAAATAATAAGAGTGATATATATGATAAACTAAAATGCTTTGATTAAATTCATAAGTGTTTGAAACATCGGAGCTCTTTTGGAAACTAAAAACAATGCGGAAAGGAAATGAACTAGTAAAGTAAGCTAAAAATGGAATGCATGTTTGGTTAGCCTTGCTACCTCGAAGCCTTCCGGGCCCTAACGACCCTAATTGACCAATTGCTGAGGTGGTCTCCCCGGTTCACAACTTGTATAGAAGGGCCTTCCTCCCATTCTACCTCGAAAAGAACAAACATGCCATATTATCATCCTCGTGAAACAAATTCTTCATGGCTACCAATGCTTCATCTTCTTCTGACCCGTATATAGTATATTCCGGTTGGAGGGTCTGCTCCAAGCTAGGTATCAGAAACTCCAATGGATAGTATGGGCCACGCCATGGTGGCGACCAGTTCTGGAATTCTTCCCAAGAATAATCGTACCCTAAGCCAAATAGAGTACCATGCTTCTTTAGTTTGATGGGCTTAGTGATCCCTTGAAGATTTTTGCCAAGTCCCTTTCCAGGCTCGTACCCACACCAATTCAGGATACTTTCGATCTTATTGTCCCACCACTTATCCTTATCTACAACATTGACCCTTTCGACGTGGTGGTATGTTTCTCCGCCTATTCTCCTTCTGCCCCCGATCATTGGAATGGTCCGGCAACTATATATGGGGTTACTAACATTGCAATGAATGATCACCTCTTGGTGATTCCATTCAAACTTCACTGCATGATGTAGGGTTGATGCTATGGTTACAGCAGCATGGATCTAGGGTCGTCCTAATGGAAGGTTGTAGGATGTCGGGATGTCTATTACTTGAAAGTCAACATCAAACCATGTTGGCCCCATTTGTAACCATAGGCTGATTTCTCCAATAGTAGATCTCTAGGACCCATCGAAGGACTTGACATTGATAGCTCTATCTTTGATTGTGCATGCTTGATCCTCCATCAATCAAGACTCTAGTGATGAAATAATCTTTTCACTGCACGCTGATGTGCAATGCCTTGTTGTGGCTCAAACCTTCCGGCGGCAACTCATCTTTGTGGAAGGTTATTTTATGGCTCTCCAGCACTTGCCCTACCATATTTGCCATTTCACCTCCGATTATATTGCTGGGCACATAAGCTTCACTCAGTATATTCATTAGGACATTCTTGTGAGCGTCTGAACTCTTCAGAAGAGCCAGGATAAATATTTGTGTTGGTGTTTTCTTCAATTGTTCAACGAACAAGTACTCCTTAGCCGGTATTTTCCTCCAAAGATTATCAGGCCCAGTTTCAGTAGGACGCCTCAGTTCCTACTTACTGGACTCGGCTAGGTGCTGGGGTGTAAACCCTCCTTATTTTGGTCATTCATTATGTGGCAATCATTTCTCCTGTATTGTTCTTTCCTTTCCTCCTACCTTCAGAAGTGTAATCACATGGTATGGCATTTGAGTGGAATGGTGTTGTGTCTGACATTGCCACCGGAATAGGCACCTTTGGTGGTAACACAACAATTTTGAAAGGTGTAGGTGCCTTTGGAACTCCAAATTCAATCTCGATTAGCCTGGGCGCCTTTACAGAATGAGGCACTTCAAATTCAAGAGGTATAGACATATTTACTTCACCATCCCTGCAGGGTTGATTCTACACAACAACTGGGTTAAGTGTAACTGCTACTTTCTTTGGTTCATCTCCTTCAGCAATCAAACCTATCGACCCTTTGGGGTCCCAATCATCTTCGATCTCGATCATGGGGATGTCTCCACCTTTGTGATCTGGCAGAGGGTTGTTACGGACATTAGGAGTAGGATCCTTTGCTACTATGACCTTATTGTCAATTAGGGTTTGAATATTGTCCTTCAATGAACTGCACTTGTCAAGGGTGTGTCTCTTCATGCTGGAATAATACACACATGTCTTGTTGGGATTGACCCACTAGGAGGTATTTTCTAGAGCTTTTACTGGGATAGGAGTGATGTAACCAGCAACTTTAAGTCTTTCATATAGCTGGTCAATTGGTTCGACGATGGTAGTGTATTGTTTGGGAGGCTTGCGGTTGAAATTTAGTCTGGGTCTTGGGATATTTTGACGGATGGGTGGTGATTGGTAGTTGGAGGGTTGAATGTTATAAGCTTGGTAAACATGTGCTAGCTGAGAGTATCTGGGTGAGGTGGGTTGATATGTGAGGGGTAGAGAGGATTGGTAAATGAAAGGTGGATAGGAGGGTGCGGGTGCTTGGTAATTCGGGGTGGGCTGATATGTAAGTGGAGCTCATGGGTAAGTGTTGTACTTTTGTGGTGATTTGGCTCCCTATGCGACCATTACAACACTTACATCCTTCTTTTTGGATGTGCCACCATTTTGTAAAGCCTTATTGGTGGCATGCAATTCTTCAAGATTTATAACCATACCATTCTTAATTCCCTCTTCGATTATTTCTCCATGTTTGATGATATTTGAGAACTTGACCCTCAATCAGCATCAAACGCTTGTAATATTGTCGATCCTGAGCCCGGACGAAAAATCTATTCACTTGCTCTTCTTCTAGGTCCGGCCTAACCTTTGCAGCTTCTGACCTCCAATGAGTGGCATACTCGTGGAATATTTCGGTGAGCTTTTTCTTCAAATTCAATATATAGAACACATCTTGTGCATTCTCTACATTGAATCAGAATCTATCAATGAAGTATGATGCCATACCTACCCAACTCATCCATTTCTTGGGGTCATGGCTCATGTACAAGAATAGTGCATCTCCTTGCAGGCTCTTTTTGAAGAGCTTCATACGAATCTTCTCATCCCTTCCAAACCCAACTAGCTTGTCGCAATAGGTCCTCAGGTGGACTCTGCGATATCCTGTTCCATCAAACATTTTGAACTTGGGAGGTTTGTATCCCCCTGGAAGTTCAACATCTGGTTGAATGCATAGGTCTTCATAATTTAACCCTTTGATACCTTTGTTACCTTCTATGCCCTGAACTCGACTGGTAATTTCTTGAGTTCTGCCGCTAAGTTCCTAATAGGGGAGTCCTTGTCATCAGACCCAGGAGCATTTGAGATTGGTTGGGTATAGTGGGGTACAGTATCCACAAAAATAGAAGTGTTGTGGAGATGGTCATTTATGGTATTTTGTGGCTCAGGAATGAGTAGTGGAGAGTTGTTAGAAGTGTGGCATGTGTTGCAAAGTTGGGTATAAGTCAGTTGTATCTATTGTTGTAGTATGTTTTGTAGAGGTGCAGGATTCTAGGTGTTGACATTAGGAGCAGTGAAGGAAAATAATAGGTTCACCAAATTCTGAACCTGATCTAGTTCTTCTTGGAATTTCAACAGCTTTTGCTCCAGTTCGGTAGCACTTTCCTTAGCAACTGGGGTACTTTAAGAATCTCGATCTCCGTTATGGCACTTGGATCTCCCATTCTACCTTTGTTTTTGTTCCAGATAGGACTTGGAGAAGGAGGAGATGGAGGGCCCTTGGATCTTGTGGAGTATGCCGATGGTGCCAGAATGCATGAACTAACCTTTAGGGAAGGGAAATAAAAATAAAATAAAAACAAAAGGTAACAAGTTAGTGCAGGTTATGAGGAAAATATTGCAATATTTAAACACGTTGTGCAGAAAAATGTAAATCGCGTCCTAGTTTTGGTGCCTCATTGTGCTAGAGGTAGGCCTAGCGACAAATAGTTTTGGAGAACTTATCATGCTAAATGCCTCATTTTATTGATAAAAATAAGACGAATCCAAAACGATGCTAAATAACAAGAAGTAAAATGTCACTAGTGGCTATTGGCCTTATTACATATTAAAGCAAAATAAAAGACTCCCAACTACTTGGTCTCAGAAGGACCTTCCCCAGATTTGGCATCTTTGTCTCCGTCGAATAGCTCTGCCAACCCGCGTAGTCCTAGCAGCAAATAGGCTCGGGCTAGATGTCCGCCTGAATTTCCTTCAGCATTTTGACAGTCTTCAATCCTCTTGATGAACTTTCATTATAGCTCTACTAGACACCACTCCAAATACCCTAGTCGATTATTGGCACTGACAACCATATCTTTTCACTCATCGATCAATTTCTGATGGGCTTCTTGTGTTTCCTGATGCTCACTTTCACACTCTCGAATTCTCTTGCACAGTTGATTATACTTAACCCGTACTTCAGCGTGCTCATCAATAATTCTGTGACCTCGGATGAATCTCGGCTGACCCATGATATTATCTTCTAACTAACGAATAGTGCAGCACACAATCGGCGTGATACCTATCTAGCTCAATGGATTCTTTCCCAAAAACAATTTTACAATGCCACAAATACTGATCTTGTCACCTATGAGGGATATCGTCATCCTGGAAATCAGCCCTGAGGTGGCTCATTTTATCGACCCTTGGTATGATTTGTTTTCTTCCAACCTGCCTTATGGCTCGGAGAGGAACGTAGGGATAAGTTCCTCTCAAACCAATCAGTATAAGGAATGGTGCATCTCGAGATCGAACAATGAATTCATCCGTGGGAACCACCCAAACTTCCATTGTACCTGGTCTTCTTTCAGATTTATAAATAATCCCTACCCATCCTCTAGCGTCCTCTGGCTGAGCGAACATTTTAGGCATATAATTCATACGCCTTTGCTGGTGGAAGGCGATATGATCATCCCAATCTCTGTGTAGGATCTCCTGTTGGTATTCTCCTTTTCGGAGGTGTTCCATGAGCCAAAGCTGAAGTAATAAGTTACAACCCTCAAAATGACTGTCCTGTTGTTGACAATTGTTCAAGGTACGATATATCTCGGTGATGAACATGGGTATTATGCTGAAGGTTTGCCCACCAATCCCTTCCATCAAAGTCTTGGTTACCATGGCCAGCCTGGTATGGATCCTAGCCTTCTTCATAGGGAATATGATTATCCCCAAAAAGCAAAACATGAAAACGAAGACCATTTTGTGGACATGTCTCAATGAGGTGATGGAAAACTCATCTGAATAGGTGCATTATGACTTGCTATGGTTGTACCTATCATATAGATAGTCAAATAGGATGTAAGAGTCTTTCAAATATGTCAAGTCTGGGTTTTTCTTTAGTCCCATCATCTTAAAGAAACCCCTTTCTTTGCAATTTTACGGCATAAGCAAACCCAGAGTTTCCCAAGGAATTCTAGCTACACCTCCTATTTCTTCAAGTAAATGAGTCATTTCAATGTTCCCAAAGCGGAAAAGTGACTTGTCACTATCCTAGAACAGTGTCGTAGCATTCTGTTGTTAGGCTGACTTTCTAGAAGAGAAGGCAGATACGCTAAGTACTTGCGAACGAGTGTCTGATCACTAGAATAGAGGTCTTTCCACCAATTTAGCAGACTTGGATGAATGTTGGTGACCATGCCAAATCTGGGTACTTCGTGCCTCATATTCTGCAAAACAAAGAGTTAGGCCCTTACCCCTACCAGACTCGGCTATTTAAACCAATAATTAGCATAGCAAGTACTTAAGTTCTTCAAATAAATGCACAGAACATGGAGGTGTCCGTTTGGGTTTCAAGGAAACCCGATGGACTTTGGACAAGGCTATCTTAATGATTCATTAAGTGGACAACATAACTGACTTAGCTAGGTTTGACCATGATGTATGTACAGTTTAAATGGACTAAGGATTTTATTGGGGTATTAGACCGGTACCCTTGATCGGACAACTTAAGAGGGAAAGGCACGGAACCATCGACAGCACCACTAATCGACTGGTTTTACGGCAAATACGCCTTTGCCAAATTTAAGGGGTAATAGTGTTGGAACCTCGTAACTACTCATTATAAGCACTGCTATAGTATTGTTTGGCATGAGTAGAATATGATGTTAAAGGTGCAGTTTACAAGAATGAAACATATTGACATGTATTTTCACATTCATACAATAAAGTTTACAATGATTACTCAATAGTTACAACAACATTGACAGGAAAAATGGTAAATGAGAGTAATTAAAGAAAAAGAAATAAGGTAGTTTCAAATAAAGGCATTAAGTAATAAAGAAAGCAATAAAGTCACATATAGCATGCAATGGCAAAAGCCTAAAGATCCCCAGCAGAGTCCCCATGCTGCCGATGCCCCCTTTTCCTAAAAGAGTGGAATCGGGTTTGCGACATTTGGGAAGACAACTCTATTCTCGTTTGGGAATTGGGTTTTAAATTTTAAAGAGTCTCCACCTAATGATTATAGTGAATTAGGACACTTTTTTAGAAGATTTTAAGATGAAAACCAGAGTTTGGGTAAGGGCTAGAAATTATCTCGAGGAGCATGTGTTAGGCATCTCTCAAGATCCATTGGTGTGGTTCCTGGCCATGCTACAATTGTGACTTTAGTGCAAACAAACAATTAAACAAGCAAGTATTGCAAATACGATAAACTGTTACCAAATAAGAAGAACAAATGGTTTAAAAGCGCAGAAATTCAGAAAGAAAATAGTTTTGTGATTAAAAATAATACATAAGGGAAGGGGTCAAATAATTGGTGCAAGCAACTTAAAATAAATATAAGAAATGAAAGTTGAAGATTGAACAGCTTTTGAAATTATGAAAATTATTAAACAAATAAAGAGATATGGGGTCCTAGGTTTATACATTACATGAATCATTCGCACAACACCGGTACCCAATTGTACGCATTCTGTTATCATGTAATTATCATCTCCATGTCTACCCTTCCCACCCCATCAAGGTATTAAAGCGCGGAATGGTATCGTTAACTTGTTGCATGTTATTTCCCGTCCCAATCCTATCAGTCCTGGAGGAAAATGGACTACTAATCCTAAAGGGAAAGGGGTTTAGGGCTTTTAGAAGTTTCAAAGGATAAAATGTTAAGGCGTCAACCGAAACAAGTAATTGCAAATATAAAGGGAAGCAGACAAGCATTCAGGGCTCAATATGCCTCCATAAATCATCAAAATTCACAGAGTTTAGCATGTCTTACAAGTACTGATTTTTGTCCGATTTAAATAAAGCGACGAGCGGGACTGGTTCAATGTATATTTTTGGGCGAAAAGTCTACATTAGACATACTCGAATACAGTTGTTTGAAACTGATCTGGTTGAATTAATTATTGATTAGAACTAGGCGTGATATATACTAATTTTAGAAACAAATGTGCAAATGAACAGGAGTTACTAATTTTAATAGGGACATTACGAGTTCAACAATTAATGCTACTTCTATTCAGATTCGAAATTTACTATAGGCATGCTTTCCATCGCTTTCTGATTTGGATAACCTTTTTAGACGTTAACTAAATCCTATGAGCATGGTATCTATATGCAGTTTTTATTATCAAACCTACAAACGATTTGCCTAATGATAAATGCAGGATGCAACAATTTATAGACCGTATTTTTATATGAACTTGTGGAATAATTAGAGTCAACCTATACGCAGGATGTATATGCGTGTTTGCAGAAATTAAAGATTAGTCCTGTAGTCATGATATCTAGGCGTGAGTTCTTTGCAGAATTAACAGTTTAAAAACCTATAGGCATGATTTCTGGATGGATATGGAAAAATAAGAGTTTAAACCTATATGCATGATTTCTAGGTGTTTAGGCAGAATTTAAAAGTATTTTAAAAAATCTATAGGCATGAGTTCTAGGTGTGTATGTAGAAATTAGAAGTTTAAAAACCTATAGGCATGATTTCTAGGCGGATATGCAGAAAATTTAACCTATAGGCAGGATCTCTACCCTTGGTGCATAAAGTAAATCCTATCCCCTTTTTACTAAGTTCCCCATAGTTTGTAAAAATTATTACAACCCAAAAGAAACAACTGAATAATAAAAATACATCAGAAATCCTCAGCTACATACGAGAATCCTAATCCAGACTTGAGGCCTAATAATATGAGATTGAACCACTTTTGAGATCCAAATTTCCAAGCCTTCTCTTATCTAAGGTGTTTTAGAGATCCAAGGGATTTCATGAACCCCAAGCAGTGCATACACCCAAGATATTAATAGAAATTGAGTTGTACAGTGTGGAAGAGCTAGCCCTTGTGTGTCCAAGTTTAGAGGGAGCTCCAAGGTCCCAAGGCAAGGCTCAAACAAGAGGGGTAGAACGTAAATTCTAAGAATTGAGTGTAATTGCAATAGAAAGGGGTAGAGGGGCTACCCAGGCAAGCTGGTGGTCATGCTATGCCACAATATAGACTGGCACACCCCTAACCAAACCTATGATCAAGAATTTAGGAAGTAAAGACCTACTGGAGGTCAAGCCATGGCCTAAACAATAATCAGAAGTATTGGCAGGCCAAAGTTGTTACTCAACATACACACAATAAGGGAATGATGATGGGAAACTGGCAAGCTTAGGGCCCATATCATATCCATGGACAATGATTTTAGAGATTTCCATGTTTCTGAACCATAACTTAAGCATAAAAGAGGATATGAGGGCTTGGGATCCATAAAGAATCACACGGATAACCAACAACTAACAGGATGTACATATAAATTAAATATTGCATTTCAAGGGAAAGAGACATGTTACAACAAGCTAGAAATACATGTAAACTAAAGAAAACATGATCAGAAGTAAACATGAATGAAGCATGTTGATGAAGCTTGAAAAGTAACTAGAACATACCAGTAGAGAAAGCAAAAGTGTAGAAACAAATAGAGCAAACAAAAGTCCACAGCAACACAAGTAGCAGAAAGAGGGAGAAAGTTTTTTAAAATGTAAGAGAGTATTTGAACTCAGATTGTTTTTTGTGTTTGTGTGTTCAAAGAAAAGGGATGAGAGTATTTATAGCTTTGAAAACGTGTAGAGAAATAAGGTAATAGCTACAAATCTAACACAAATATGGGCATGGTCACAAATCAGAATCAATTAGTATAAGACTCCTCTTTAATCAGAGAATTTTTATTCAAACAGATACTAACATGATCCAAATAAGGAAAAGAGAATCAACTTTGTAAGAAGAATGGTTGTTGCCATAAAAGAAATAGTAAAGTCATACAATAGGCAATTAAGTCTAAGTACATGATTTGAAATTATTTTTGAAAAGATTCAGTGAGGCCAATAAAAGGAAAAGAATAAATTAGACTTTGACAGGCTAGTAAAATCAGGATCTCAAGGAAGGAAAAGTTTTTTGAAATTAATTTCTAGTTAAATAAATCACAGGAGATACTCAATATATAATGCATGCACAAATAGCAGACATGTGAGGATTAGTCATGGCAAAAGAAACATTATACAGCAATAGCATAGAGCAAACATTCAAAGTGTGTTAGTTAGGCTTCAGTTTGTAATAGAAGGAGTCGAAAACATGTAGAGAGTCAAGTAAGAATCATAAGCGTCGAACATATAAAGAAAAGAAATGTTGAAACAAGGAATCAAGCTAAAAGATTTCAAACATACAAACAAAACTCACAAGACTTTGAATAGCCTCCCAAAGAGACTAGGGTTTCAAATTAGTTGAGTTCAGAGACGACAAACATATGAAACAACAAGCAATTTCAAAGCTCAAGCGAAAACCTCCTAAAAATTAGGGTTTTAATCATTAATTAGTAAACCAAACAAATAGTCTCAAGAACTCAAGTAAATCCCCAAAATTAGGGGTTTTAACATCAGATAAACCTAGAGATGATAAGCGTATAAATCTAATGAAACCTTAAAAATAGACTCAAACAAGAATCCCAAAATTAGGGCTTTTCAACATGCTTACTCAGATAAGGGAAACAAACCAACAAAGTAAAGAAACATGCCAAGAACAAAGGGGGAGATTCGAAATAACTTAACATAAAACTATAATTAAAAGAACAAAGAGTTTTGAAAGCAAAAATTGGGGAAACCTCGAGAAACATGATCAGAAAGTTCAAATACACATAGATCTGGAGCAAATCTAAGAATAAATCGAAGGAACCTTAGAGCTAGGGTTTCATAAGAAACCCAGGTGATGAGAAAGGCTTTAGAAACCATCGATCTGAGCGAGATAGTCAAAGATCGAACTCGAATATCCAGAGCTGGCCGGACAGAGGTTGAAGATGACTAGAGAACAACCATCAATTAGATCTTGGTTGAGACTCTTTCAAGATCTATTCATACGCCCTCAGAGATGAGCCCATATAAGCCATAGGAGGCCAGTGTAAGGCACAGATGAGTCTGGGGAGCCATGGATTAGGGTTTCGTTGGAAGGCGGCGGCTAGGGTTTTAAGAGAGCTCGTGAGACGAGAGAGTTTGAGGGCAGCAGATTGGGAAAATGAGATAGGGTTAGGCTGTCATGTGAATTAAAAAAGGTAAAAAGTAACGGTGGCCGTTGATCTAAATAATCAACGGTCGGGATTTAAAAGGTTATGGGTTTGGTCGCTTAAACATGTACTGGGTTGGGTAGGCATGTTAATTGGGCTGGGTAATTGGGTTGGGTGATTGGGTTATAAATTGACGCTGAAATGGCATGCCAAATTGGCTATAATTGAAATGCAATAAAAGCCAAATCGTAGATAGCCAATTTTCTCCTTTTAATTTTTTATAAAATAGTAGTACTAATTTTAAAAATGAATTAAATGTACTGAGTAAATAAGTATTATATATTATTAAATAATGCCGAGATTAATTTTATAAACATAAAATACCATAAATTACAGGATAGGCTATAATTACAATTATATGCAATTTAGCTTTAAAATACCAAACAAATTTGTAAAAAATACACGAAAATTAATTTAATTAATTTAGGTGTAAATGTGAAAATTAAATGGATTATTCATCAAAATGATTTCTTGAGTCTATACTCCTAACAAGAATCATTACCTTATTCTAAACCAATCAATGGTATTGTCTCTTTAATATACTTTATATAATCTGATCGCACTGATATTAGATCTGATAACCTTGTCTCGGCTAGTACGAACTGCTCAGGCAACAAGCCCTCTCACCAGACATGACCAAAAGTCTCATATGATGCCACAATGTGCCAATAGGCTATCAACTCGAATGTGATACATAATAAATACGAGCTTCGGAAGGGATTTCTCCACTCATACAGCTAATATGAACTTTCCTTTGAAAAATGAAACAAAACACACATAATAGAATATAAGGGATTGTAATCATCATCATACTGTTGCGGCGTGCAACCCTATCCTCACATAAAATTCACATAAGGAGATACACATCGAGCTAAATTGCTCGCTACAACAAAATACCGAATATCGGTCACAAGCACGCTAAGTGCATAATACCATCCCTGAGGGGACATACCATGCCATAAGCTAACAACTCAAGCACAACTGAGGTGCAATATATGTTTTGAAGCTAACGAGTCATCATGCTCACATAACACCATCGCTACGCGGAACATCAGCATATAAGAAAATTATCGAGCCATTCACAACTCACATGGTACAATATAGAATTACATGAAATCCAATGTCGAATTAACATCCAATGTCCGAATACTCCTCCCTAAGGAGGGATATGCTGAAATGAAAACATTCAGCCCGATCTAGAGCCCATATTCATATTTAAATCCATCCACAGACCTCAAGATGATTATGATCGTACCGAACTACGCTAATAATCTTTTCTGGGTCCATAATAACCCTTTATTCCCATAATACACAAGAAAAACCACCATAACCGAAGTAATCCTCCACAGTCCACAACCCAATAAACCGAGTGCCCTCCAGTCATAAATTCTCAAATTAACGATATCACCACAATCTTCATACTTGGTTTCATTCTTTAATCAATGAAGTCTACATTCCACACTTATAAAATCTTCTCGTGGGGCACGCTCCTACGAACTTCCATAATAGGTAACAATTCTGCACATCCATACCACCAATCGCACTAACACTAAAAAGTGATCAAGAATCCATAACTAGGATGCAAAGCCTCTTACAACACACTAATCTCAGGTGATGCTGAAGACAATTCCAACTTATTCTAATCATTCAAATCCATTTCATTCTCATCCGAGCTCGTGATATCCATGTCAACACCCAACCGCACACTTGATCCTCACTTTCAAATTTTATATTGCTCACTGCATCTAACAAGCCAACATGCAATTGTATAAGAATTTCATCACAACTCCTGAACCACTGACATGGCAAACACTGCCTCACATGGAAACATTTTACTTAACACATTCCAAGAGAACCATAACAACACATGAGTGAATTCTTATAACTGTAGTACATTCAAATCCTCAAGTAGTGGCCTAAACCACCACAACCCTTTTGGGATCTGCCTACACATAACATGTCATAATACTTGAATACTTCTAGACAATATCAATTACGGCAGCCATCGAGCCTCGTATGCACTGCCATCACTATGCCAATTCAACCATGGATAACCAATCTATCTTCTTCTAATTCATTTTTAACTTGCCGTAGAGATAATAATAGCTCCATTCCTTACATCACCAACCTGAATTCGCACTCACCTTGAGTGACCCATTACACGAAACCACCCTATCTCCAAACCTATGAATCGTTTCATACACTCCTTGCATACACGTGAATCTTTAACTGATACACTTGTTCTACTAATTCCTTTACAAATCCAAAGTCTTTTTCTTTTTTTTTCTCCCAATGCTACACTACAAGTAAAAAACATCATAGAACATTCTCAGCCTCTTTTCATAAGCCACTACAAAAGCTTGATTCTTAACCATACTGTGGGCTGGAACCCGTAGGCACCGCATTTTCTACCTTTGAATTCACTACGACAGTTGTTAAAAGTCATCCACTCTGGCTTGGCCTCGAATACAAATAGCTCCGAGGCTCTATTATTACACGAAAACCTATATCGATGAAGCACCTGACTAAATCACTTCATTGTAAATCACCTCCATACAAACACAAATCACGAGTCTTCCCAAAGCTTGAACATGAGCTAGGCAGGCCAACTATAGCACACTTCTACCTATTCCATTGCTCAAATTACCATTTATGTTCTTTTCCCTTAGCCGAAACAACTTACCGATACACTGATAGCCCGAAACCTCACAATAAGATAATCATACAACCCAATCATAGGCGGTGGGGCTCTTCCACTTAGCTTGAAGCCACCATTACACAACTCTGGAACCCAACAAGGTTCTTTTTTCATTATTGACATGATCTAGCACAACCAACCTGCCGAGTTCCTCGAAATATTTATGTAAAACCATTTAGGAAAGACTCTGAATCATTAACCATATTCACATGTCCGGCCTCTTTACCAGATAGCCAGTAGGATTCTTCGCGGAAGCGTCACTAACCACGTGACCACTGATCTTCTCACATGAGATAACCCACCTGTGAACATTACACACTGACATCTTTCAACACCGCTGCACGAGGTACAATCAATACATCATCCATAACCCGCCATGAGTTGTGATCATCCACCAATTGTACTAGTCCATTCACTTCTTAGGGACATCAACTAAATGCACAATAGTACCTCCAAATCCAAGGTCATGTTGTATCCTTCTTCATATCGAGCAACTCCTTTATGTTGTATCAAATTTCCTGCTGAATAATAGCCGATATTTCAAAGTAAGCCCGTAGACCTAGTCACTGTCCACCCTGAATGCCAAATCACTCTAGACTTTTCCTCCGGATGTGTAGTTATCTCTCCACTGATCCCATACGCTACTCTGCCTCTCTCCCACTTTGGGCAAACTCGCTTCTTTAAGAAACTACTCGACCTCCACTTATTACACTAGCCTTCTAGAAGTTTAACCATCGTACGACACTTCCTACATGTTCTTTCTCATCCTCTGATGCTCAGCTAATGCCTTAGATCATAATCTATCCCGGTAGCACTTGAACCAATAGACCACTACTAACTTTTAAACCTTTTTGAAGATCATCTCTCTCGAGCCGTCATCATTATAAATACACATTCAATCATGAACCACCGTACCACACAATCTCTAACAACCACTTCTCTAATACTATCTTACAATAGCTACCCCAATATCGCATTGTAGAAGGTCTTAACAACGGCGAACTTAGTACATTCAACAAGAACAACGATACCTCATCAAAGATAAAAATTCTACCACGCTGGCAAATACCAAGCCTTGTTACTCCATCAACCCAAATCTGAACATTCTTAGCCCAATTGACTTTCCCCTTCGGGAATAAAATACCAAATCTCTAAATCATTAACTGAGTAAACCTCCCTTCAAGTCATTCATTATCCCGACACATAGGCAAATATCATACCATCACATCAATACCGTGCGACAACCATTCATAAGCATCATGGGAACTTGTTCCTATCCTTAGAGCTCTTAGAAGTACAGCTACTGATCTCAAATGACATAATATCCTTTCGCAAGGCGACAACAATAGTCACATCAACTACGATGGGAGAAGCATCCCACACCACCTCCATAATACCTTTAAAATTTCTTAATTCCTGATTTATAATAAGCATTTCACGTCGCATAAGATTGGGAAGGGAAGGGAACAAAGGCATAAGACTCATAGGAATCAAATCGCTTGATGAGGAAATCAAGAAGGGAAGTGCTCCTAACAGCCCCGTAGCGTGCCGAAGATAAGTACAGACATCTCTATACCGATCTGCGAGACTCTGCTAGACTTGCTCATGACTCATGAGACCTAAGGGAACCTTACTATGGTACTATATTGTCACGACCCAAAATCTACTAAGGGTCATGATGGCGCCGGTCACCATTATCATTGTCACGCCCCAAATCAAGGGACATGACCGGCGCCTGACCGGGTAGCCCCAGTCAAGCGGACCGGGTGCCTTTCTATCCCACGCGTTACCCCTGTGTTGATTATTTCTCATAAACCAAATATCTTATCAATTATAACTGATTTCACAATGTACAAACATAACGGTACGATTGATTTACTAACAAGTTTACAATTTACAATGCTCGACATATATATACGTAGGCCAAAATCCCACAATTTACATGTCTACGGAGCCTCTAAGATTACAAGGGAGGATACAATACTTGCCGGTAACAAGGCTCCGGCTATACCTTACAAAATCAAAATGAAGTCTTAAAACAAAAGTGACATGAGCCACGCAGGGCCCCTGAGGAAGAAATGGGCTCACCAAAACGGGCAGTTGAAGATGGAGGATACTACTGCCGATGAGCTGAAGTACCTGCTACTGATCCACCTACAATCATAACACGAATGTAGCGTCCCCAGCAAAAGGGACGTCAGTAAACTAGAATTGTACTGGTAAGTATGGACAAACTTTGTCCCAAGTAAACTCAAGCCATTAAACAATTAATCACGATGATAAGACAACCAATAAATTACACCAAGAATTAATTAAGCCAGCCAGCCACGTTTCCCACATTTTCCTCATTTCGAATAATTCTCAACACAAAGCACGATTAAAATCAACAAGGAGAATAACAACCAATCAATCACGTAAAACACAAGTAGTCAAACAAAGGGGCAATCAGTGCCCCACAGGTTGCAAAATCTCCTGCTGTTTCCTTTCACAATTTCACATCAATGATTTTATATCAATTTCAATAGCGATTTCGATCGCTATCCATCCTTATTACCTCGGCCACCCTTATCACCCCAACCCCAATCCCATCGTACAATTTCAATCACAACAATCACAAACAACAAACAAGGCACTACACAATATCACAACGAGTGCAAATAAGCAAGTTACAAATTTGTTCATGTTCTCAAATACTTTTCAAACCAACATCACAACCAAGTTACAATGTTTCCATATTCGAGAATACACATACCATTATGTTCAACAATTTATCACAATTCAAGTGTTTCATTTCTTTCCACAAGAACCCGTGTATGCCATGACAACAATTATTCTCAGTTCTTTTCCAATTTCAATTGAATACCCATCAACAACATCAAAGAATTACACACAATCTCTCAAATTATCACATACCAAACAAATTGCACACATAAGGGCGATTTTACAAGAATCAAAATTAGCCATACATACCTGGTGTCGGGTTTTCTTCCTTTAACCTCATATTTTATGCTTACCCAAGTTATCCTATTTTGCCAACCTCGTTCTCGCAGATTCTTACTCCTACTCACTTCTTTCTACTAAAGTTCAAATAATATGCATGAGTATCATATTTTATTCCCAAAAGCTATTGTATGAAATTCTTTCTTTACCCATTTTAAAACTGAAAATTAAAGAAAATGGTTAGGGTCTTTACCTTGTAAAGATTGGGGAAGATGAATCTTTGCCCTAGGATCTTCCGGACTAAATGTTTGGAATAATTCTCGAAGATAATTGGACTTCTCTCTCTAAAACCCCTCTTTCCTCTCTCTAGTTTTGGTAAGAAAATATGAGAAAATGAAGGTGGAAGGTGTTCTATTAAAGAAGGGGTCGGGTCAAATTTTATAAAAATTCTAGGCCGAGTCAATTATACGGTCACATCTGCGATCGCAGAATCAACATGCGGTCCGCAGAATGGACCGCAGAATTGCCTAAAAAATTGCATATGTTCTGTTACGATATGCGACCAGAATGCGGTCCGCATTCGTGATCTGCGGCCGCACAATGTACCACAGATTTGACACTCAAAATTTCTCAATGAATTATGCGATAGATTCGCGGTCCACATTACCATTCTGTGATCGTATATTTGACCGCATTTTCAACATGATTTTTGGAAAATATTCTATTAAGCTCTTCGGTAGGAATGCGGTTCGCATGGCAGATCTACGATCGCATTCCTGACCGCAGAATCGACACTTTCTAGAAAAACTTGTTCTTTCACTTTTTGAAACTTAAATCACTACCAAGGGTCCGAACCACGGTGAGCTTGCTCGCCGCGAAGAATTCTACACATTTCTAACACATTGTTCGGACCATGACACCACAGTTACTAGGTTTTAAGCACAAAAATTTTTACGGGGCCTTACAATCATACAAGCCAACACTAAATAACTAGTAACTTCTCATTTTAGATATTTTGAATTCCCTTCTTTCATACATTTAAACAGTAAAGAATAAATTCCACTGAATAAATAATAATATCTTTAACAATTTCAAGATACTGACTAATCCCATAGACATCCCAAAATCCGGTGTCACAAGTGCATGCGCAAATACTAAGGAATCGAATAAAGTAAAATGATTGTCCTAAACACAAATTGGACATAAAGTAATACAATACGCTGAAAGGTACTATACTGGTTGTGGGTCGCCCCAAGAAATGGAACACACATAGTCCACGTATCATCCATGCTGCTACACCTAGTAGGTCACTAGAGACGAGAGGTCGACTTCGACACTTACTAGTGGTCCAATAATGATACGCCAATAATATAATAAATCTAAGGATTTTTAGTAGCATGATTGTAACTCAATATTATGAAGCAAGTAACCAATTCTTTCTTTTATATGAAATTCCCAAATTCCATAAAACAATTTATACATTTATTCTCAAGTCGGGAAGAAACAATATCAACTATAAAAATTTTCAAGGCAAGCAATACAAGCATGCTCAAATTATGCCAAGGTCGCACGACTCGATCCAACAATATTTAAATTGTGCACTGCTAGAGGGACGGATGACACGAACCATAGATGTATCTATTTAATCTACCGAGGTGTTCATCCCGTTCCATAATAGACAAACATATTCAAACAGTCAAATCAATAATTCATCAAGGACCAATTATTCAGGAAAAAGGCAAGATTCTCTTTTAAATTCAAGAAATGATATCTATCATTTTGGAAATTCATTTACACGTTCGATATGTTTCAAGCATTTTTAAATTTATCAACAAGATTGCAAATATTACAAGTAAAGCATGCTTTTGGACCCTAAACTATCCGGAGTTAAGCATAATAGTAGCCATGCACGGACTCTCATCAACTCGTGCATACGTAGCCCCCACAAATAGGAGCACATACCCAATTAACTCAGCTATGGGGACAATTCCCTCTTACAAGGTTAAAAAGGAGGCTCACCTCGCTCTAAAGTTTCATAACCGGTATTCCACGCCCTTTTGAGGACTCAAATTGATGCACATCACTCCAAAACTAGCCAAATTATGCAAATCCACTAACATATGTTCAATTACTCATAACAATCCAATTTATAACAATTCCTAACCTCGATCGAAAAGTTAACAAAAATGCCCTCGGGCCTTTATGCCCGGATTCTAATATTTTTCGAAGATAAAGTTTACCCATAACCTCACGAACTCAAATATATAATTTACACTTAGTTTCATGTCCAAAATCCCAGAATACTAATTTTCTAAGTTTTCCCTCAAACTCCAAGTTTTTCACAAATTTTCATGTTCAAATCCATATACAATCATGTATTTAGCTCAAAACTAACATAAACCACTTATCTCGTGCTTGGTGGTGCAAATGACACCCCAAAGTTGCTCCCAAACCGGCTCTAATGAAAAAAAGTGGGTTGAAATGAACCCAATCCCCGATTTAATAGAACCTCACTGCCTCCAACATTTTCGCACATGTGATTGCGCAGGTGCAACCCACTAACCGTTTCTGCGGTCCTCCTCTAGGCCCCCAACTTTCGCATCTGTGTCCTTCCTTCCGCAGGTGCGGTCCCGCTTCTATGGCATGATGACCACATCTGCAATCCCTGCCTAGCCTAGCTACTTCCGCTTCAGCGGTATCTAGGCCGCTCCTGATGCTCTGCACCTGCGTCCAAAACCTCGCAGGTTCGGTTACACCAGATACCACCTGCTTCAGTCCTTCTTCAAATTCCAAATTTGATCCGGTAACAAACCAGAATACATCTGAGGTCCCCCGAGATCCCAACCAATCATACCAAGCAGTCCCATAGCATAACGCGAACATGCTTGAGGCCTCAAAATCATATCAATCAATGCTAAAATCATGAATCGACCTCCAATCCAAGTTTAATGAACATTGGAATTTCAAACGTCTACATTCGATGTCGAAATGTATCAAATCCCATCTGATTGACCCCGAATTTTGCACCAATCATACTAACCAGTCCCATAGCATAACGCTAACCTACTTAAAGCCTCAAATTCATATTAAACAATGCTAAAATCATGAATCGACCTCCAATCCAATCTTAATAAACTTTAGAATTTCAAACGTCTACGTTCGATGTCGAAACCTATCAACTCCCGTCTGATTGATCCCAAATTTTGCACGCAAGTCATATTTGCTATTACAGACCTACTCCAACTTTAGGAATCGGAATTCGACCCCGATATCAAAAATTCCAGTTCTGATCAAACTTCTCAAAACCTTCAAATTTGTATCTTAAGCCAAATGATTCCAAAACGACCTACAGACCTCCGAATTCACTTTTGATCGCGCTCCCAACATCAGAATCACCATACGAAGCTATTCCCAGACTCGGAATCCCAAACGGATATCGATAGCAGTGAAATGCACTTAAACCCAAATTAATGAAAATTTTCCAAAAATGCTAACTTCCACAATAGGTGAGGAAACATTTCCGAGTCTTCCAAAATCCGATTCGGTTACACCCAAGTCTGAAATCATTATACGGACCTGCTGGAACCTTTGAATCCCGATTCTGAGATCGTTTACTCAAAAATCCAATCTTAGTCAATTCTTTCAACATAAAGCTTCCGAAAGGAGAATTCTCTTTCCAAATCAACTTTGAACTTCCAGGAATTCAATTTTGACCATGCATACAAGTCATAATGCCTGAAATGAAGCTGCTCAGGTCCCCAAACTGTTGAACGACGCGCTAGAGCTCCAAACGACCAGTAGATTGTTACATAATTCATCACGTGTCATTATTAACGTGCAATGCACATTTATAAATACTAGTACAAGTAAAAATCCAAACAATATATAACAATTAACTTTGAATACAATTATTAATATTTGTATTTATTATTTTTAGATTTAAGACTATTATCTTAGAATTCCATCCAATAAAGTTAATCTGCCTCCCCAATTGCTTCTTAAGATTTGTGTCAAAGTTGGAGCCAGCTTGTTGTCTAGATGCGGATGGCAATTGTTTATAGTTTGTAAGTACAATTTCAAGTAACGAGGCACAGACCTTTATTAAAATACGCAGGCCTTAAATTCTAAAAAAAAAAAAAATCTACGAATTGTCGTATTTGTAATTGAATTTAAGACTACAAGTCAATTCTTCTATATTTCCAAACTCATGTTTTCTACCCATCATATTGGTCAAAACTGAACTACATAACTTAACAATGTCGTGATTTTTTTAATTTTGCAGGTGAATTAATAACGTATTGTCTGGTAATTAGATTATTTTAATCATTTACTTTGCCTACTTTAGAGTTGACTAGCATTTCTCAGTACTAGGGAAGCTACACTCATAGCTATATTATTTTATTTAGTTGTTGTCTGTCACCTGCTGGCTCGACTAAGTTAAATTTGCATAGTAGAAGAGACTCGCTATTAGGGTTTTACGTGATTGTTGCTAAGGATTAAATTCACAAAATAATCAATTTTCAACCTTTATTTGAAAAATAACCACTATAGTGAAGTTTCAAATTCCTTAAGTGAATCTCCAGGACATTACCACAAAGGTTTAGTTGTGGAATTTGAGAATTGAAACTCCGTGATGTGGCTGAGAAGTGACTTATCCAAAAAAAAATCTTAAAGATAAGAGGAACAAGTTTTTAAGTTATATTATAATATATATTTTTTATAACAGCATTTTGTTACAATATTCAAATATATTTGAAACAAACTTAGAAAGAAATATAATTGTACTTTTTCCTCCGCAATTGTCAAGTAGACATAAAATAATACATAAAATTGCACATCTATTACGCAACGTTAAACTTTGTATATATCTCAATCTAATTACTGACTCAGCACAAAAAAGAAGATTTTCTATGAAGGTTCCTTTACATCTCAAGTTGCAAGCAGCAACTGTTCAATAAAAAAATGTCAGATTTAGCTGGAATAAATGAGAAAATATTTAACTTCATATATTGATTATGTAAAAGAATATTTACACTATAATTATGTACAGAGTAAAAGATAACGACAAGTAAATCTGCGCTCATAAAGAGTGGGATTACTTACTTGAAAAATATAACAAATTGCCTATTACAACATGTTAAAATATGCTAATTGTATATATAAAATTAAAATTTTCACGGTAATCATGTGGTATAAAAATTTGGGAAAATTTCACATTAGAGCAATTGAGCTCCATACTTTTCAATTTTATAGCCCATATTTCAATTTACAATCCACTAACCCAAAAATAATATGCTAAGATTCAACATCCAACTCTAATAGGTTCTCAAATCACTATTTAACTTTTAAAAAAGATTCGTCAAACTTCTAAATTAATTTTCGAATATTAATTTAATCAACCAAATTCATTTGGGTGGTGAAAAATTAAATTTTTAACAAACTTAAATATGTGGGTTTAAATTTGAATTTGATTTTGTGAGAAATTTGGAGTGAGTGTTATTTAAACTTGTTAGAAATAGTATAAGGAGGTTTTATATAAAATTTGAAGTCATTTAATGGAGATTTGGACTGGTTTAGAACAAAAATTACAACTGAAAATTGTGAAAGAAGTTTGTCTACAGACACTTGTATAAAGGTGTATAAAAGTGTATAATAGTGTATAATGTGTGTTTATACACTCATATACACTATTATACAAGATTATACATAATTATACAAAAAACTGACTTCGTCTTCTTCCTTGCGTTTTTTCTGAAGTTTAACTTAAATCTTGCCCAAATCTACTCCAAATCACTTCAAATTTAAATTTTGAACTCTTTTTGATATTCTCAATCAATTGGAACAACATCCAATCCAAACAATTAACAAATTCAAAAAAAAAAACAATTTAACCAAATCTTTGAATGGTCTTCAATGGTGGACTTCTACTCTTCAATTTTCTTAGGATAAGCAGAAAATACACGGCCCCTTGAATCATATGTAGAAGATGTGAGAAGAAGAGAGAGAAAGCAATGGTTGTGAGAACAAAGAATTAACTCCATAGCTTTTTGAAGCAATGGTTGTAATAACACAAATTTTAAATTTGCAAGTTCTTTCAAAATATGTATAATGTGGGCTAGGTGGGGTAAAACTTAAAAACATGGGCCATTTTTTATTATGGTGTGAAGTCATGTGTATTTTCTTGTAATTCTTTCTAAAAATTTTACGCTATCATCAGTATATATAAATACTGTCAAACTCTTCTATAATAAGATTGCTCTATAACAACCATGTTATTACACTGTATTTGTAAAATAATTCTGGAAATATAAATAAATACAAACAAGAATATGCATAAACAGAAATGAAGAAACCAATTCAAGCCCACTGAATTCACAATATTTCCTTAAGGAATTTAATCCCCTCCTAGTACCCAAAGTTATGGATTATTTCCTCCCAAGATAGAACGAATTACACACCGGTGTAGTGGTACTTCAAACCCAGTGTTTCAGCGAACACAAAGTTCGGTAGCAAATCACACTTACTTTTTGCTTTGTTTGATGTTAAAAGTATGCAGAAGAAAGGAGGAGAAACTCAGAAATTCGTAGTGAAATTCTGAGCAGAATAGTGTTGTATTTATAGCCAAAAGTTGGGCTGAAATCTGAAGAGTCTCTTCAAAATGGCTGTTTCTGCAAAACTGCCACAGCATAAATATCATTGCATAAATGGCTATTTACTCAATAATAAAGAGGGAAAATAAAGAGAGAAAATTGATGGGTAGTTAAGTTTCTGTTACAAAAATAGAAAAACTGAAATTTGAATTTAATATTAATATTTATTTAATATTAATATTTTGTTATTAAAATAAATATTTAATAACATTTCTGTTAATATTTTACTATTACCAAATAAATTTGGTCCAAAAAGTTAATCAATCGATCGATCATTTGACCAAATCCAAATCCAAATCCAAATCTGAATCTGAATCCGAATTCGAATCCGAAGCCGAAGCCGAAGCCGTAGCCGTAGCCGTAGCCGAAGCCGAAGCCGAAGCCGAGCCGAGCCGAGCGAGCGACGACGACAACGGCGCGAGGGTTGCTTTCTTCTCAACTCTTTAAGAGCTAGAAGAAGAGCAATTGCTTATATACCCATAAAAACCTCTTCCTATTTCAATATGGGACAATGCCCATTTTCAAGGAGAGGAACTTGAAATTTCACTCAAAATTTTATTTCCCTCCATTTCCCATTCACCTCTTTTAACTCTTTAATATATTAATTAAATATATTAGAAATCCAACAATCCCCACACATGAATGGGGAATGGCTATATCACGGAAGTGTGCATAAAAGATTGTGTGATTCGCAAGTAAGAATTAATTGCATCTGGATAAGTAGGTTTCCCTTTGAACTTTCCGCAGTGAACTTATGTCGGATATACTCGATCAATCGGTAAATTTTATATCTTTGAACCGTCGAACTTTTATGTATACCTAGACAACCACAAGTCACACAACCAACCCTTAACCGTCTTTGGTTCTCATTGTTGTGTTCGTTTCAGCCATGAACACCGTCTGGTTTCATAAGTGCGTAGAGAACTGGCCTTACAAAATTCTCCTTGAAGCGGCTAACACTTCACACTTACATAGGTGATTCCTAAATGTGTCATCCCGTAGATACACTATTTGATATACCCCGTATCAAATTTAGAAATTATTAAAAAGTTTTAATGCTTTATCCTTGGTACTGAACATTGTCTTATAAGAGAATGGACCAAAAGTTTATTTGACAATGTTGAACCGTCATAAATGACTTTGTTTGATCTCCTTGAACCTAGATCTTGGGATCTCCAGTCTTCTAGGTAGAGTTACCGCCACTGTGACTTGTTCTCGGCCATAGTCTCATTCCCCTTGATGATTTCTCAACTACATCTCTAGTTAGACCTTTTGTAAGTGGATCCGCCACATTATCACTTGACTTTACATAGTCAATCGTGATAATTCTTCTAGAGAGTAATTGTCTAACGGTTTTATGTCTTCATCATATATGACGAGATTTACCGTTATACATAACGCTCCTAGCCCTTCCAATTGCCGCTTGACTATCACAGTGTATGAATATTGGTGCCAAGTGTTGGGGCCAAAATGGAATATCTTCCAAGAAATTTCGGAGCCATTCAGCTTCTTCACCGACTTTATACAAGGCTATGAACTCAGCCTCCATTGTAGAGCGGGCAATACAAGTTTGTTTGGATGACTTCAAATATACCGCTCCTCCACCAATTGTGAATACATATCACTTGTGGACTTGGAATCAGTTAATCCGGTGATCCAATTTGCATCACAGTATCCCTCAATGACCGCAGGATATTTATTGTAGTGCAAAACAAAGTCCTGGGTGTGTACTAAGTACCCCAAAACTCGTTTCATGGCCGTCCAATTATTGAGCTGGATTGCTCGCATATCGACTCAATTTACTTATAGCACAAGCTATATATGGTCGTGTACAGTTCATGTCACGAACCGGATTTTTCCCCATCATCGGGATCGTGATGGCGCCTACTCGTGGTAGCGAGGCAAGACAATTCATTCAATATTTTCCTGTTCATACCATCATCTTTATTCTCATATTTAATAACAAGAAATAACTACTCAATTTGTTAAATGCGGAAAGTCTTTCAAAATAGAGATGAAAAATAATAATGTGAAACAACTGATAAAATCCTCTACCCAAGATGTGGAGTCACCAACTCACGAACTACTAAGGAATAGTACACATAATGGTCTAAAAGAAAATAATGAACATCTATCTGTCTCGGAACAATGAGACCACAGCAATAAACATAAATAAATAGAAGAGACAACGGGCCTGCGGATGCCTGCAAGCTACCTCGGTCTCGAAATGCTCATAAATCCCACAAGTACTCTACTGGTGCTGCTGCTGCTGCTGCTGCTGCTGCTCAAAACCTGCACCTGTGTAAAAATGCACAGAAGTGCAGTATCAGCACAATCCGACCCCATGTGCTGGTAAGTGCCTGGCCTATCCCGGCGAAGTAGTGACAAGCCTAGGACCAGACACTCACATAAACCTGTGCAGTTCTATATATGTACATACCGTAAAATAACAGGATTATCAAGTAACACAATTAACAAAGAAATATCATACTGGGGAAACACAACACGGAATATTCCTTCGTGCATAATCAATATCACAAGGCACGACATGATCCTTCGTGCATAATCAATAAACAAGGCACAGCATTACCTTCGTGCATAATCAATAAATAAGGCATGACATCACCCTTCGTGCATTATCACTCTTCCTCACCCAAATAACAATCACAGTAAAGGGCAAAAGAATGAAACAATTAACATGAACCATCCCGGCAAGGGACACAATAATTATCACAGCAAAGTCCCGGCAAGGGAAACAATAATCAACTTCACAATAAAGTCCCAGCAAGGGAAAATAATAATCAACTTCACAACCCGGCAAGGGTTCAAGATTTATATCTTAAAAACATCCCACATTAACTCATAATATATGTCAACAAAACGACTCACGGTCATGCTAGACACCAGTGTATGGATGCTCGTCACCACAACCCATACACCGCACTCGATCACATAGCAATTAGCACATTAATCATATTCCCTCAAGCTAGGATAGATCAAACACTTACCTCTAAGCCTTGAATTCCAATTATCCTTCAATTACAGTTTTACCTCGAATTTCAGCCTTTAACTTGCTCGAATCTAATCATAATTGGTTCAATTACTTTAATAAACACTATATAAATTGGTTTGGACACTTAAAATGGTTTTCTGAAAGTTTAACCCAAAATTTCCCAAAACGCCCCTAGTTCTACGTGGTCGGAACTCGGGGTTCGGACCAAAATCCATTCATCCATTCTCTCACGAGTTCAGTTATATGATTTGTTTCGAAATTGGACCTCAAATCAATGTCCAATTCTCCAATTCATGAAAAACCTATGTTCTACCCCAAAACCACAATTTCCACCATGAAAACCTTTGATTTCTCTTAAAAACATGTTTAATGATGTTAGGAATTGAAAAAATTAAGTAAAAAGTGACTTACAAGTTTTTTGGAGTGATTTTGCTCTTGAAGGATCGTGTGTGGTGGGTTGGGTTTTGAAAGAATGAAGAAAAGAGGTGTAAAATTCGTTTAAGTATCAGATTTCACAGCTGCGCATATGGGAATTGCGAACATTTGTTCGCAATTGCGAACATAGCAGGTTCTTGATTGTTGACCTCGCATTTGCGAGAAAACGTTCGCATTTGCGAACTTTGGCCCAAGTCTGTCAGCCTCGCATTTGCGACCCATTGTTCGCATTTGCGAACCCATGCCATTTCAGGGCCTTTTCGCATTTGCGACTTATTGTTCGCTTTTGCGAACTTAGCATGATTCTGGAACACTTCGCAATTACGAGTAGTTCTTCGCAATTGCGAAGATATCAGCTGGGGCAAAATACCAGCTGTGTTATTTTTTAAAATGTGCTCCAACAACCTATCAAATCTCTACCCGAGCCCTCGGGCTCCAACCCAAACATGCACATAACTTCAAAAACATACTACAAACTTGCTCGTGCGATCAAATAGCCAATATAACATCGTTTTCATCAAATCAAGCCTCAAGTTCATGATTTTCTTCCTTTAACTTCATAAACTTTCAAATTTGGAACTCAAGGTTCAAAACACATCAAACGACATTCAAAAGTCGTCAAACATTGCAGGAAGTACTTAGATAATATTTAAGACTTGTACCGGGCGTCGGAACCAAAATACGACCCCGATACCTTGGTCATTTAATCAATTTTCATTTAATAATTTCAGAAAAAATGATTTAACAGAAAAATTCATATCTTGGGCTCTAGACCTCAGAATTCAACTCCGGACGCATGCCCGAGTCCCATATTTTCCTACGGACCTTTCAGGACCGTCCGATCTCGGACCAAAAATGTTGACCAAAGTCAACTATATCAATATTAATATTAATTTTCTTCAAATATTTCATATAATTCACATATTCTAGCACAAAATCTTTTCGGCTACCTGTCCGGACTATGCACATAAATCGAGGCAACATAAAATGAGGTTTTCAAGGCCTCGAGAGCACGGGGCAAATGAGGAAAATAGGTGATGACCCTTTGGGTCGTCACATCCTCCACCTCTAAAACAACCGTTCGTCCTCGAACGGACAAGAGAAGGAAGTACCTGATTCGGGGAACAAATATGTGTAACGGCTCTGCATATCAGACTCGGACTCCCAGGTCGATGCCTTAGGAGGCTGACCTCTCTACTGAACACGTACAGAAGGAAATCTCTTCGACCTCAACTATCGAACCTGCCGGTCTAGAATGGCCAGCGGCTCCTCCTCATAAGATAGATCATTGTCCAATTTGACAATACTGAAGTCTAACACATGTGTAGGATCGCCGTGGTACCTCCGAAGCATAGATATATGAAAAGCTGGATGCACGACTGATAAGCTAGGTGGCAGCGCTAGTCTGTAAGCCACCTCTCCCACTCGGTCCAGAATCTCAAATGGACCAATATCCTTAGGACTGAGCTTGCCCTTCTTTCCGAACCTCATCACGCCCTTCATAGGCGACACTCGGAGCAGTACTCGCTCACCAACCATGAAATCTACATCTCGCACCTTACGATCCGCATAAGTCTTCTGTCTGGACTGAGCTGAACGCAATCTTTCCTGAATAGTCTTGACCTTATCCAAGGCCTCCTGAACTAAGTCTGTACCTAATAAACGAGCCTCTCCCAGCTCAAACCATCCAACTAGAGACCGACATCGCCTACCATACAACACCTCATACGGAGCCATCTGAATGCTAGACTGGTAGCTGTTGTTGTAGGCGAACTCTACTAATGGTAGAAACTGGTCCCACAAGCCTCCAAAATCAATGACACAAGCTCGAGCATGTCCTCTAGGATTTGAATGGTCCTCTCGGACTGACCGTCCCTCTGAGGATGAAATGCTGTACTCAACTGAACCTAGGTGCCTAACTCCCGCTGGACCGCTCTCCAGAAACGCGAGGTAAACTGCGTACCCCAATCTTAGATAATAGACACCGGCACCCCAAGAAGGCGAACAATCTCCCTGATGTAAATCTCTTCTAACTTCTCCAAGGAGTAGGAGACAGATACTGGAATGAAGTGTGCTGACTTGTTCAGCCTATCAACTATGACCCAAATAGCATCAAATCTCCTCCGAGTCAAGGGAAGTCCAGTAACGAAGTCCATTGTGATCCGCTCCCATTTCCACTCGGGAATTTCAATTCTCTGGAATACACCACCAGGCCTCTAGTGCTCATATTTCACCTGCTGACAATTTAGACACCGAGCGACATATGCAACGATGTCCTTCTTCATCCTGCGCCACCAATAGTGTTGCCGTAAGTCCTGATACATCTTCGCGGTGCCCGGGTGAATAGAATATCGCAAAATGTTGGCCTCCGCTAGGATCAACTCTCGAATCCCCTCCACATTGGGCACACAAACTCGCCCCTGCAATCTCAATATTTCGTTATCATCTTGAGTTATCTTTGTGGCACCTCCCCGCTGTACAGTATCCCTCAAGTCATGCAAATGAGGATCATCAAATTGCCTCTCACGGATACACTCTAATAGAGAAGAACGAGCGACCGTGTAGGCTAACACCCTACTAGGCTCAGATATGTCTAGTCTCACGAACCGATTGGCTAAGGCCTGGACATCTAGGGCAAGTGGTCTCTGACTGACCGGAATATAAGCGAGACTACCCATGCTGGCAGACTTTCTACTCAACGCATCGGCCACCACATTGGCCTTACTTGGGTGATATAGGATAGTAACATCATAGTCCTTCAACAATTCTAACCATCTCCTCTGTCGCACATTTAACTCTTTTTTCTTGAATAAATACTGAAGACTTTTGTGATCCGTGTACACCTCGCACGCCACACCATATAGATAATGCCTCCAGATATTTAAGGCATGGACCACTGCTGCCAACTCAAGATCATGCACCGGATAATTCTTCTCATGGATTTTCAACTGTCTCGAAGCATAAGCAATAACCTTTCCATCATGCATAAATACCGCTCCAAGCCTCGCACGGGATTCATCATAGTAAATTGTGTAAGGCCCTGCACCCGTGGGTAATATCAACATTGGTGTTATAGTCAAAGCTGTCTTGAGCTTCTGAAAGCTCGCCTCACACTCGTCTGACCACTTGAACTGGGCACCCTTCTGAGTCAACCCGGTCATCGGGTTGCAATAGAAGAGAACCCCTCTACGAACCGATGGTAATAGCCTGCTAACCCCAAGAAACTCCGAATCTCGGTCGCTGAAGCTGGTCGAGGCCAATTCTTGACTACCTTAATCCTCTTTGGGTCTACCTGAATACCCTCTAATGACACGATATGGCCCAAAAATGTAACCAGTTCAACCAGAACTCGCATTTGGAAAACTTGGCATATAGCTGGTTATCCTTTAGAGTCTAAAGAACCACTCCGAGGTGCTGCTCGTGCTCTTCCAGGCCGCGGGAGTATACCAAGATATCGTCTATAAAGACTATCACAAACAGATCTAGATAAGGCCGAAACACTAGATTCATCAACTCCATAAATGCTGCTGGAGCATTGGTCAACCCGAAAGACATGACCAAGAATTCATAGTGTCCGTACATAGTGCGAAAGACTGTCTTAGGAATATCAGCCGCTCTAATCTTCAGCTGATGGTAGCCCGACCTCAAGTATATTTTTGAGAACACCCTCACTCCTTGGAGCTGGTCAAACAAACCTCGGCAGTGGATACTTGTTCTTTATCGTCACTTTGTTTAATTGCCGATAATCAATACACATCCGCATAGAGCCATCCTTCTTTTTCACAAATAACACAGGTGCACCCTAGGGAGAAACACTCGGCCTGATAAAGCCCTTTTCTAAAAGGTCTTGCAACTGATCTTTTAACTCATTTAACTCCGGTAGGGCCATATGATAGGGTGGAATAGATATGGGCTAAGTGCCCGGTGCCAGATCGATACAGAAATCAATATCCCTGTCGGGTGGCATGCCCGGCAGGTCTGAAGGGAAAACCTCGGGAAACTCCCGTACAATAGGAACTGAATCAATAGAAGGAATTTCCACGCTGGAATCACGAACATATGCCAAATAAGCTAGACACCCCTTCTCGACCATGCAACGAGCCTTAACATAGGAAATAACAATGCAAACGGAGTGGCCTGAGGTCCCTCTCCACTCTAGTTGGGGTGATTCTAGCAAGGCCAAGGTCACTGTCTTGGCATGATAGTCTAAGATAGCATGATACGGGGACAACCAGTCTATCCCCAATATGACATCGAAATCCACCATGTCTAATAGCAATAAATCAACATGGGTCTCAAGACCCCCGAATATAACTACGCATAAACGATGTACCCGGTCGACTACTATAGAGTCACCCACTAGTGTACATACATAAAGTGTAATATCCAAGGCATAGCTAGGCACGGCCAGGTATGGTGCAAAGTAGGAAGACACATATGAATATGTAGACCCAGGGTCAAATAATACTGAAGCACCTCTGTCACAAATAAGAATGGTACCTGTAATCACAGCATCTGATGCCTCTGCCTCTGCCTCTGGCCTAGCCGGTAAAGCATAAAATCGGGGATCAGCACCTCCTCTTTGAGCTACATCTCCGGACAGTCATCCACTGGCTGACATCTACCACTAGCGGGACGGTCTCGACCTCTACGGTCTCGACCTCTACCTCTATGATCTCTACCCCCGCCTCTAGCTGGCTGGGCAGGCTGTGGGTCAGCTGGGGCCTGAATCAAGGGGCGAGGACTCCGCTGCTTTGTGTTGCCCGTCGCTCAAGGGCAAACCCTGACAAGATGACCTGGGTCACCACAATCGTAAAAACATTTAGGCTGATAGGGCTGCTATCCCTAACGAACTGAATGGCCCCTACGAACACTCTGAAGAGTCTGAGCACTAATGGGAGGCTGATCTGAATACTGCTCACGAACCCCACGATCACCTGGACCACCCTGCGAAGCCTGGAGGGCTGACTGGAAAGGCCTGGAAGACTAGCCCCTATCAAAAGATTCTCTGCCACCAGAAGAAGAACCACTAAATCTGTCGGAATGACGAGACCTTTTGTCTGAAGAATAACCACCTCCCCGAGAAATAGCCATCTCAACTCTACGAGCTACATTAGCAGTCTCCTGAAAAGATATATAACTCCCAAAGCCATCTGAAGGCGAATCGGCTGATTTAGCCCATCTATAAACCTGTGGACCCTCTCCCGATCTGTAGGGAGTATCACAACCGCATGACGTGCAAGATCAACAAATCTCGTCTCATACTGGGTAACAGTCGTAGTACCCTGCTGGAGGCACTCAAGCTATCTCCGAAGTGCCTCCCACCGAGTAATAGGGAGAAATTTCTCCAAAAATAACTCCGCAAACAGGTCCCATGTCAAATCTGGGGACCCTGCGGGCCGAGTGAAACAGAAATCTCTCCACCAAGTCTTGGCGGATCCTGCAAGCCTGAAAGTGCAAAAATCAACCCCGTTGGATTCCACTATTCCCATAGTCCTGAGAATCTCATGGCAACTGAATAAGAAGTTCTGGGGATCCTTTGATGTGGCACCAGTGAAAGTAGTGGTAAACAACTTGGAGAACCGATAAAGTCTCCATAGAGAATCAGAAGTCATGGCCGCCCCATCTCCGGCCTGAGCTGTGGTGCCTGACTGAGTGGCCGCAGCTGGCTGAACCACTGGTGCCTGAGGCTGGGGAGCTACTGGCTCTGGAGTACGTGCAACAGGAGCTTGGACCCCTCCTCCAAACTGAGAAGCTACTGGTGCAGCTGGTAATAAGCCTGCTCTGGCAACACTTTCCATAAAACCCACTATTCTGACCAGAGCCTCCTGAAGATCCGGGGTAAATAAGACCTCCCCTGGGACCTGAGCTGGGCCCACTGGAGCTGCTGGGACTGGAACCTCCTCACCAATTGCAACATGCGACTCCACCTCTGGAATCGCTAGCTAGGGCTAAGATCTACCCCTAGCACAACATCCGATACGGCCTCGGCCCCTGCCACTTACGGGAGCTGCCTGGGGCTCAGGCTGCTGATCAGAGGATGAAGAAGCGCGTGTCCTCACCATCTACGAAAGGACAGAGTAGAAATTCAAGTAGTATTTGAGGAACAAATTGCACGGCAAGAAGGAACAAATGAGAGACTTTTTCCTAACTCAATAGACTCTAGAGGAAAAGTACAGACGTCTCCGTACCTACCCCTCAAACTCTACTAAGCTTGTTCGTGAGTGGTGTGACCTATGTAACCTAGAGCTCTCATACCAACTTGTCACGACCTGGATTTTCCCCCATCATTGGGATCGTGATGGCGCGTACTCGTGGTAGCTAGGCAAGCAAATTCATTCAACATTTTCCTGTTCATACCATCATCTTTGTTCTCATATTTAATAGCAAGAAATAATTACTCAATTTGTTAAATGCGGAAAGTCTTTCTAAATAGAGATGAAAAATAATAATGTGAAACAACTGATAAAATCCTTTACCCAAGATGTGGAGTCACAAACTCACGAACTACTAAGGAATACTACACATAATGGTTTGAAAGAAAATAATGAACATCTGTCTATCTCGGAACAATGAGACCACAATAATAAACATAAATAAATAGAAGAGACGCCGGGCCTGCGGACGCCTACAAGCTACCTCGGTCTCGAAATGCTCAGAAATCCCACAAGTACTCTACTGCTGTTGCTGCTCCGGCTCGAAACCTTGACCTGTGCAAAAATGCACAGAAGTGCAGTATTAGCACAATCTGATCCCATGTGCTGGTAAGTGCCTGGCCTATCCCGGCGAAGTAGTGACAAGCCTTGGAGCAGACACTCACATAAACCTGTGCAGTTCTATATATGTACATACCATAAAATAATAGGATTATCAAGTAACACAATTAACAAAGAAATATCATACTGGAGAAACACAATCAGCAACACATAATAATCAGTAAAGAGAACCAGAGTGTAATAAAGACAACTATTATCAAAACAAGAAAATTTCAAATAGTTGCACGGCATCACCCTTCGTGCTTTTACTCTCATCCTCACCTCCATGGCATGGCATGATCCTTCGTGCATGGTTCAAATAACAACAACACGGAATGTTCCTTTATGCATAATCAATATCACAAGGCACGGCATGATCCTTCGTGCATAATTAATAAACAAGGCACGACATGATGCTTCACGCATAATCAATAAAACAAGGCACGACATGTTCCTTCGTGCATAATCAATAAAATAAGGTACGGCATTACCCTTCGTGCATAATTAATAAACAAGGCATGGCATCACCCTTCGTGCATTATCACTCTTCCTCACCCAAATAACAATCATAGTTAAGGGCAAAAGAATGAAACAATTAACATGAACCGTCCCGGCAAGGGACACATAATTATCACAGTAAAGTCCCGGCAAGGGAAACAATAATCAACTTCACAATAAAGTCCCGGCAAGGGAAAACAATAATCAACTTCACAACCCGGCAAGGGTTCAAGATTTATGTCTTAAAAACATCCCATATTAACTCACAATATATGTCAACAAAATGACTCACAGTCATGCTAGATGCCAGTGTATGGATGCTCGTCACCACAGCCCATACACCGCACTCGGTCATATATCAATTAGCACATTAATCCAATTCCCTCAAGTTAGGATAGATCAAACACTTACCTCTAAGCCTTGAAGTCCAATTATCCTTCAATTATAGCTTTACCTCGAATTTCGGCCTTCAACTTGCTCGAATCTAATCACAATTGGTTCAATTACTTTAATAAATACTATATAAATTGGTTTGGATGCCTAAAAATGGTTTTCTCAAAGTTTAACCTAAAATTTCCCAAAATGCCCATGGTCCCACGTGGTTGGAACTCGGGGTTCGGACCAAATTCCGGTCAACCATTCTCTCACGAGTTTAGTTATTTGATTTATTTTGAAATCGGACCTCGATTGACCTCAAATCGAGGTCCAATTCTCCAATTCGTGAAAAACCTAGATTCTAACCAAAAACAACAATTTCCACGATGAAAACCTTTGATTTCTTTTGAAAAATATGTTTAATGATGTTAGGAATTGAAAGAATTAAGTAAAAAGTGACTTACAAGTATTTTGGAGTGATTTTGCTCTTGGAGTGTCACGACCCTAGTTTACCAATCGTGAATATGTCGTGATGGCACCCAGTCCCCACGACTAGGTAATCCTAACACGTTGCGGAATATACAAGTTATGAACATTTAAATAAGAAATAGCGGAAAATAGCATAAAAAGATATGTAATCCGTGCCGCTTGGCACATACATCCGTCAACACACTGTGTAAGACACTACCAAGATCCGGAATCCCACGGGTAACACAGACTAAAAGAGAATGTACAACTGTGGCTCTATGTGTAAAGAGTATCTAACAACGAAGAAGGAAAAACATCTACTAATACTCTCAGAATAGAAGGAAGGCCCTCCGGATCCGCGGACGTAGCAGATCACACCTCGAGGTCTCCCAAAGTGCTGCTGAATCACCTGGTATGTGCCTGACCTGATGTACCTGGATCTGTACAACAAAAGCGTGCAGAAGAGTAGCATGAGTACACCACGGCGGTACTCAGTATGTGCCAAGCTTAACATCGATGGAGTAGTGACGTGGAAGGTCAGGGCCCTACTGAGAGAAAACAATTACAAAATGATAATAACAATAATAAGCAGCTTAAATGATAATAATTCCGAAATAACAACAATAAAATGATTACTGCAACCGTCTACAATTAAGCTAACAACACGTAACAAACTCAATTAACAAGTCCAGGACCTGTGGGAATTGAACCCACAGTCCCACTTTATAATCAACAGTCCAGGAGCTACGGGAATTTAACCCGCAGTCCCAATAACGGTATCTCTGGGTCTCCGGGAATCGAACCCGCAGCCCATGTCTCAATACCTCAAGATGTATCTCAATGATTTCAGGATCTCCGGGAATCAAACCCGCATCCCTTGGATCTCCGGGAATTGAACCCGCAGTCCATAAACAATAGCAATCCGGGTCTCTGGGAATCGAACCCACAGCCCTGGGATCTCCGGGAATTGAACCCGCAGTCCCCCAACACAACAAATAAAGAAAACGCACACATAAAACATAATATGCTTAACTACAACTTCACCGAGGACTAGTGCCAACAATTATCAAGAAGTTCAAGTAGGACAATTAGGCAATTAGACAGATAAATCCTACCTAATCATGCTTCCCTAACGAATACCAGGTAAATGTCACAATTTAATAAATTAAGAACAGAAATATCACGAATTGGACTACTCAAGTAAAGTGAGTTACAACAACTAGCGCATGTACACGCCCATCACCTCGCGTACAAGCCATTTAAACTATCACATAATATCCTAGTGGTAAAGTTTCCCCCACACAAGGTTAGACAAGTCACTTACCTCGACTCCGGTACAAAACCGCTAAGAGGCAACTCTCTTGCCGCGAATGTCGGCCTCCACAGGTGTAGTATCTGATAAAAATCAATAGAATCCCATCAAAATTGGCCAATTGGGCATTACCCAATCAAAACAACTCAAAATACACGAAAACCCACAAGTTGCCAAAACCCAACTTTCGGAACGCTTATCGAAAAATCACGAAAGTTATATATTCGGGTTCCTTATCTCAATACAAGTCCGTGCATATAAAATTTATCGAAATCGGACTTCGTTTGCCCATTCAAATCAAAGGTTTTCTAAAATTTAGGCCTAGCGCTCAAACCCACCTTTAATCTTCCATTTTCAGTGAAATAATCACGGATTTCATAATAAACTAACGAATTAAGGTCAAGAAACTTACCCCCGATGATTTCCCGATGATATCCCAGCGTTTCCCCTTCAATTTCCTCTCTTGGAACTCAATAATGGCGGTTTTTGTGTGTTGGGCCGCGACTGAAATGTTCTGGACTTAAAGTCACTGCCAGGCCAATTAACTCTACGCGATTGCAGCACTGGGCTTGCGATCGCGATGCACAAATCCTGGGCGGCCTATTTTTCTTCTACGCGATTGCGTGGGCTTGGACGCGATCACAGTGAACAACTTAGCAACCCCTACGTGACCGCAATGATACGAACGCGATCGCACTGCATGCGTGCTCAACCTTACGCGATCGCAGGCCTAACCTAGCGCTCGCAGAGCTTCCCAGCTTTTCCCTACGTGATTGCAGACTCCCTCTCGCGATCGCAGAGCCCAATAATTTCCTCTTACGCGATCGCATAAACAGCTTCGCGATCGCGAAGCACAAAAATTCTCTGCAATATTGCAGCAGAACCAGCAGTGCAATTGGCACCAAAACGGTCCGTTTGGACCCCCGAATTCATCCCGAGGCCCCCGGGACCCCAACGAAAACCGCCAACCTACTCCAAAACATGATACAAACTTATTCCAATCATAAAAACACGTCTAACAACATCAAAACCCATAATTCACATCGAATTCAAGCCTAAATTTCTTAAAACTTTCCGAATTGCACATTCGATCTAAAACCCAACCAAACGACGTCGGAATGACCTGAAAATTTGCGGACATATCCAAAATCACATAACGAAGCTACAGGAATTGTCGGAATTCCATTCCGACCCTCGGATCAAAATCTCACCTATCGTTCGGATTCGCTAAAATTTCAAACTTCGGCATTTCAAGCCTAATTGAGCTACGGACCTCCAAAATATATATTCCGAACGCGCTCCCAACCCCGAAATCACCTAACGGAGCTAATGGAACCATCGGATTTCCGTTTTGAGGTCGTCTTAACACTGTTCCGGCTACGGACCATTTTCTAACTTTAAAGCTCTCATTTAGAGACTAAGTGTCCCAAAATGCTCCAAATTCCAGAACCGACTCTCCCGGCAAACCACAATAGCAGAAATGAACTTAGGGAAACAGTTAAATTGGGGATCGGGGTGTAATTTTCTAAAACGACCGGCCGGGTCGTTACATGGAGGATCGTGTGTAGTGTGTTGAGTTTTGAAAGAAGGAAGAAAAGAGGTGTAAAATTCGTTTAAGTATCAGATTGCACAGGTGCAGATATGGGAATTGCGAACATTTGTTCGCAATTACGAACATAGCAGGTTCTTAACTGTTGACCTCGCATTTGCGAGAAAACGTTCGCATTTGCAAACTTTGGCCCAAGTCTGTCAGCCTCACATTTTCGACCCATTGTTCGCATTTGCGAACCCACGCCATTTCAGGGCCTTTTTCGCATTTGCGACTTATTGTTCTCTTTTGTGAACTTAGCATGATTCTGGAACACTTCGCAATTGCGAGTAGTTCCTCGCAATTGCAAAGATATCAGCTAGGGCAAAATACCAGCTGTGTTATTTTTCAAAATCTTCTCCAACGACATATCAAATCTCTACCCGAGCACTCGAGCTCCAACCCAAACATGCACACAACTTCAAAAACATACTACAAACTTGCTCGCGCGATCAAATTGCCAATATAACATCGTTTTCATCAAATCAAGCCTCAAGTTCATGATTTTTTTCCTTTAACTTCATGAACTTTCAAATTTGGAACTCAAGGTTCAAAACACATCAAACGACGTTCAAATGTCGTCAAACTTTGCAGGAAGTACTTAAATAATATTTAAGACTTGTATCGGGCGTTGGAACCAAAATACGACCCCGATACCATGGTCATTTAATCAAATTTCATTTAATAATTTCAGCAAAAACAATTTAACAGAAAAATTCATATCTTGGGCTCTAGGCCTCAGAATTCGACTCCGAACGCATGTCCGAGTCCTATATTTTCCTACTGACCTTCCGGGACCGTCCGATCTCGGGTCCGAGTCCGTTTACCAAAAATGTTGACCGAAGTCAACTATATCAATATTAATATCAATTTTCTTCAAATGTTTCATAGAATTCACATATTCTAGCACAAAATCTTTCCGACTACTTGCCCTGACTATGCACGTAAATAGAGATAACATAAAATGAGGTTTTCAAGGCCTCGAGAGCACGGGAAAAATAAGGAAAACAGGTGATGACCCTTTGGGTCGTCACAATTCATGATACACATTAAGCAACCCAACACACGAGCATAATCCAATTGTGATATGCTTTGGCCTTTGTTCTTTGCTAATGCAAGATTCACGTCAATTGGAGTCTTTACAACTGTAAAGACCAAGTTCTTGAATTTTTCAAGTACTGTCTTGATATAATGAGATTGTGACAACGCCAAACCTTGAGAAGTCTTATGGATCTTAATTCCCAGAATTAAATCAGCAACTCTCAAGTCTTTCATATCAAACTTTCTAGCTAGCATACGCTTAGTAGCATTTATATTGGCAATGTCATTACTCATTATGAGCATATCATCCACATATAGGCAAACAATGATTGTGTGATTTGGAACATTTTAAATGTGCACACATTGATCACATTCATTTATCTTAAACCCATTTGACAACATTGTTTGGTCAAATTTCGCATGCCATTGTTTCGGTGCTTGTTTTAATCCGTAAAGGGACTTAACAAGTCTACAGACCTTCTTTTCTTTACCTGGAACCACAAAACCTTCTGGTTGTTCTAGGTATATTTCTTCCTCCAACTCTCCATTTAAGAAGGTCATCTTAACATCCATTTGGTGAATTTCAAGACCATAAACAACAGCTAACGCTACTAAAGTTCGTATGGACGTTATTCTTGTAACTAGAGAGTATGCATCAATATAATCAAGACCTTCTCGTTGTCTATACCCTTTGACCACAAGTCTTGCTTTATATTTGTCAATAGTGCCATTATCTTTAATCCTCTTAAAGATCCATTTAGAACCCAACGATTTATTTCCAGGAGGAAGATCAACCAATTCCTATGTATGGTTGTTCAGTATGGATTCTATTTCACTATTGAATGCCTCTTTCCAAAACAATGATTCCGAAGAAGACATAGCTTCTTTAAATGTTTGAGGCTCATTTTCCAATAAGAAAGTCACAAAATCAAGTCCAAATGAAGTAGACATTCTTTGACGTTTACTACGCCTTGGATCTTCCTGGTTAAGTGTACTTTCTTTTGCTTCTTTCCGAGGTCGTTTAGATCCTTCACTAATCGACTCACATTCCTTTTTATACGGATATATACTTTCAAAGAACTCAGCATTATCTTATTCTATAACCGTATTATTATGAATGTCAGGATTTTCTGATTTATGAACCAAAAATCGATATGCTTTACTATTAGTCGCATATCCTATGAAAACACAATCAACGGTTTTCGGTCCTATTTTTACCCTTTTGGGTTTAGGAACTTGCACTTTTTCCAAACACACCCACACTTTAAAATAATTCAAGTTGGGCTTCCTTTTTTTCCATTTTTCATATGGAATGGATTGTGTTTTGCTATGGAGTACTCGGTTTAGTATTCGGCTACCCGTAAGTACGGCTTCCCAAACTTATCAATGGCAAACCAGAACTTATCAATAATGCGTTCATCATCTCCTTTAATGAATGATTCTTTCTTTCTGCAATCCCATTGGATTGGGGCGTTTCAGGGGCTGTTGTTTGATAAATAAATCCATATTCTAAACATATTTGTTCAAAAGGAGATTCATATTCACCACCCCTATCACTTCTTATCATTTTGAAATTCTTGTTAAGTTGTGTTTTGTGACGACCCAAAGGGTCATCACTTATTTTATTAATCATTTCGAGCTTCTGAGGCCTTGAAAACCTCATTTATAGTTGCCTCTATTTGCGTGCACAGTTCGGGCACGAAGCTGGAAAATTTTTTATGTTGAAATATGAGAAATATGTGAAAACTTTGAGGAATTTTGATATTAATATTGATATGGTTGACTTCGGTCAATATTTTTGGTAAACGGACCCGGACACGAGATTGGATGGTCCCGAAAGGTCCGTAGGAAAATATGGGACTTGGACATGCGTCCGGAGTCGAATTCCGAGGCCTAGAGCCCAAGTTATGAATTTTTCTATGAAATTGTTTTTGATGTAATTGTTAAAGGAAATGAATTAATTGACCTTGGTATCGGGCTCGTATTTTGGTTCCGACGCCCGTTACAAGTCTTAAATATTATATATGTGATTTCTGTAAAGTTTGGTGACATTCGGATGTCGTTTGAGATGTTTTGGACCTCGAGTTCCAAGTTTGAAAGTTTTGAAAACCAAAAGTATGAAAATCATGAATTTGAGGCTTGATTTGATGAAAACGATGTGATATTGGCGATGTGATCGCATCAACAAGTTCGTAATGTGTTTTTGAAGTTGTGTACATGTTTGGTTTGGAGCCCGGGGGGCTCGGGTAAAGATTTGATAGGCCGTAGGATCAATTTCTCAATTTATGCACTGCTGGTTTTTCACCCAGCTGTTGGCTTCGCATTTGCGAAGAATTTCTCGCAAATGCGAAGAAGGCAGTTCAGGGCAGGGCTCGCAAATGCGAACCCTGATCGCAATTGCGAAGTCCCCTCATACCCAGCCTTGTTCGCAAATGCGAACATCCCCTTGTCCTGCCTATGTTCGCAAATGCGAACCATAGTTCGCAAATGCGAACATTCCCATATCCAGGCTTGTTCGCAAATGCGAACAATAGTTCGCAAATGCGAACACTCCCCTATACTGTCTGTGTTCGCAAATGCGAACCAATGTTCGCAAATGCGAACATTCCCCTATCCTGCCAGTGTTCGCAAATGCGAACAAAAGTTCGCAAATGCGAACTTCCCAGCCTTAGCTTATTTTTCAAACTCCAGAAATTGGTCGGGTTCGCAATTGCGAACCCATGTTCGCAAATGCGAACACAGAGACCTGTAAATCACGATTTTCAGTTCATTTCTTCACTTTTCGTAACCCAAAAACACCCATTTGCGATTCTTCACGGATTCCCTCTTATTCAAAACAATTGTAAGTCACTTTTTACTTAATTCTTTCAATTCCTAACATCATTAAACATGTTTTTAAATAGAAATCAAAGGTTTTCATGGTAGAATTTCTTATTTTTGATAGAATATATGGTTTTCATAAATTGGGAAATTGGACCTCGAATTGAGGTCCGATTTTGAAACAAATCATATACATGAACTCGTGTGGGGATGGGTAACCGGATTTTGGTCCGAACCCCGAGTTCCGACCATGTGGGCCCGGGGTCGAAATTCACTATTCCGGGCAGAATGTTGTAAAAGTTGTAATTGGTCTTAGGAATTAGTTTGTTGAGTAGTATTTATGATATTAAATCAATTGTGTATAGATACGTTTGGATTGGATCCAAATTTGAAAGAAAAAGACATTGCCACGGATTGAATTGTTCATAAACATTCGAGGTAAGTGTTTATTCTATCCTAGCTTGAGGGAATAGGATTATGTGCTATGTGTTATGTGATCGAGTGCGGTGTATGGGCTGTGGTGACGAGCATCTATACATTGGCGTCTAGTATGACCGTGAGTCGTTGATAATGCTTATTGTGAGACATATTTGCAGATGAATTATTGAACCTTTGCCAGGTTGTAGAATTGTTATTGTTCTCCCTTGTCGGACTTGTTGTGAAGATGATTATTGATTGCCCTTGTTGGGACGGTTTATGAATTACTGTTTCATTCTTTGCCCTTAACTGTGATTGTTATTTGGGCGAGGAAGAGTGATAATGCACGAAGGGTGATGCCGTGCCTTGATTTATTATTTATGCACGAAGGTTAATGCCGTGCCATGTTTTATTATTTATGCACGAAGGTTAATGCCGTGCCATGTTTTATTGATTATGCACGAAGGATCATGCCGTGCCCCGTTATTGAACCATGTACGAAGGATCATGCCGTACTATGGATGTGAGGATGAGAGTAAAAGCACGAAGGGTGATGCCGTGTACTTTATTTGCTTATTTGGTGAGGATGAGAGTAAAAGCACGAAGGGTGATGCCGTGCAACTGCTTGCTATTCCTTGACTTGATATTACTTGTGTTTCCATTTTACTTTGTTTTCCTTGTGAACTTATTAACCGTTGTTAATTGTTGAGTTCTTTGAGATATTCCTTATTGTGTTATTACTTGGTTATTTCTTGTTATTCTGTGGTATACATATATATATTGAATTGCACAGGTTTATGTGGGTGTCTGGTCCTAGGCTTGTCACTACTTCGCCGGGATAGGCCAGGCACTTACCAGCACATGGGGTCGGTTGTGCTGATACTACACTTTTGTGCGTTTTTGCACAGGTTTAGGTTACGATCAGGAGCAGCAGCGGTAAATCGATTGCGTGGAAATTGATCACATTTGAGACCGAGGTAGCTTGCAGACGTCCGCAAGCCCGGCGTCTCTCTCTTTACTTATGTTACTAGCTGTAGTCTCTTTGTTCCGAGACAAACAGAATTATGTTATATTTCATTCAAACTTTTATGTGTAGTATTCAATAGTAGTTCGTGAGTTGGTGACTTCACGTCTTGGGTAGAGGATTTCAGTATGATTTTCATCTTGTAATTAGTTATTTCTATTTCGATAAAGTATTCCACATTTATTTAATTAAAGTTGTGGTTTGTTGATAAATAAATTATGAAATTGTGTTAAAAACAGGATAGTATGAATACAGTGGCTTGCCTAGCTACCACGAGTAGGCGCCATCACGATCCCAATGTTGGGGGAAAATCCGGGTCGTGACAAGTTGGTATCAGAGCTCTAGGTTACATAGGTCTCACCACTCACGAACAAGCTTAGTAGAGTTTGAGAGGTAGGTACGGAGACGTCCGTACTTGTCCTCCAAAGTCTATTGAGTTAGGAAAGAGTCTCTCATTTGTTCTTTCTTGTCGTGCGACTTGTTCCTCAATTACCGATTGAATTTCTATTCTGTCCTTTCGCAGATGGTGAGGACACGCGCTTCTTCGTCCGCTGACCAGCAGCCCGAGCCCCAGGCAGCTCCCGTGAGGGGCCGAGGCCGTATCAGAGGTCGTGGTAGGGGTAGAGCTCAGCCCCAGGCAGCTACTCCAGAGGTGGAGCCTCATATTGAGATTGACGAGGAGGTTCCAGTCCCAGCAGCTCCAGTGGGCCCAGCTCAGGACTCAGGAGAGGCTTTATTTACCCCGGATCTTCGGGATGCTTTGGTCAGAATAGCGGGATTTATGGACAGCATTGCCAGAGCGGGCTTATTATCAGTTGCACCAGCCGCTTCTCAGGCTGGAGGAGGGGCCCAGACTTCTATTGCTCGTACTCCGGAGCCGGTAGCTCCTCAGCCTCAGGCACTAGTGGTTCAGCCAGCTGTGGCCACTCAGTCAGGTACCACAGCTCAGGCCGGAGATGGGGCGGCCATGACTTCTGATACTTTATGGAGACTTGATCGGTTCTCCAAGCTGTTTACCACTACCTTCAGCGGTGCCACATCAGAGGATCCTCATGACTTCTTATTCAGTTGCCATGAGATTCTCAAGACTATGGGGATCGTGGAGACAAATGGAGTTGACTTCTGTACATTCAAGCTTGCAGGATCCGCCAAGACTTGGTGGAGAGATTATTGCTTGACTCGACCAGCAGGGTCCCCAGCTTTATCATGGGATCAGTTTGCGGAGCTATTTATGGAGAAGTTTCTCCCTGCTACTCAGCGGGATGTACTTCGGAGGCAGTTTGAGCGCCTCCATCAGGGCTCTATGACGGTCACACAGTATGAGATGAGATTTGTCGATTTGGCTCGTCATGCAGTGGTGATACTTTCCACAGAGCGGGAGAGGGTCCGTAGGTTTATAGATGGGCTTAATCAGACAATTAGACTCCAGATGGCTATGGGCGTGGGGAGTGACATATCATTTCAGGAGGCAGCTAATACAGCACGCAGAGTTGAGATAGCTCTTGCTCGGGGAGGCGGTTATTCTTCAGACAAGAGGCCTCGTCATTCAGGCAGGTTTAGTGGTTCTTCTTCTGGTGGCAGAGAATCCTTTGATAGAGGCCAGTCTTCCAGGCCTTTCCATTCCGCCCTTCAAGCTTCACAGGGTGGACCAGGTGATCGTGGGTTTCGTGGGCATTATTCACATCAGCCTCCTATTAATGCTCAGCCTCTTCAGAGTGTTCGTGGAGGCCATTCAGGCCGTCAGGGCCAGCAACCCTATCAGTCCTAAGAGTTGCTACGGTTATGGTGACCCAGGTCATCTTGTCAGATTCTGCCCTCGAGCGAAGGGCAACACTCAGCAGTGGGGCACTTGTCCCACGATTCAGGCCCCAACTGACCCTCAGCCTGCCCAGCCAGCCAGAGGCAGGGGTAGAGATCATAGAGGTGGAGGTCGAGACCGTAGAGGTGGAGACCGTCCAGCCAGAGGCAGAGGTCAGCCAGTTGATGACCGTCCTAGAGACGTAGCTCAGAGGGGAGGTGCAGATCCCCGATTCTATGCTTTACCAGCCAGGCCCGAGGCAGAGGCATCAGATGCCGTGATTACAGGTACCATTCTTGTATGTGGCAGAGGTGCTTCAGTATTATTTGACCCTGGATCTAGATATTCATATGTGTCTTCCTACTTTGCACCGTATTTGGCCGTGCCCAGCTATGCTCTAGATATTCCAGTTTATATGGCTACACCAGTGGGTGACACCATTATAGTCGATCGAGTGCATCGTTCGTGCGTAGTTATATTTGGGAGTCTTGAGACCCGTGTTGATCTGTTGCTTTTAGATATGGTGGATTTTGATGTCATATTGGGGATGGATTGGTTGTCCCCATACCATGCTATTCTTGATTGCCATGCTAAGATGGTGACCTTAGCCTTGCCAGAATCACCCCGATTAGAGTGGAAAGGTACCTCAAGCCACTCCGTTCGCACTGTTATTTCCTATGTTAAGGCTCGACGTATGGTCGAGAAGGGGTGTCTAGCTTATCTGGCTTATGTTCGTGATTCCAGCGCAGAGGTTCCTTCCATTGAGTCAGTCCCTATTGCACGGGAGTTTCCCGAGGTTTTTCCTTCAGACCTGCCGGGCATGCCACCCGACAGGGATATTGATTTCTGTATTGATCTGGCACCGGGCACTCAGCCCATCTCTATTCCACCCTATCGTATGGCCCCGCCGGAATTAAAAGAGTTGAAAGATCAGTTGCAAGACCTTCTTGAGAAAGGCTTTATCAGGCCCAGTGTTTCCCCCTGGGGAGCACCCGTATTATTTGTAAAGAAGAAAGACGGCTCGATGCGGATGTGTATTGATTACTGGCAATTAAACAAAGTGACAATAAAGAATAAGTATCCACTGCCGAGGATTGATGATTTATTTGACCAGCTCCAGGGAGCGAGGGTATTCTCTAAGATAGACTTGAGGTCAGGCTACCATCAGCTGAAGATCAGGGCGGCTGACATCCCTAAGACAGCATTTCGCTCTAGATACGGGCATTATGAGTTCTTGGTCATGTCCTTCGGGTTGACCAATGCCCCAGCAGCATTCATGGAGTTGATGAATCGAGTATTCAGGCCTTACTTAGATCTGTTTGTGATAGTCTTCATAGATGACATCCTGGTGTACTACCGCAGCCAGGAAGAGCACGAGCAACACCTCAGAGTGGTTCTTCAGACTCTGAAAGATAACCAGCTATATGCCAAATTTTCTAAATGTGAGTTCTGGCCGAGTTCGGTAGCATTTCTGGGTCACATTGTATCAGTGGAATGTATTCAGGTAGACCCAAAGAAGATTGAGGCAGTCCAGAATTGGCCTCGACCAGCTTCAGTGATCGAGATCCGGAGTTTCTTGGAGTTAGCATGCTACTACCGTCGATTTGTAGATGGGTTCTCTTCTATCTGCCCCGATGACCAGGTTGACCCAGAAGGGTGCCCAGTTCAAGTGGTCAGATCAGTGTGAGGTGAGCTTTGAGAAGCTCAAGACAGCCTTGACTACCGCACCAGTGTTGATACTACCTACGGGTGCAGGGCCTTATACAGTTTATTGTGACGCATCTCGTACAAGGCTTGGAGCGGTATTGATGTAGGATGGTAAGGTTATCGCTTATGCTTCGAGGTAGTTAAAAATACATAAGAAGAATTATCCAGTCCATGATCTTGAGTTAGCAGCAGTGGTTCATGCCTTAAAGATCTGGAGGCATTATCTATATGGTGTGACATGTGAGGTTTACACTGATCACAAAAGCCTACAATACTTGTTCGAGCAAAAGGAGTTGAATCTACGACAGCGGAGATGGTTAGAGTTGCTAAAAGACTATGATGTTAGTATCTTATATCACCCAGGTAAGGCCGATGCATTGAGTAGAAAGTATGCCAGCATGGGTAGTCTTGCATACATTCCGGTCAGTCAGAGACCATTAGCTCTAGATGTCCAGGCCTTAGCCAACCGGTTTGTGAGATTAGACATTTCTGAGCCTAGCAGGGTGTTAGCCCGCACGGTCGCTCGTTCTTCTTTATTAGAGCGTATCCGTGAGAGGCAATTTGATGATCCTTATTTGCGTGAGTCGAGGGATACAGTACAGCGGGGAGGTGCCACACAGGTAAATCTAGATGATCATGGGGTATTGAAATTGCAGGGTCGAGTTTGTGTGCCTAATGTCGAAGGGGATTCGAGAGTTGATCTTAGCGGAGGCCCACAATTCGCGGTATTCTATTCACCCGGGCGCCGCGAAGATGTACCAGGACTTACGGAAGCACTATTGGTGGCACAGAATGAAGAAAGATATCGTTGCGTATGTCGCTCGGTGTCTAAATTGTCGGCAGGTGAAATATGAGCACCAGAGACCTGGTGGTGTATTCCATAGGATTGAAATTCCCGAGTGGAAATGGGAGCGGATCACTATGGACTTCGTTACCGGACTTCCTTTGACTCGGAGGAAATTTGATGCTATTTGGGTCATTGTTGATAGGCTGACCAAGTCAGCACACTTTATTCTAGTATCTGTCTCCTACTCGTCGGAGAGGTTAGCAGAGGTTTACATTAGGGAGATTGTTCGTCTCCATGGAGTGCCGGTATCTATTATCTCTGATCGGGGTACGCAGTTTACCTCGCGGTTCCGGAGAGCGGTCCAGCAGGAGTTAGGCACCCGAGTTCAGTTGAGTACGGCATTTCATCCTCGGACCGATGGGCCAGTCCGAGAGAACTATTCGGATTCTGGAGGACATGCTTCGAGCCTCGTGTTATTGATTTTGGAGGCTCGTGGGACCGGTCTCTACATTAGCGAGTTCGCCTACAATAACAGCTTCCAGCCCAGCATCCAGATGGCTCCATACGAGGCGTTGTACGGTAGGCGATGTCGATCACCACCTGGATGGTTTGAACCTGGAGAGGCTCGGTTGTTGGGTACAGGACTTAGTTCAAGAGACCTTGGATAAGGTCAAGACTATTCAGGAGAGATTGCGTTCAGCTCAGTCCAGCAAAAGACTTATGCGGATCGTAAGGTTCGAGATGTAGATTTCATGGTCGGTGAACGAGTATTGCTCCGAGTGTCGCCTATGAAGGGCGTGATGAGGTTCGGGAAGAAGGGCAAGCTCAGCCCTAGGTATATTGGTCCATTTGAGATTCTAGACAGAGTGGAGGGGTGGCTTACAGATTAGCTTTGCCGCCTAGCTTATCAGCCGTGCATCCAGTTTTTCACGTATCTATGCTTCGGAGATACCACGACGATCCCACACATGTGTTAGACTTTAGTACTGTCCAATTGGACAATGATCTATCCTACGAGGAGGAGCCGGTGGCTATTCTAGACCGGCAGGTTCGACAGTTGAGGTCGAAGAGTTATCCTTCTGTGCGCGTTCAGTGGAGAGGTCAGCCTCCTGAGGCATCGACCTGGGAGTCCAAGTCTGATATGCGGAGCCGCTACCCACATTTGTTTCCTGACTCAGGTACTTCTTTTTTTTGTCCGTTCGAGGACGAACGGTTATTTTAGAGGTGGAGATTGTGACGACCCAAAGGGTCATCACTTGTTTTATTAATCATTTCGAGCTTTCTGAGGCCTTGAAAACCTCATTTATAGTTGCCTCTATTTGCGTGCACAGTTCGGGCACGAAGCTGGAAAATATTTTATGTTGGAATATGAGAAATATGTGAAAAATTTGAGGAATTTTGATATTAATATTGATATGGTTGACTTCGGTCAACATTTTTGGTAAACGGACCCGGACCCGAGATTGGATGGTCCCGAAAGGTCCGTAGGAAAATATGGGACTTGGACATGCGTCCGGAGTCGAATTCTGAGGCCTAGAGCCCAAGTTATGAATTTTTCTATGAAATTGTTTTTGATGTAATTGTTAAAGGAAATGAATTAATTGACCTTGGTATCGGGCTCGTATTTTGGTTCCGACGCCCGATACAAGTCTTAAATATTATATATGTGATTTCTGTAAAGTTTGGTGACATTCGGATGTCGTTTGAGATGTTTTGGACCTTGAGTTCCAAGTTTGAATGTTTTGAAAACCAAAAGTATGAAAATCATGAATTTGAGGCTTGATTTGATGAAAACGATGTGATATTGGCAATGTGGTCGCATGAACAAGTTCATAATGTGTTTTTGATGTTGTGTACATGTTTGGTTTGGAGCCCGGGGGGCTCGGGTACAGATTTGATAGGCCGTAGGATCAATTTCTGAATTTAGGCACTACTAGTTTTTCACCCAGCAGTTGGCTTCGCAATTGCGAAGCATTTCTCGCAATTGCGAAGGTGGCAGATCAAGGCAGGGCTCGCAAATGTGAACCCTGATCGCAATTGCGAAGTCTCCTCATACCCAGCCTTGTTCGCAAATGCGAACAATTGTTCGCAAATGCGAACATCCCCTTGTCCTGCCTATGTTCGCAAATGCGAACCATAGTTCGCAAATGCGAACATTCCCATATCCAGGCTTGTTCGCAAATGCGAACAATAGTTCGCAAATGCGAACACTCCCCTATACTGCCTGTGTTCGCAAATGCGAACCAATGTTCGCAAATGCGAACTTTTCAACTCCAGAAATTGGTCGGGGTTCGCAATTGCGAACCCATGTTCGCAAATGCGAACCCATGTTCGCAAATGCGAACACAGAGACCCGTAAATCACGATTTTCAGTTCATTTCTTCACTTTTCACAACCCAAAAACACCCATTTGCGATTCTTCACGGACTTCCTCTTCTTCAAAACAATTGTAAGTCACTTTTTACTTAATTCTTTCAATTCCTAACATCATTAAACATGTTTTTCAATAGAAATCAAAGGTTTTCATGGTAGAATTTCTTGTTTTTGATAGAATATAGGGTTTTTCATAAATTGGGAAATTGGACCTCGAATTGAGGTCCGATTTTGAAACAAATCATATACATGAACTCGTGTGGGGATGGGTAACCGGATTTTGGTCCGAACCCCGAGTTCCGACCATGTGGGCCCGGGGTCGAAATTCACTATTCCGGGCAGAATGTTGTAAAAGTTGTAATTGGTCTTAGGAATTAGTTTGTTGAGTAGTATTGATGATATTAAATCAATTGTGTATATATACGATTGGACTGGAGCCAAATTTGAAAGAAAAAGACATTGCCACGGATTGAATTGTTTATAAACATTCGAGGTAAGTGTTTGTTCTATCCTAGCTCGAGGGAATAGGATTATGTGCTATGTGTTATGTGATCGAGTGCGGTGTATGGGCTGTGGTGACGAGCATCCATACACTGGCGTCTAGTATGACCGTGAGTCGTTGTTAATGCTTATTGTGAGACATAATTGCGGATAAATTGTTGAACCTTTGCCAGGTTGTAGAATTGTTATTGTTCTCCCTTGTCGGGACTTGTTGTGAAGATGATTATTGATTGCCCTTGTTGGGACGGTTTATGAATTACTATTTTATTCATTGCCCTTAACTGTGATCGTTATTTGGGTGAGGAAGAGTGATAATGCACGAAGGGTGATGCCGTGCCTTGATTTATTATTTATGCACGAAGGTTAATGCCGTGCCATGTTTTATTATTTATGCACGAAGGTTAATGCCGTGCCATGTTTTATTGATTATGCACGAAGGATCATGTCGTGCCTTGTTATTGAACCATGTACGAAGGATCATGCCGTACTATGGATGTGAGGATGAGAGTAAAAGCACGAAGGGTGATGCCGTGTACTTTATTTGCTTATTTGGTGAGGATGAGAGTAAAAGCACGAAGGGTGATGCCGTGCAACTCTGCTTGCTATTCCTTGACTTGATATTACTTGTGTTTCCATTTTTTTTTGTTTTCCTTGTGAACTTATTAATTATTGTTAATTATTGAGTTCTTTGAGATATTCCTTATTGTGTTATTACTTGGTTATTTCTTGTTATTCTGTGGTATACATATATATATTGAACTGCACAGGTTTATGTGGGTGTCTGGTCCTAGGCTTGTCACTACTTCGCCGGGATAGGCCAGGTACTTACCAGCACATGGGGTCGGTTGTGCTGATACTATACTTCTGTGCGTTTTTGCACAGGTTTAGGTTACGATCAGGAGCAACAACAGTAAATCGATTGCGTGGAAATTGATCACATTTGAGACCGAGGTAGCTTGCAGACGTCCGCAAGCCCGACGTCTCTCTCTTTACTTATGTTACTAGCTGTAGTCTCTTTGTTCCGAGACAAACAGAATTATGTTATATGTCATTCAAACTTTTATGTGTTGTATTCAATACTAGTTCGTGAGTTGGTGACTCCACGTCTTGGGTAGAGGATTTCAGTATGATTTTCATCTTGTAATTAGTTATTTCTATTTTGATAAAGTATTCCGCATTTATTTAATTAAAGTTGTGGTTTGTTGATAAATAAATTATGAAATTGTGTTAAAAACAGGATAGTATGAATACAGTGGCTTGCCTAGCTACCACGAGTAGGCGCCATCACGATCCCGATGTTGGGGGAAAATCCGGGTCGTGACATGTTTCAACTTCATTTTTGTATTGCTTGAATGCGTCTATTGCTTCATCTTTCTATTAAGTAAGCAAACATAGCAATATCGAGTACTATCGTCAATAAAAGTTATGAAATACTTCTTTCCACCGCGAGATGGTATTGACTTTATGTCACAAATATCTGTGTGAATTAAGTCGAAAGGATTTGAATTCCTTTCAATCGACTTATAAGGATGTTTAACATACATAGATTCCACACATACTTGACATTTTGATTTGTCACATTCAAATTTAGGCAATACTTCCAAATTAATCATTTTCCATAAGGTTTTATAATTGACATGACCCAAACGTATATGCCATAATTCATTTGACTCAAGTAAGTAAGACGAAGCTGAAATTTTATTATTATTCTCAACAACCATTACATTCAGCTTGAAAAGGCCCTCGGTGAGGTAACATTTTCCTACAAACATTTCGTTCTTACTTATTACAACCTTATCGAAAACAAAAACACATTTAAAATCATTTTTAACAAGAATTCCAGTAGAGACCAAATTCTTCCTAATCTCGGGAACATGAAGGACGTTGTTCAAAGTCACCAATTTTCCGGAAGTCATTTCGAGAAATATCTTCCCACATCCTTCAATATAGGCCTTAGAAGAATTTCCCATAGAAATTGTCTCGTCTGGTCCAATAGGAGAATAGTAGCAAACGCTTCTCTAACAGCACAAACATGGCGAGTGGCTCCAGAATCAATCCACCACTCTTTAGAATTGCCTACCAAGTTGCATTCGGAAAGCGTGGCACATAAGTCATCAACATCATCATGCTTTTCAACCATGTTTGCTTTACCTTCTTCTTGTCTTTCTTCGGAGCACGACACTCTGTAGATTTGTGTCCAGGTTTTCCACAGTTGTAGGAGTTTCCACTGAACCGCTTCTTGCTTGGGTTGTATTTTGGTCCAGAAGTCTTCTTCCTTATTTTGTTCTCTTCAACAATATTTGCTCCCATTATTGTTGAG
>JASVEL010013358.1:0-39238 GCA_032618575.1 Nicotiana noctiflora
TTGGATACCTAAGCCTCCTTGTTAGGTAGATTTTGTAACCTGTGACCATTTGACTAGGTGAAGTCTTTTTTGTTGTGGAGTAATAACCCAAAGGAAATTTCGTTGATATCTATTTGGATCATTTATTATGTACTCAGGAATTTTGATGTACTGCATTAAATTATTTGGAAGATGATCTACAGTCGATTTTATAAGAGTAATTCTACCTACCCTTGAAAGAAAAGCTATTTCCTAGCCTTGCAATATTTTTTTTTAAAATTATCCAGTAGAAATTGTGAGTCTCTTTTACAAGGTTTCTTTGTAAAAATAGGAAAGCCCGGGTATTTACCAAAATTATTTCCCTCCATTATTTAAAAACGTTGTTCTATGACTTGTCTAGTAGCTTTCTGACAGTTATTAGAGAAGTAAAGTTTTAATTTGGCAAATTTGTTTGTCTGACCAGAATGGGTGTAAATTCCTTGAGTGTATTAGTAATTGCCTCACAAGTATTTATTATTATTTGAGTAGTGAGGATAATATCATCTGCAAAAAATAGGTGAGAGATTGGAGGTCCATTTCCTGACTGTGTGAGTGGTATCCATTGTCTGTAATCAACTGCAGTATTTATACGGCGTGATAGCATATTTAGGCAAAGAATAAATAAATAGGGTGACAGAGGATCACCCTGCTAATACCTCTTGTAGGTGTGAAGTATTCAGATGAGCTTTCATTAATTAAAATGAAAGTCTGGTAGTCGTAACGCAGGACATGATGAGTTTGATGATATTTTTAGGGAAATTTTATGGAAACTAGAGTGTCACGAATGAAGGACCATTCTAACTTGTCAAAAGCCTTTTCGTGGTCTAATTTTAGAAGCATACTTAGTTGATGTCCTTTCCTCTTTTGAAAGCAGTTTAATATTTCTTGTACAATTAATGCATTATCAGTCGCTCTCCTATTTTTCATAAAGCTAGACTGAGTAGGACGAATTATACGCTCAAGAAGAGGTTTATTCTATTTACCAGTATTGTTTTATTACTATGTAAATAGTATTACATAGACTAATAGGTCTATATTGAGAGATCATTGAGGTATTATCATTTTTAGGGATGAGACAAATGAGAGTGGTGTTAATAGAGGGTTCAATACAAAATTCGATAAATACTTGATGACAGAATTGTTTTACAGAATCACCTATAATATTCAAATATTTTTGATAGAGCAAAGGGTGGAGGCCATCCGGTTCAAGATCTTTCATATGTTGAAAATAATATATGGCACTGATGATTTCCTCATCCTTTAAGGGCGGGGCTAAACACTGGTTGTCTTCACTAGTTAGAACAAAATGAGGAAAGACTGTGTTATTAGGCACTGAAGTATTAGTAGTTGTAGTGAATAGTTGGTTGTAGAAATGAGTAATGTGCTTGTTTATTCGGTGTGGATCGTTGACCCAATTTCCCCCTTGATTTTGAATACTGGTAATTCTATTTTGTCTTCGACGATTGATTGTTGATAAGTGAAAAAGTTTTATATTTGCATCCCCATGATTAAGAAAATTTATGTCAAATTTTAACTTCCAAAAGTTCTCCTATATGATTAGAACACGTTCAAATTCTAGAATAAGTTCCAGTTTTAATTTTTGCAAAATATTACTAGTAGGATAATGTACGGAAGCTTGAAGACCACCTAGTCCAGCTAATATTTTATTTTTCCTTTTAAATAAATTACCAAATGTAGATCTATTCCATTCCTAAAGTATTTCAATGAACTTACTAATAGTAGGTAATAATTGTACATTATCCATCCAAGCCTTCTTGACCACAGTAGGAAAGGTTGGGTGTGAGGTCCATATCGTTACAAATATAAACAATTTTTCCCTAGCAAGAGTCCTATGCTGTAGGTCAATTTTAACAGGACAATGGTTAGAGTGAGTTCATGGAAGATGGGTAACCAGCACATCTAGAAAATTATTTATCCCGTTGTAATTTGCAGCTACACGATCAATACGTTCTAATATATTAACAGTGTTGTGTCTTTCGTCAGTCCAAGTGCAACGGCTTCCTTTATAACCTAAGTCTACCAAATGACAGTAACATAAACAGTCAAGTAATCTATTTGAACGTGACATATTTATTGGTAGCCCCCAAACTTATCACACGCATGTGTTATATCATTAAAATCCCCTCCTATAATCCATGGCCCCTTATAATTATCATAGACAGTGCTTAAATTTCCCATTAAGTTTTCCTATCTATTAGGTCTGTGCTAGCATATATTGCTGTAAACAAAAAGGTAAATGGAAAAAAACTTACCCTTATGTTGGCAGTGCACCTCCTGAGCAGTAGTAGCTATTGGTTCAATATTAAGTAAATTTGAGAGCCACAGTAGGGCTATTCCCCCAGATTTCCCTATTATAGCCACCTCAATGAGCCCTGTAAAGTTGAAATCATCCTTAATATGTTGATCAGTCTGGCAATGAGTCTCCAGCAAGACAACTATAGCAGGCCTATTGTAATCTAGAAGTGAACCGAAGTTCCTTCTAAAGTCAGCTGATTGTGCTCCTCTGAAAGTCCAAATTATGATATTCATATTATAGTTATTTGTTTCATGCAAACTGTTCCTTTCCTCCAGTTGTTGCTGCTCTCCCCTGGATGCAGACCGAAAGTTGGTAGAAGGAGCATGGCATATGTTCCGACGTCCAGATTTGATGTTGGCCTTATTCTCATTGAAGACTTGATTAGTCATTGAGGGCACCTTATGTAAGTTTTTCTTTTGTATTGTTATTTCAGGAAAAATACTTTTATCCCATCCAAGCATGCATGCACTAGCCTTGTCTCCCTGTTGTAGATGATGGTCGCTTCGAGTTCTGCTTGAAAATTGTCGTCCTGTTCTGGTGAGTTGTGAGGATGAGGGGGTGAGTGGACTGGGGACGTTGGAGGTGTTAGTGGTAGTGTGTGATCCAGTAGTGGTAAGTGTGACTGGGGAAGGAAATATGGTTATATCCATAAGTTACTAGAGTTGTGGTTGGGTAGAAATGGAGAGGGACTCGATGAAGGTATAGATGAGCTTGGTCCCAAGTTGGAGTTGGGAGGTTTAGTGGTTAGTAAGGGTCCAAATAAGGGCCTTTCATTAGAGCCCAATAATATTACTCGTATGCATTTATGCCTATTCTCATCCCCTGTGCCACAATTTAGGCCAGAACCCTAGGATTATTTATCAACAGTGTCATCTCCTAGTGATTTATCTCCATTGTAACTGTTAACGCATTATCTTGCAGACCTATATCTAGCCACGAGACTGGGGTTGGTGTGGTTAGAGGACTCTGGGCAGTGTAAATTATGGAGTGAGGTTCCATTATCAAGTGTGGTGGTGGAAGTGGTTGTGGTGTTGTGACAATTCAAAGGGTCATCACCTGTTTTTCTCATATGTTCCGCGCTTTCGAGGCCTTGAAAACCTTATTTTATATTATCTCGATTTGCGTGTGCAGTCTATGCGCGTAGCCTAAAAACTATTATGTTGAAATATGTGAATTCTGTGAAACATTTGAAGAATTTTGATATTAATATTGATATAGTTGACTTTGATCAATATTTTTGGTAAACGGACCCGGACCCAATTTTGGATGGTCTCGGACGGTCCTTAGAAAAATATGGGACTCGGGCATGTGCCAGGAGTCGAATTCCGAGGCCTAGAGCTCGAGATATGAATTTTTCTATTAAATTGTTTTATGAAATTATTAAGGAAAAATGAAAATGAAAATGAGTTAGAAAATATAGGTATCGGGCTTGTATTTTTGTTTCGACACCCGGTATATGTCTTAAATATGCGTTAAGCGCTATCTGTGAAGTTTGGTCAAAATCGGACATCGTTTGACGTGTTTCGGACCTAAATAGCTAAAGTTGGATGTTATGAACTTTGAAATGAAATTTATGAGTTTTGGGGTTTGATTCTTTGATTTTGATGTTATTTTAGCGATTTGATCGCTCGAGCAAGTTCGTAAGATGAAATTGAGTTAGTGTGTGTGATTGGTTAGGTGCCTCGAGGGCTCGGGAGTGTTTTTGGAGGTGTTCGGAGTAGTTTTGGCCTTAGAGTTATTGCGGATTTTCTGCAATTTTTACATAAGGATTTCCTTCTATGCGATCGCATAGGCATAGTTGCGATCGCATTGAACAAAGTTCAGGGTTTCCCAAATCCTTCGATGCGATCGCATTGTCCTTTTCGTGATCGCATAGCTTGCCAGCGTTTTTCTACGCAATCGCGTACTACTCCACGAGATCGCACTGAGTAAAATGACAATCTCAAATTTTCTTCTATACGAATGCACTATTTATTATACAATCGCAAAAGCCAAGTCCCAGCTCCCCTATGCGATCGCATCAATTGCCCCGCGATCGCATAACCAAAAACGCCCAGTGATTTTTAACGATTAAAAACAAAACCAGTGACGGGATTTCATAATTTTTACACGACCCTTCTTCCCCTCCAAGCCCTAGGAAGCCATTAACACCCCCAAGCTTGAAGACCCTTTGAGTAAGTGATTTTCTGCTTATTTCCTTCACTTTTATTTCATTAATTAACTAGTTTCTAAGCCTAAATCATGAAATCAAGGTAGAAATCATGGGTTTTGAGCAAAGTTAGGGTTTTGAGAATTTTGGGTAATTCAACCCCAATTTGGGGTCGAATCTTAAAACAAATTATATATTTGTACTCGTGGGAGTATGGGTGAATTTATTTTGGTTCGAACCTTGTATTTTGACCAAGCGAGCCCGGGGTTGGTTTTGCGATTTTTGGACAGCTTGTTAGGAAGACTTTAGTTAGGTGATTGGGCTGGTTTGTTGAGTAGAATTGATGTTATTAAATACATTGTGTATAGATACGATTGAATTGGAAAAAAATTAGAAAGGAAAGCATTGCTTGAGGACTTAGTTGACTATAAGCCGTTGAGGTAAGTATTTGATCTATCCTAGCTTGAGGGTATAAGATTAGAGTATAATAAACTGTTATCTGCTAAATGATGGAGTGCGGTTTATAGGCGTGGTGCCGAGTGTCTATACACCAGAGTCTAGCATGACCGTGAGTCTTTGTTTGTACATGTTTGTGAGATAATTTGAAACTTTTCTAAGCTAAATTATAAATTGCTACAATTGTGAAGAGCCTGACAATGAGCTATGAAATATTAATGTTTTGGAGCGTTGACTCGAATGATAATTACTGTTGAGTAAAAGATGAAAGTATTGAACAGAATTATGATTAATCCAGTGCCGGGATGGTTGTATATATATATATTTAGTATTACCCTTGTTGGCTTGTGAAAGTTATTGTTATTGCTCCCTTGCCGGGACTTAGTATGATTTGGGTTATTCCCTTGCTGGGATTGGTTTGTGTATTGTTTTGAAAGAAATGGGATCGTGTGGCACACCATCCACATATATATATATATATATATATATATATATATATATATATATTGTGAAATGGGATCGTGTGGCACACCGACCACTTATATATTATGAATTTATGAATTGGGATCGTGTGGCACGCCGACCACTTGTGTATTATGAAATGAGATCGTGTGGTTCTCCTACCATGTAATATATTAAGGATCGGGTTGCGCGCCGCAACAGAGTATAGACTGGGTGTATTGTGTTCGTATGTGGAATCTTTCAGTATTTTTTTTTGTTGTCGGTGTTATTGTTCAGTAATACTTCTTTATGGATAATTTCTATATTTGACTGTGGTGTATCCCCCAGCATGTCCCTTCCCCCTATTACTACTTAACTTGGTATATATGTATATAGAATTGCACAGGTTTATGTGAGTGTCTAGTCCTAGCCTTGTCACTACTTCACCAGGATAGGCCGGACACTTACCAGCACATGGGGTCGGTTGTGCTGAAGCTACACTCTATGTTATTTTTGCGCAGATACAGGTGCGGCTTTTGAGCACCAACAATAGTAGATCGATTGTAGGATTTCTTCATTACGAGACTGAGGTAGCTTGCAGGCATCCGCAGGACCTACGTCTCTTCTTATGTTTTCATTTATATTATAGTCTCATTGTTTTGAGACAGACGATTGTTATTTTTCTTTCATATCATTATGTGTAGTTATTCTTATTAGTTCGTGAGTTTGTGACTCCATATCTTGGGTAGAGGATATATGATGAGTATTTCACATTTATATTCAAATTTATGAAAGTAGACTTCCATAGTTAATGTAATTATTATTATTCTTGTTATTAAATTGACAACAAGATGATTTTTATTAATGGAAATATGGTGAGTAAATTGGCTTGCCTAGCTACCACGTGTAGGCTCCATTACGATCCCGATGGTGGGGAATCCGGGTTGTGACAAGTTGGTATCAGAGCACTAGGTTACATAGGTCTCACAACTCACAAACAAACTTAGTAGAGTCTGAGAGGTAGGTACAAAGACATCTGTACTTATTCCCAGAGTCTATTGAGTTAGGAAAAATCTCTCATTTCTTCCTTCTTGTCGTGTGATTTGTTTCCCCAAATACTGATTGAATTAATACTCTATTATTTCACAGGTGGCGAGAACACGTGCTTCCTCATCCGATAATCAGCAGTTCGAGCCTCAGGCAGCTCCCATGAAGGGCAGAGGCCAAGGTTGTGCCGGAGGGCATGGTAAGGGCAGAGCTCAGCCCCAGGCAGCGGTTCCAGAGGTAGAGCCTCTTGTTGAAAATGGTGAGGAGGTTCCAGCCCTAGAAGCTTTAGTGGGCCCACCTCTGCCCCAGTAGAGGTTATATTCACCCCGGATCTTCAGGAGGCTCTAGTCCAGATAACAGGCTTAATGGACAGTTTCACTAGAGCATGCTTGCTGCCAGTTGCACCAGCCATTTTTTAGGCTGGAGGAGGGGTTCAGACTCCAATTGTGCATACTCCGGAGCCAGTAGCTCCCTAGGCTCAGGCACCAGTGGTTCAACCCGCAATGGTAACTCAGACATGCACTACAGCTCATATCGTAGATGGAGCGGCCATGGCCTCTGATGCTCTTTGGAGACTTGATCGGTTCTCCAAGATTTTTACCACCACCTTCAGCAGTGCTTCATTGGAGGATCCCCAGGACTTCCTATTCAGTTACCATGAGATTCTCAGGACTATGGGAATAGTGGAATCCAATGGGGTTGATTTTTGCACTTTCAGGCTTGCAGGATTCACCAAGACTTGGTGGAGATATTTCTGTTTAATTCGACCAGCAGGGTCCCCAACTTTGACATGGGACCAGTTTGCAGAGCTATTCTTGGAGAAGTTTCTCCTCGTTACTCAGCGGGAGGCACTTCGGAGGATGTTTGAGCACCTCTAACAGGGTTCCATGATCGTTAGTCAATATGAGACTAGATTTATGGATTTGGCATGACATACTATTGTGATACTCCCTTCAGAGTAGGAGAGGGTCCGTAGGTTCATCGATTGGTTAATTCAGCCGATCCGAGTTTAGATGGCTATGGGAGTTGGTAGTGACATATCTTTTCAGGAGGCGGCTAATGCGGCCCATAGAGTTAAGATAGCCCTTACTCGGGCAGGTGGTCATGCTTTAGATAAGAGGCCTCGTCATTCTGGCAGATTTAGTGGTGCCTCATCTAGAGGCAGGGATTCTTATGACATGGGCCAGTCTTCCAAGCCTTTTCAGTTGGCTTTCCGGGCTTCACATGGTGGTTCAGGTGATCATGGTCCCCAGCAATATCAGTCAGACCAGTAGCCTATGAATGCACCGCTACTCCGTTGTTCTCAGCAGCCGAGGGCTTGCTTCACGTGCGGAAACCTGAGGCACATTGCCAAGTATTGCCCTCGAGCATCAGGCAACACTCAACAGTAGGGTCCTCACCCTATGATTCAGGCCCTAGCTCACCCGTAGCCTGCCCAACCAGCCAGGGGCGGGGGTAGGGATCGTAGAGGTGGAGGTCAAGATCGTAGTGGTAGAGGCCTCCCCACCAGAGGTATAGGTCAGCTGGTGGATAACCGTCCTAGAGACATATTTCAGGGAGGTGGTGCTGATCCCCAATTTAATGCATTGCCAGCCAGGCCAGAGGCAGAGGTATCAGATGCTGTGATTGCAGGTACCATTCTTGTTTGCGATAGAGATGCGTCAGTACAATTTGACCTTGGGTCTACATATCATATGCGTCTTCCTACTTTGCACCATGCCTGGCCGTGCCTAGCTATGCCTTGGATATTCATGTTTATGTGTCTATGCCAGTGGGTGACTTTATAGTAGTTGACAGGGTGCATCGTTCGTGTGTGGTTGTATTTGAGTGTCTTGAGAGCCGTGTTGATTTATTACTATTAGATATGGTGGACTTTGATATTATATTGGGGATGGATTGGTTGTCTCCGAATCATGATATCCTAGATTGTCACGCCAAGGCAGTATCCTTGGCCTTGCCAGAATTACCCCGACTAGAGTGGAAAGGGACCCCAGGTCACGCCACCCATAATTTCATTTTATACATTAAGGCCCGACGCATGGTCGAGAAGAGGTGTTTAGCTGATTTGGTGAATGTTCGCGATTCCAATGCAGAGGTTCCTTCAAACCTGCTGGGTATGCCACCCGACAGGAATATTGATTTCTATATTGATCTGGCACTAGGCACTCAACCTATTCCTATTCCATCTGATCATATGGCCCCGCTAGAGTTAAAAGAGTTAAAAGATCAGTTGCAACATTTGCTAGAGAAGGGCTTTATTAGGCTTAGTGTTTCTTCTTGGAGTGCGTCGGTGTTATTCGTGAAGAAGAAGGATGGTTCGATGCAGATGTGTATTGATTACCGATAATTAAACAAAGTGATGATAAAGAATAAATATCCACTATCGAGGATTGAAGACTTGTTTGACCAGCTCCAGGGAGCAAGGGTGTTCTCAAAGATAGACTTGAGGTCCGGCTACCATCAGCTGATGATTAGGGCGGTTGATATTCTTAACACAGCTTTTCGCACTCAGTATGGGTACTACGAGTGCTTAGTCATGTCTTTCGGGTTGACCAATGCCCCAGCAACATTTCTGGAGTTGATAAACCGAGTGTTCAGGCCTTATCTAGATCTGTTCGTGATAGTTTTTATAGATGATATCCTGGTGTACTCCCACAGACAAGAAGAGCACAAGCAGCACCTCGGAGTGGTTGTTCAAACTCTGAAGGATAATCATGTATATGCCAAGTTTTCAAAGTGCGAGTTCTGGTTGAATTTGGTTGCATTTTTGGGTCATATTTTATCAGTAGAGGGTATTCATGTAGACCCAAAGAAGATTGAGGTAGTCAAGAATTGGCGTCGATCAGCTTCAGTGACCAAGATCTAGAGTTTATTGGGATTAGCAGGGTACTACCGTTGGTTCGTAGAGGGGTTCTTTTCTATTGCAGCCCTGATGACCAGGTTGACCTAGAAGGGTGCCCAGTTCAAGTGGTCAGATGAGTGCGAGGTGAGATTTCAAAAGCTTAAGACAGCTCTGACTACGACACCAGTATTGATTTTGCCCCTGGGTTTAGGGCCTTACACAGTCAATTGTGATGCATCCCATACTAAGCTTGGAGCGATATTGATGCAGGATGGCATGGTTATTGCATATGCTTCGAGACAATTGAAAATCCATGAGAAGAATTATCTGGGTCATGACCTTGAGTTGTAAGTGGTTGTTCATGCCTTAAAAATTTGGAGGCATTATCTATATGGTGTGGCGTGTGAGGTTTACAGGGATCACAAGAGTCTTCAGTACTTGTTCAAGCAAAAAGTGTTAAATGTGTGGTAGAGGAGATGGTTAGAGTTGCTGAAAGATTATGATGTTACTATCTTATATCACCCAGGTAAGGCTAATGTGGTGGCTGATGCGTTGAGTAGGAAGTCTGCCAGTATGGGTAGTCTCGCTTATATTTCGGTCAGTCAGAGACCGCTTGCTCTAGATGTTCAGGCCCTAGCCAATCAATTCGTGAGATTCAATATTTATGATCCTAGCAGGGTGTTTGCTTGCACGGTCGCTCGTTCCTCTCTATTGGAGCGTATCCGTGAAAGGCAGTTTGATAATCCCCATTTGTGTGTCCTGAGAAACACTATGCAGTGAGGAGGTGCTACGAAGGTAACCTTAGATGATGACGGAGTATTAAGATTTTAGGGAGAGTTTGTGTGCCCAATGTTGATGGGATTCGAGAGTTGATCTTAGCGGAGGCCCATAGTTCATAATATTCTATTCACCTTGGCGCCGCGAAGATGTATCAGGAGTAGTGGCAGAATTATTGGTGGCGTAGGATGAAAAAAGACATTGTTGTGTATGTCGCTCGGTGTTTAAATTGTCAGCAGGTTAAATATGAGCACTAGAGGCCTGGTGGTGTGTTCCAAAGAATTGAGATTCTCGAGTGGAAATGGGAGCGGATTACAATGGACTTCATTACTGGACTTCCGTTGACTCAGAAGAAATTTGATGCTATTTGGGTTATTGTTGATAGGCTCACCAAGTCAACACATTTCATTCCAGTAGTAGTCCCCTACTCATCTGAGAGGTTAGCAGAGATTTACATTCGAGAGATTGTTCGCCTTCATAGGGTGCCGATATCTATTATCTCAGATCGGGGTACGCAGCTTACCTCGCGCTTCAAGAAAGCGGTCCAACAGGAGTTAGGCACCAAGGTTCAGTTGAGCACATCATTCCATCCTTAGACAGAAGGTTAGTCCGAACGGACCATTCAAATTTTAGAGGATATGCTCCGAGCTTGTGTCATTGACTTTGGAGGCTCGTAGGACCAGTTCCTGCTCTTAGTAGAGTTTTCCTACAACAACAGCTACCAGTCTAGCATTCAGATGGCTCTATATGAGGCGTTGTATGGTAGGCAATGTCGATCTCCAGTCGAATGGTTTGAGCCGGGAGAGGCTCGGTTGTTGGGTATTGACTTAGTTTAGGAGGCCTTAGATAAGGTCAAGACAATTCAGGAAATGTTGCTTTCAGCCTTGTCTAGACAGAAGAGTTATACAGACTATAAGGTTCGAGATGTAGATTTCATGGTTGGTGAGCGGGCATTGCTCCGGGTGTCGCCTATAAAGAGCGTGATGAGGTTCAGAAAGAAGGTCAAGCTTAGTCCTAGGTGCATTGGTCCATTTGAGATTCTGGATCGAGTGGGAGAGGTGGCTTATAGACTTGCATTGTCACCTAGCTTATCAGCCGTGCATCCGGTTTTCCATGTGTCTATGCTTTGGAGGTATCACGGCGATCCTACGCATGTGTTAGACTTTAATACTATCTAGTTGGACAAGGATCTATCTTACGAGGAGGAGCCGGTAGCTATTCTAGACCGGCAGGTTCGATAGATGAGGTTGAAGATCTTTCCTTCCGTGCGTGTTCAGTGGAGAGGTCAGCCTCTTGAGGCATCAACCCGGGAGTCCGAGTCTGATATGTAGAGCCGTTATCCACATTTGTTCTCCGGCTTATGTACTTCCTTCTCTTGTCCGTTCGAGGATGAACAGTTGTTTTAGAGGTAGAGGATGTGACGACCCAAAGGGTCATCACATGTTTTCCTCATCGTTTCCGTGCTTTCGAGGCCTTGAAAACCTCATTTTATATTTCTTCGATTTATGTATGTAGTCTAGGCGAGTAGCCGAAAACGTTTTATGTTGAAATATGGAATTCTATAAAAAATTTGAAGAATTTTGATATTAATATTGATATAGTTGACTTTGGTCAACATATTTGGTAAACGGACCAGGACCCGAGTTTGGACAATCTCGGAAGGTCCATAGAAAAATATGTGACTCGGGCATGTTCCCGAAGTCAAATTCCGAGGCTAGAGCCCGAGATATGAATTTTTCTGTTAAATTATTTTCTAAAATTATTAAGGAAAAATGAAAATGAAAATGAGTTAGAAAATATAGGTATCAGGCTCATATTTTGGTTCCGACGCCCGATAGAGGTCTTAAATATGCGTTAAGCACTATCTGTAAAGTTTGGTCAAAATCGGACGTCATTTGACGTGTTTCGGACCTAAATAGCTAAAGTTGGAAGTTATGAACTTTGAAATGAAATTTATGAGTTTTGGGGTTTGATTCATTGATTTTGATGTTATTTTAGCGATTTGATCGCTCGAGCAAGTTCGTAAGATGATATTGAGTTAGTGTGTGTGATTGTTTAGGAGCCCCGAGGGCTCAAGAGTGTTTTTGGAGGTGTTCAGAGTAGTTTTGGCCTTAGAATTGTTGCAGATTTTTCTGCAATTTTTACATAGGGATTTCCTTATGTGCGATCGCATAGGCATAGCTGCGATCGCATAGAACAAAGTTCAGGGGTTCCCAAATCCTTCTATATGATCGCATTGTCCTTTCCGCGATCGTATAGCTTGCCAGCTTTCTTCTATGTGATCGCGTACTACTCCACGCGATCGCACTGAGTAAAATGACAATATCAAATTTTCTTCTATGCAAACACACTATTCATTGTGCGATCGCAAAAGCCAAGTCCCAGCTCCCCTATGTGATCGCATCAGTTGCCCCGCGATCGCATAGACCCAAACCGCCCAGTGATTTTTAAAGATTAAAAACAGAACGAGTGACGAGATTTCATAATTTTTACACGACCCTTCTTCTCCCCCAAAACATAAAAAGCCATTAACGCCCCCAAGCTTCAAGACCATTTGGGTACGTGATTTTCCGCTTATTTCCTTCTCGTTTCTTTCATTAATTAACTAGTTTCTAAGCCTAAATCATGAAATCAAGGTAGAAATCATGGGTTTTGAGCAAAGTTAGGTTTTTGAGAATTTTGGGCGATTCAACCCCAATTTGGGGTCGAATCTTAAAAAAAATTATATATTTGTACTCGTGGGGGTATGGGTGAATTTATTTTGGTTCGAACCTCGTGTTTTGACCAAGCGAGCCCTGGGTTGGTTTTGCGATTTTTGGACAGCATGTAAGGAAGACTTTAATTAGGTGATTGGGCTGGTTTGTTGAGTAGAATTGATGATATTAAACACATTGTGTATAGATATGATTGAATTGGAGTGAAATTCGAAAAGAAAAGCATTTCTTGAGGACTGAGTTGACTATAAGCCATCGAGCTATGTGTTTGGAGAATTTGAAGTAAATCGAGTAGAATTTGGTTAGAAATGAGCCAATAAACCTCTTTATGGGAAGTTTAGTTTGGAAAAGTTAACCGAATGTTGACCTATGAGTTAGAAGGATCGGAATGGATTTTTGATGATTCAACTAGATTTGGGGGCTGATTTATGACTTAGTAGAACAATCGGAATTGAATTGGGAGGTCCGGTGTATATTTAGGCTTGAATTGGCTAAGTTTGAATTTTGGCGAATTCTGGATGGTAGGTGAGATATTGATCCGAGGGTTGGAATGGAATTCCGAGAGTTGTAGTAGCTTCGTTAGGTGATGTTGGATATGTGTGCAAAATTTCAAATCATTTGGAGGTGTTTAGGTCGGGTTTTAGATCAGATGCAAGTTTCGGAAGTTTTAGTGAAACTTATGCTTGAATCCATGAGAATTCGATGATTTTGATGTTTGTGATGGTGTTTTTATGTTGCGAGCAAGTTTGAATGAAGTAATATAACATATCTGTGCATTTGGTTGAGGTCCCGAGGGTCTCGGGGTGAATTCGGATGGCCAACAAGCAAGTTTTCGATGCAAATTTGCAGTAGAAAATTGCAGAGAGTTTTTACTCTATGTGATTGCATAGACAGGTCTATGATCGCATAGAAGGTTCTGAGGGGGTGGAATTTTTGTTCTATGCAATCTCGTGAAGGAGTATGCGATCGCATAGGTTGATAAAATTGTTCAATGCGATCGCGTAGTGGAAAGAGGCAAAGGTATGCGATCGTGTGGCTAGTTCTGCGATCATATAGAAGGATTTCAGGGCCTGGAAATTTTACTCTATGAGACCGCAATGGGACTAATGCGATCACATAGAAGAAGGCGTCAGGGCTGAAGAGTTAAGTTAAAAATTTCAAACGCGAATCCTCATAATTTTACACCATTTTTTCTCCGCCAAGAGAGGTTTTTGAGCGATTTCAAAAGGTTTTCAACGGGTATTGCTTGGAGGTAAGTCTTTTGATTAAAAAAGATTATTTTATACAAGAATCAACACTTAGATTCATGAAATTGTGTAGAAATTGTGAAGAACTAGGGCTTAATTCTTGAAAATGAATTTTTGGAATTTGACAGGGCATTCGAACTCCATTTTCGATAAATTTTATATGTACAGACTCGTGGTGAGATGTGAATCCGTTGGTATGATTTTTGGATTTTTTCGAGAAGTGGGCCCGAGGCTCGGGTTTTACAAACTTCGTGAATTGTTGTACTTTTAGAGTATTTTTAATTGGGTTATGTTTCTTTGACCCTTATTTATGTATTCGCTGGGGTTTTGACTAGATTCGATGCACGAGAAGGTCAATACGAAAGGAAATGGCATTATAGACGAGTCCACGGCCAGTTAGAGGTGAATAGTTGGTATATATGACAGCCTGAGGGTTTGAAACCCCGGCTTATCACACTATGACGCTATTTAGGATGTGACTCGCATCCCATGGCAGGTGCGGGGTTGGTTATGACTGGGGATTGTGACTTGGTCCATGCCAAACAAGAATAATACTATATTGACGATTAAAATTCACTCTTTGTTTAATATATATGGGCTTTATGCCATAGTTGGGGCCTTGTGCTGACCTGTAGTACCCTTAGAGGATAGATATCATTGTGATAGCATGATTTGTTAAATTATTGATCTCAGTCCTGGGTTAAATCACTATTATAAACTGTTAATTCACTTTTTCCTGAAAATTTAATAACTAAAGTATTTCCTCATTAATGAATTGAAACAAATAAGTTGAAACTGTTTTGTGACTCATATGTATATTGTGGACCGAGTATGGATCGGGCTGCACGCCATAACAAATGTTATGATTATATTGCGTTTGGGCTGAAGGAGCCCCTCCAGAGTGTGTACACACCCCCAGTAAGCACCTCCAGAGTCATGTGCATTGCATTGCATTCATGCACTGTTAATTACTTGTACTATATGTGGTTTGCTGTTACTGTTAGTTCGTGGTAAGGTATCAGACTGTTAGACATAGCTTTACTTTGTGGCATTTCATGGATTTCTTATCTTCAACTATTTTATATGATTTTTACTCACTGAGTACTTAGTACTCACCCCTACTCCCTATACCTTTGTGTGCAGATTCAAGTACGCCGGAGGTTTAGCCGAGTAGTTCCATTTATTCAAAGTTATCCGAGTTACTGAGGTAGCTGCTGGCGTTCGCAAGACCTGGCTTCTCTTCGTAATTTCAGTTTATTTACATATATATTTTCAAACTTGAGTATTTATTTCAGATATTCTTATTATCCAGTTTTCGGTTAGAGGCTCTAGACTCGTGAACCCAGATCTTTGGGAGTGTTATTGTTAGTTTTCATACTTCTCATTAGTACTATTCTATTATTATTATTAGTGGATCATTATTATAAACTCTTATATTCTCCTTGAATTGTCGTTTTTGGGACTTGTTGTTAAATATGAAATGGTTGTTGGTCTGGCTTGCCTAGCTTTAGTGTTGGGCACCATCACGATCGCGTTTGGGTCATGACAAGTTGGTATCATAGCCAGGTTACTAGGCCTTATAGTCCATGAGCCGGTTTAGTAGTCTCTCGTGGATCGATACGTAGACGTTCGTATCTATCCTCGGGAGGCTACCAAAATTTAGGCAACACTTCACTTTCTTGGAATTCATATCGTGCGGTTTGTGTTGTCGTGACACTGAATTTTTTCGTATTCTATGCTCTTGCAGATGGCAAGAACCCGTGCTAACAGATGTGGTGGCCGACCACCAGTGGCACCCAGAGGCCATGGTCATGGTAGAGGCAGGGCAGCAGGGACAGCACCTGCTGACCCACCAGTTGACGAGACTTAGGGTCAGATCCTAGCTCCAGTGGATCAGGTTCAGGATCAGGTTCCACTTACATGACTTCCAGCAGCACAGGTTCAGGCACCGATAGTACCTATTGAGGTACCGGGTCTCTAGGAGACCTTAGCATAGATCTTATCAGTGTGTACTGGCCTAGCCTAGCTGGTTTCGGCTTCTACTGCAGCAGCTTCTTCTTAGGCAGGGGGAAGAAATCAGACCCCCGTTACTCACACACCAGAGCCGGTAGTTTAGGGCTTACAGGTACCTTAGGCAGCTCCAGCTCAGCTAGTTCAGCTGGCTGCACCAGTCGTACCAGCCCAAGCTCATGTGTTTCCAGCTATGACGGATGATGAGCAGCGCCAGTTGGAGAGGTTCGATAGACTTCAGCCTCCAACATTTAGTGGTGTTGAGGGCGAGGATGCCCAGGGTTTTCTAGGTAAGTGCCAGCGTATGCTTTGTACTACATGTATTCTGGAGTCTAGTGGTGTGGCTTTTACTACTTTCCAGTTCACAGGACCTGCATTTAATTGGTGGGAGGACTTCAAGAGGTGTAGGCCTATTGGGGCAGAACCCCTCAGATGGCAGCAGTTCTCCATAGTATTTCTGGAGAAGTATGTGCCCCAGTCTCATTGGGAGGAGTTGCATCGTCAGTTTGAGTGGTTAAAATAGGGAGATATGATAGTGACTCAGTATGCGTTGAGGTTTGCACAACTAGCTTGTTATGCGTTGTGGATGATTCCGATAGATCGTGAGAGGATTAGGAGATTTGTGGATGGTCTTAACTATCCTATCCGCATATTGATGACTAGAGAGAGGGCTACATCAATTACTTTTGAGGAGGTGGTTGATGTGGCTCGTCAGATTGAGACAGACCATCATCGAGAGCGCGATGAGAGGAAGGCTAAGAGGCCTTGTGGTGCAGGTAGTTATAGTGGTGCTCCATCTAGGGGCCAATTTCAGCACAACATAGGTTGTTCCTTCGGATCTCCTTAGTCAAGCCATTCAGGGTCATCATGGTCATCGTGGTCTGCAGGGTCGTCAGCAGAGCCAACCTCTACTGAGTGCCCTTCCAGTTCAGAGTTGTGCTCATGCTCCTTCATCTTAGGGTTCATCTGCAGTGAGGGGTTCCCATCACTCCCTTTCTCCAGCTTCAGACCATTGCTTTGAGTGTGGTGAGTTGGGTTATATTAGGAGGCAAAGTCCCCGGTTACTCAGTAAATAGTCTCTGCAAAGGGATCAGCCCTTATCTTCTGCTCTTGTTTCTTCAGCACCCACTCAGTCAGCTAGGAGTAGTGGTCACATAGCCAAAGGTTGCCCCAGGGGTGAGGACTGTACTGACGGAGGTCAGGCTTGATTTATGCTCTCCCTGATAGGAGGGACGCTAGCGCATTAGATGCAGTCATCACAGGTATTATCTAAGTGTTCCACAGGGATGCTTCTATCTTATTTGATCTCGGATATACCTATTCCTATGTGTCTTCATATTTTGCGCATCATTTGGGTGCAACCCATGTTAGTCTTGCCTTGCCCATGCATTTGTCTACCCTGGTAGGTGATACAATTATTGTGGATCATGTATATCGATCCTGTCGTATTACTATTGGGGGTCTGGAGACCCGAGTTGACTTCTTATATTGGGCATGGTAGATTTCGACGTGATTCTGGGTATGGATTGGTTATCTCCTTACCATGCTATTCAGGACTGTCATGCTAGCACAGTTACATTGGCTATTCCAGGTATTCCAAGGATCGAGTGGCGAGGCATGACTGATTATGTATATGACAGGGTGGTATCCTTCCTAAAGGCTCAACGAATGATTCGGAAGGGTTGTTTATCTTATCTGTCTTTTGTTAGAGATTTTGGAGCTGAGACTCCTATTATTGATTCGGTCCCCGTTGTGAGGGATTTCCTGGATGTATTTCTAGAAGACCTACTGGTCATGCTACAGAACAGGGACATTGATTTCGGTATTGACCTGGTGCTGGGCACTCAGCCCATTTCTATTCCTCCCTATTTCATGACACCAGATAAGTTAAAAGAGTTGAAAGAATAGCTTCAAAAAATGAGAATGTGCATTGACTACAAACAGTTAAACAAGGTGACAGTAAGGAATAAGTACCCACGACCTCATATTGAGGACTTGTTTGATCAGCTTTAGAGAGCAAGTGTATTCTCTCTTCGATCAGGTTATCACCAATTAAAGATTAGGTATTCAGACATTATGAAAACGGCTTTTAGAACGAGATATGGGCACTATAAATTTCTGGTGATGTCTTTTGGGTTGACTAATGCCCCGTCTGCATTTATGCACTTGATCAACAGTGTATTCCGGCCGTATCTGGATTCTTTTGTGATCGTATCTATTGATGATATCTTGGTTTACTTGCGCAGCCAGGAGGAGCACGCGCAACACTTGAGGGTGGTATTGCAGAGATTGAGAAAGGATAAGCTTTATGCGAAGTTTTCTAAGTGTGAGTTCTGGCTTAATACTGTGACTTTTCTAGGACATGTAGTGTCCAACGATGGTATTCAGGTTGATCCACAAAAGGTCGAGGCGGTTCAGAATTGGCCCAGACTGTCCTTAGCTATTGAGATCCGGAGTTTCCTCGATTTGGCAGGTTATTACCGCAGGTTCATTCATAGTTTTTTGTCTATTTATTTGCCTTTGACGAAGTTGACGCAGAAGAATGCTCCATTTGTGTGGTCTGATAAATGCAAGGAGAGCTTCTAGAAGCTCAAGTCAGCCTTGACCACATCACCGGTACTTGTTGCTATTAGCTTCAAGTTCTTATACGGTGTATTACGACGCTTCGAGAGTTGGGATTGGTTGTATATTGATGTAGGAGGGTAGAGTTATTGCATATGCTTCTCGCCAGTTAAAGCTCCATGAGAAGAACTACCCTGTTCACGACTTAGAATTAGCCGCTACTGTCCATGCCTTGATGATTTGGAGGCATTATCTATATGGCATATCTTGTGAGGTATATACAGACCACCACAGTTTTCAGCACTTGTATAAGCAAAAGGATCTTAATTTGAGGCAGCGGAGATGGCTTGAATTACACAAGGACTATGACATTACTATCTTGTATCATCCCGGGAAGGCCAATATAGTGGCTGATGCTTTAAGCCAGAAGACTATTAGTATGGGCATCTTGGCATACATTCCAGTTAGGGAGAGGCCCCTTTCCATTAATGTTCAGGCTCTAGCTAATCAGATGGTGAGGTTAGATAGTTCTGAGTCCAGCCGGACGATTGCTTGTATGGTATCTCGGTTTTCCTTGTATGACCATATTCGAGAGTGATAGTATGATGATCCACATTTGCTTGTCCTGAAGGACAGGGTCTAGCACGATGATACCAGAGATGTGACCATCGGAGATGATGGTGTATTGCGAATGTAGGGTCTAATTCGTGTGCCCAATATGGATAGGCTTCGGGAGTTGATATTAGAGGAGGCCCACAGCTCACGGTATTCTATTCATCCAGGCACCGTGAAGATGTACCAAGATTTGGGACAACATTACTAGTGGAGAAGGATGAAAAAGGATATTGTGAATTATGTGGCTCGATGTCTTAATTTTCAGTAAGTCAAATATGAACACTAGAGACCCTGTGGAGTGTTCCAGCGCATGGATATTCCCGAGTGGAAATGGGAAAGGATTATTGTGGATTTCGTGAGTGGTATTCCTCGTACCTTGAAGAAGTTTGATTCAGTTTGGGTGATCATGGATCGACTGACCAACTCCGCGCACTTCATTCATGTGTGCACTACCTATTCATCAGAGCGGCTAGTAGAGATTTTTATCCGAGAGATTGTGCGGTTGCATGGGGTCCCAGTTTCTATTATATTAGATAGAGGTACCCAGTTCACTTTTCAGTTTTAGAGGACATTTCAGCGAGAGTTGGGTTCCCAGGTAGAGTTGAGCACAAAATTTCACCCACTGACGGACGGGCATTCCGAGCGTACAATTAAGATATTAGAGGATATGATGCGTGCTTGCGTTATTGATTTTGAGGTTCTTGGGCTGATTACTTGCCTCTCACAGAGTTTTCTTATAACAATAGCTATCAAACCAGCATTCAGATGGCGCCATATGAAGCCTTATATGGGAGACGGTGTAGGTCTCTTGTTGGTTGGTTTGAGCCAGCGAGGCTAGATTATTGTGGATAGAGTTAGTCCAGGATGCCTTAGATAAGGTGAAGGTGATTCAAGAGAGACTTCGCACAGCTCAATTGCGTCAGAAGAGTTATGCGGACCGAAAGGTCCGAGATGTGTCTTATTCAATAGGCGAGAAGGTGTTACTGAAAGTTTTGCCTATGAAAGGCGTTATGAGGTTTGGGAAGAAAGGGAAGCTAAGCCCAAGTTTCATTAGACCTTTTGAGGTACTTAGGAAGATTGGGGAGGTGGCCTATATGCTTGCTTTTCCACCTAGCTTGTCGGGAGTTCATTCGGTGTTCCATGTTTCTATGCTCCAAAAATACGTTGGAGACCCGTCTCATGTACTAGACTTCAGCACGATACAGTTGGATGAGGACTTGACCTACGATGTGGAGCCGGTAGCCATTTTAGGCTGACAGGGTTGAAAGTTGAGATCCACAGATATAGCTTCGGTGAAGGTGCAATGATGTGTTTGGAGAATTTGAAGTAAATCGGGTAGAATTCGGTTAGAAATGAGGCAATAAACCTCTTTATGAGAAGTTTAGTTTGGAAACATCAACCGAATGTTGACCTATGCGTTAGAAGGCTCGGAATGGATTTTTGATGATTCGACTAGTTTCGGGGGATGATTTATGACTTAGTAGAACAATCGGAATTGAATTCGGAGGTCCGGTGTAGATTTAGTCTTGAATTGGCTAAGGGAGAATTTTGGCAAATTGCGAATGGTAGGGGTGAGATTTTGATCTGAGGGTCAAAATGGAACTTCAATAATTGCAGTAGCTCCGTTAGGTGATTTTGGATATGTGTACAAAATTTCAGATCATTTGGAGGTGTTTAGGTCGGGTTTTAGATGAAAAGCAAGTTTCAGAAGTTTTAGTGAAACTTAGGCTTGAATCCATGAGAATTCGATAATTTTGATGTTTGAGATGGTGTTTTTATGTTGCGAGCAATTAGATGAAATGCAAGTTTTAGAAGTTTTAGTGAAACTTAGGCTTGAATCCATGAGAATTCGATGATTTTGATGTTTAAGATGGTGTTTTTATGTTGCGAGCAAGTTTTAATGAAGTAATATAACATATATGTGATTTGGTTGAGGTCCCGAGTGTCTCAGGGTGAATTCGGATGGCCAACGGGCAAGTTTGGATGCAAATATGCAGCAGAAAATTCCAGAGAGTTTCTACTCTATGCGATCGCATAGACAGGTCTATGATCGCATAAAAGGTTCTGAGGGGGTGGAATTTTTGTTCTATGCGATCACGTGAAGGTTTATGCGATTGCATAAGTTGAAAAAATTGTTCAATGCGATCGCGTAAAGGGCTGATGCGATCGCGTACTGGAAGGAGGAAAAGGTATGCGATCACATGGTTAGTTCTGCAATCGCATAGAAGGATTTCGGGGGCTAGAAATTTTACTCTATGCGATCACAATGAGACTAATGCGATCGCATAGAAGATGGCGTCAGGGCAGAACAATTAAGTTAAAAATTTCAGATGCGAACCCTCACAATTTTACACCATTTTTACTCCGCCAAGAGAGTTTTTTGAGCGATTTGAAGAGGGTTTTCAACGGGTATTGCTTGGAGGTAAGTCTCTTGACTAGAAGACATTATTTTATACAAGAATCAACACTCAAATTTATGAAATTGGGTAGAAATTGTGAAGAACTACGGCTTAATTATTGAAAATTAATTTTTGGAATTTGAAAGGGCATTCAATCTCCGTTTTTGATAAATTTTTTATGTACGGACTTGTGGAGAGACGAGAAACCCGTTGGTATGATTTTTGAAATTTATCGAGAAGTGGGCCCAGGGCTCGGGTTTTACCAACTTCATGAATTATTGTACTTTTCGAGTATTTTTGATTGGGTTATTTTCTTTGACCCATATTTATGTATTCACTGTGGTTTTGGCTAGATTCGACACACGAGGAGGTCAATACGAAAAGAAAAGGCATTGCGGATGAGTCCACGATCGGTTAGAGGTGAGTAGTTGGTATATATGATAACCTGAGAGTTTGAAACCCCGGCTTATCACACTGTGACGCTATTTAGGGCATGACTCGCATTCCAGGCAGGTGCGGGGTTGGTTATGACTAGGGATTGTGACTTGGTCCATCCCGAACAAGAATAATAATATATTGGTGATTGAAATGCACTATGTGTTGAATATATATGGGCTTTATGCCATGTTTGGGGCCTTGTGCCGACCTATAGTATCCTTAGGGGATAGATATCATTGTGATAGCAGGATTTGTGAAATCATTGATCTCAGTCCTGGGTTAAATCACTATTATAAACTGTTAAGTCACATTTTCCTGAAAATTTAATAACTAAATTATTTTCTCACTAATGAATTGGAAACAAATAAGTTGAAACTGTTATGTGACTCATATGCATATTGTGGACTGAGTATGGATAGGGTTGCACGGCGCAACGAATGTTATGATTATATTGCACTTGGGCTAAAAGAGCCCTTTCGGAGTCTGTACACACCCCAGTGAGCACCGTCAACATTAAATGGATTAGGTTACACGCCGTAGTGGTCATGTGCATTACATTGCATTCATGCATTGTTAATTACTTGTACTATCTGTGGTTTGCTATTATTGTTAGATTGTGGTAAGGTATCTGACTGTTGGTAAGGTATCTGACTGTTAGACATAGCTTTACTTTGTGGCATTTCATGGATTTCTTATATTCAGCTATTTTATATTCTTTTTACTCACTGAGTACTTAGTACTTACCCCTACTCCCTACACCTATGTCTGCAGATTCAGGTACGCCGGAGGTTTTGCCAAGCAGTTCCGTTTATTCAGAGTTATCCGAGTTGCTGAGGTAGCTACTGGCGTTCACAGGACCTGGCTTCTCTTCTTAATTTTAGTTTATTTAGATATATATTTTAAGAATTGAGTATTTATTTCAGATATTCATACTATCCAGTTTTCGGTTAGAGGGTCTAGACTCGTGACCCCTGATCTTTGGGAGTGTTATTGTCTTTTTGCACTTCTCATTATTACTATTCTATTATTATTGCTACTGGATCATTATTATAAACTCTTATATTCTCCTTGAATTGTCATTTTCGGGACTTGTTGTAAAATATGAAATGGTTGTTGGTCTGGCTTGCCTAGATTTAGGGTTGGGCGCCATCACGACTGAGTTTGGGTCATGACAAGACGTCAAGAGATCGGATGAGCAGGAAAGTAGTTTCTATGGTTAAGATAAATTGATATTGTCTTTAGCGTCACCTAACATCAGTGTTTATAAAAGGGGTTGTGCATCCTGGCTAATGATTCTTGATCGCTCTTCAGCGTTAGTGCGACCGGTGGTTTGGAGGTATGCTCCAGATATTGTTGTGGTAGGTTGTGGGAGTGTGTTCCACTGGAAGATTTTATAAGTGTGACATGTGATTACTTTATTGATTAAGGATGTAAACCAAGTATGAAGTTTGAGATGTGTCGTTAAATTAAAGATTCATGCCTGGAGGGCACTTGGCATATTGGGTTGTGAACTAGGGAGGATTACCCCGATTATGATGGTTGTTCTTATGTGTTATGAGAAAAAGGGAGTTATTATGGACCTTTGAAAGGTTGTCAAACTAGTTCATTGGATCAGAATCAGCTTGAAGTCGGTTGATAGATTTAATGAGAATAATGGCTCTATATCAGGCTAGATGTGTGCATTTTTGTAATGTGGTCCTCGTGGAGGAGTAGTTAGGTTGATGTTTCTTTGTCAGATATTTCGCTTTGTGATGCATTGAGCTGGGTGAGTTTTGAGACAACTCGAGAAAGTGCTTACATGTTAAGAATCCACATAGGAATGATGTTATAAGAGCAACTTGGCTGTTGAAATTCTGATTGTATATCGCGCCTCAGTTGTGCTTGAGTTTTGTAGTTATAATACTTTATAATCCTCAGAGGTGTTATTATGTACTTAGCATGCTTAAGACCGATATTCGGTATTTTGTTGTAATGAGCAAATTTGGATTGATGTGCATTTCCTTATGTGAGATCTATGCACGGATCAGGTGGCACGTCGCCATGGGTATGTTATCCGATTCGGGTGGCACGCCGCCATGGGTATGTTATCTAGATCGGGTTGCACCCCGCAATAGTGTGATATCGAGTATAGTTTTTTATATGCTGTCTTTGTATGCCTTGCTTCATGGTTTCCAAAGAAAGTCTGTATTAGTGCGTAGGATTTGATAATTCCTTCCAGAGCTAGTTTTCTTTAGTACCACATTCGAATTGGTAGCCTATTGGAGCATTGGGGCATCATATGTGATGTTTAAATATGTCTAGAGTAACTTATTGCCCGAGCAGTTCGTACTGGGTGAGACGAGATCACTGATTTTGAGATCGGCGTAATATAAGTATATGAAGTAAAGTAAAGATCTAAGACCATTGTTTGGTTCAGAATAAGGTGATAGTTCTTGCCAAGAGTATAAAACTAATGAATTTTTGTCCCGACAGTGGCTAAAAATTTATGTAGATCTCATCCGTTGTGCCAGTATTGTAAAAATTTGCACAAGGAATGTGTATGCCATGTAGAGCATGGGATGTGTAGTGATTCCTTCCAAGCGATTAGATAAGAGAGCTTCATATGATTAGGGAAGATTGTATTGCTAAGTGGAAGCGATTTAATGCGAGTATGTGTTTCAGAAAAAGGCATTGTGATTAAAATAATTATATTTTAGTAGTGTTGTGGCATGTTCTTGTTGGGTCCACTAGTGGTATTCGGGTTTGCTTGGTATCACTGTTAAATATTAATTATCTGTCATGGAATGATTAGGTATCAAATGGGTGCAGATATACACACGGTGGAAATTGGGATCAGGTATGATGGTTTTTGTATTATATGGAGTTCTGATGTATATTCTATGTTGTAGTGGTGGATCTTTATTCGCCGGTTTGTTATATTTTGGATGTGATGTTGGAATTTAGATTGGTTCTCTTAGTGTTGGGAAATTTTGAACTATTGCATTAGGGGCTATGCCAGAAATGCCACGGGTTAAGTGGTGAAGTGCTTTAGAATATGTTTTAGCAGAGTGATTTATATTTCAAAGAACCAGCGGACAGCTGGGAATAAGTACTTTCTTAATTGGGCATTTGTGATAGATGTCAGTGCAGAGGTTGCTATCATTAATCCCGTTCCGTCATTGAGGGACTTTTTGGATGCGTTTCGTATGGCTGAGCATGTAACCGGGTGAGATTGTGGATTTATGTATTTATTTGGTGCCCTCGGCAGAAGTTATAGAAGAGGAAGAAACATTTTCAGGCTTATTGGTACTGAGTTCGTTGGCAGACCGATATGGCTACGCATTTAGCTTGAGTTATCTTGGTTGACCATGAGTTGTACTGTTGAGGAATAGGTTGAGTCCATCGTTAATGAGCTTGTTAGCAATCTGAGGAAAGCTATGAGTTATTTTTTGATGTTGTGAGACATTGTGATTTGGTAGGTATGGGCACATGTGGTGCGGTTCCATTGAGAATTCATAAAGAAAGTCGAGCGGGAAGAGTAATTGAGTGTTGCTCTGTGTATGGAGCATTGGTTATGGTCTACTAGGTTGTGTGTGGTATGTTCTCTATTTCACCGTAGGTGCAATGAATTGTGTTGGTTTTAGACGTCAAATGTGCGTGGTTGTGAGCATAGCGGCTTAAGGTGCTTCAGGTGTAACGGTGTTGGGATAGGATCGCGCATTGTAGCGAGGCTACAGGAGTTATGACCTTTCAGAGTAGATTCATGCATTCTATTTCTATGATGTAAGATGGGGTCTCAGCCTTGTATTATAATGGCATTGATGAGCTTGAGGTACAACTCTTTCGTTTGAGTCATTTGTTATGATTTGAGGGTGTTCAAGTCGTTTCTTACTAGTGTGTGTATTATGCAAGATATGGTTTAGACTTGTATTGAGGTGTCATAAAATTAGAGTGGTGTTGGATTCGAGGTGATCATTTGGTTCATTAATGAATACAAATAGATTTGATCTCAGCTTGTTAGGAAGATAATATCGAGGTTTGACCTAGAAATATGTTGTGATATTAGTCAAGGGAAGTGGTTTCATGAATGTCTGATCCGAGAGATGATTACAGTTTATAACATGTTTTATTCATCGTTGGCAGCATAGGAAAGTGTGCGAATAAGGCTTTAGCTAATAAGAGGTTCTCTACCGGTAATTAGCTGCTAGGGACAACCATTGTGATTAGAAGTTATGATTCCAAGTGTTTGGTTTAGGTGGTATATCATATGTTTTCACCTGAGGGTGCAAGTATGGGTTATTACCGCTAGTTCGGGCTTACTCTAAGTACAGATGTGAATTTCTGATCTTGTGTATGATTTTCAGAAAGTGCGACGTGGTTCTATGGTTTGGTTTGTGTATTTAATGGACTATGAAAGATCGGCTGTATTGTGTTATCGGGTCTATGCGAGATAGGGTGATGAGGGATGGTTAGTAAGATCATTCAGCTACTAGCTGGCTTCTAGAACAAGTCTCGATACGCTCGAGGACTAGCGTTTGTTTAAGTTGGGGAGGATGTAACAACCCGACCCCTCGTTGTGGGAGTTACCACCTCGTTTTGCCCATTTTATGCTTCTATATGTTTCACTATATATGTTTAGAAAATTTGAAGTAATTCGGGTAGGGTTCGGTGAGAAATGAGACAATTAGTCTCTTTATGAGAAGGTTAGTTTGGAAAAGTCAATTGAATGTTGACTTATGAGTTAGAAGGATCAGAATGGATTGTTGATGATTCGACTAGTTTTGAGGGATGATTTCCGACTTAGGAGCGCAATCAGAATTGAATTTGGAGGCCCGATGTAGAATTAGGCTTGAATTGGTTAAGGTTGGATTTTGGTGAATTCCGGTTGGTAGGTGAGATTTTGATTCGAGGGTCAAAATGGAATTCCAAGAGTTGCAGTAGCTCCGTTAGGTTATTTTGGATATGCATGTAATGTTTCAGGTCATTCGGAGGTGTTTAGGTTGGGTTTTAGATCAAATGCGAGTTTCGGAAGTTTTAGTTTTACTTGGTTTTGAATTCGTTGTAATTCGATGATTTTGAAGTTTATGATAGGGTTTTTATGTTACAAGCAAGTTCAAATGAAGTAGTAGATCATATCTGCACATTTGGTCAAGGTCCCGAGGGCCTCGGGGTGATTTCAGATGGCTAACGGGAAGTTTTAAACATGAAAACTGCAGCAGAAAGTGCAGAGGAATTTTCCTCTATGCGATCATGTATGTATGCATGCGATCGCATAGAAGGGTCAGAGGGGGATGAAGTTTGCTCTATGCGATCACGTAAAGGTGTCTGCGATCGCATAGGTTGAGGAGCTTGTACAGTTCATTCGCGTGGGTGTTAATGCGATCGCGTAGTAGGAAGAAGCAGTGTTATGCGATCTCATGGCCTGTCCTGCGATCGCATAAGAGGAATTGAGGGCCTAGAAATATTGGCCTATGCGATTGCAGGGGTAGTGATGTGATCGCATAGGGGTCACTACAGTGATCTGACAGAATGTTTAAAACCCTTATATCCGCGACCCACATTATTTTTCCACCATTATTACTCCGACAAGAGAGCTTTTTGAGCAATTTGAAGAGGATTTTCAATGGGTATTTATTGTAGGTAAGTATCTTGAATAGAAAACACCATTTTATGGAAGAATCTACACTTAAATTCATGAAAGTGGGTAGAAATTGTGAAAAACTAGGACTTTGTTTTTTAAAACGAATATTTGAGATTTGAAAGGTCATGTGAGCTTCGTTTTGGATAAACTTTATATGTACGGACTTGTGGCGAGACAAGGAATCCGTTGGTGTGATTTTCTGAATTTTTTGAGAAGTGGGCATGGGGCTCGGGTTTTACCAACTTCGTGAATTTTAGTACTTTTTGAGTATTTTTGATTTGGTTATATTTCTTTAACCGATATTTATGTATTTGTTGTGATTTTGACTAGATTCGACGCACGAGGAGGTCGATACGAAAAGAAAAGGCACTACAGACCAGTCTACGGCCCGTTAGAGGTGAGTAGTTGGTGTATATGATGGCCTGAGGGTTTGAAACCACGTCTTATCATTTTGTGACACTATTGTAGGGCGTGACTCGCACCCCATGCTAGGTACGGGATTGGTTATGACCGGGGATAGTGACTTGGTCCATCCCGAACAAGAATGTTTCTTTATTAGCGACTGATACGTACCATGTATTGAATATATTTGGGCTTATTTCCGTGTTTGGGGGCTTTGTGCCGATCTGTAGCATCCTCAGAGGATGAATATCATTGTGATAGCATCCGTTGTATGATCATTGATCTCAGTCCTGTGTTTAATCACTATTATGAAATGCTAAGTCACTTTTTCTAAAGTTAAATATCTAAGGTATATTCTCCTTAATAAATTGAAAATTAGGAAATTAATTGAATCTGTTACGTGATCGGGATACAGGCCATTCCGAATGTTATGATTATATTGTGATTGGGCTAATGGAACCCCTCCGGAGTCTGTACACACCCCCAGTGAGCGTCGTCGACGTTAAATGGATCGGTCTGTGCGCCACAGTGTGTTCATGTGCATTTTTATTGCATTTTTACATTATACTTGACTGTTATATTTGAAGTTGTTTGTTGTTAGTTCGTAGTAACGTTTTGGACTATTTGTTTTAGCTTTAGTTTGTAGCTATTGGTTGTGACGACCTGGCCCATCGTCACAAGAGTTACCACCCTGTTACCCCATTCATTTATGAGTTTCATGTTTCTATATCTGTGTTAGAGTCTATTGGATGAATTGGGATCGATTCTGGTTGAAAATGAAGCATATAGCCTTTTTGAGTAAAGCTTGTTTATGAAACGTCAACCTGGAGTTGACTATGTGGTTTGAGGGCTCGGAATTGAATTCTGATGATTTAGTTAGTTCCGGGAGGTGATTTGTGACTTAGGGGAGCGATCAGAATTGAATATGGAGGTTCGGTGTAGAAATATGCTTGAATTGGCTAAGTTGGAATTTTGGCTAAATCCGATCGATAGGTGAGATTTTGATCCAGGAGTCGGAATCGAATTTTGACAGTTGCAGTAGCTTCGTTAAGTGATTTTGGATACGTCTATAAATTTTCAGACCATTCGGGCATCGTTTGGTTGGGTTTTTGATAGAATATAGCTTTTGGAAGTTTTGGTTGAATCTTAGGCTTGAACCAGCCTCAATTTGATGATTGATGTGTTTGAGGGTGTGTTTTTTACGATTGGAACAAGTTTGTGTGATGATTTAGAGTGGATTTATATTTTTGGTTGAGGTCCCGAGGGCCTCGGGATGTTTTCGGAGGGTCTAACGAAAGAATTTTTGGAGTTTTCGATTGCTGGTATGAGTTGCAGCAGGAGTTTCGCTTCTGCAGATGGGGAACCGCAGAAGCAGCTCCACAGAAGCGTGGGAAATCTCGCAGAAGAGAGTTTGAGGCTGGCCGGGTATTTCCGTAGGAGCGGTGGTGTTGTCGCAGGTGCGGGCTCGCAGAAGCGAGCCCTTGTACACAGAAGCGGTATTAGGCGATTGGGGGAGATTCGCATAAGCGGAGAGGCAACCGCTAAAGCGGTCTCGCGGGTGCGAGACCATGGCCGCAGAAGCGGTCCTCGCCAGTTAATGAATAGTTGCAGAAGCAACATAAATTCCACAGAAGCGGTCTCGCTTAAGCGAGATGGGATCCGCAGAAGCGAAAGTCGTCAGTGATTTATGAATCAAAAGGGTTCGAATTTCAGAATGTTATAACACATTGGGGCTTAGAACTAAGAGGAGATCTAGGCAATTTTGAGGAGGAAAATCCAGGGGATTCTTCAGGTAAGCATTCATGGACTCAATTTATGTTATTATATTGTTAAATTATGAAGTTAACACCTGCAAATGGATGATTTGAGGTGTATTAATGGAGGTTTTTGCTCTAAGCCTCGGTTATTGAAAATTATTCATTTGAATGGGCAAACGGAGTCCGATTTTGATAACCTTTATATGTATGGACTCGTATCGGGATAAGAATTATGAAAATGTAACTTTTGTAATTTTTTTAGAAGTGGGCCCGAGGGTCGGATTTTGGCAACTTCGTGGTTTTTGGTGTAATTTGAGTTATTTCGATTGGGTTATGTTCCTTCAGCCTATTTTGATGCATTTCTATTGATTTTGATCAGATTCTGCACACGTGGAGGACGATTCTCATGGAAAGGCCATTTCGGGCTAGTCTTCGATCCGAGTCGAGGTGAGTAATAGGAGTGGGTGATGATCAGCGTGTTCGAAACCCCGGTTTATCACTATGAGATGCTGTATTGAGGCGAGACACGTACTTTCCTATGAGTGCGGGGTCGATTGTGATTAGGGACTATTGCTTAGTCAGACCTGGTAATATTATATTGTGTTGTTGGCTATTGTTGAGCCGGTAAACTTCCTACTTGGATGGTTGTAGACATCGTTGGGATATAAGCCAGTTACTTGGATCCCGTGAGGATCGTTATCGTTGCTTCTATGATTATAGCATGTTATTCTGATACCAGTCCTGAGCTATTTCTGTCTAAAATGGTTTTCCAAACTCTGGAATTTCTAAAACACTATTTTCTACTGTAAATGATAAAAAGAGATTTCAAATGATATTTCTATGCTCGTGAGGCTTGCATTGCATGTAGCTAGACTGGTAGTGAATCGGGCAGCGCGCCGCAGCATATCATTGATATTGTCTTGGGCTGTAGAAGCACTTCCGGAGTCTGAACCCCCACAGTGAGCATGGGCCGTAGCGGTCATGTTCATGCATTGCATTGCATTTAGATATACTTGTTGTACTATTTAGCTAATACTGCTGGTTCTGATAGTGATCATGTTGATAATTGGTAAATGATATTGTTGTATAGCCTTGCTTAGTACTTTATTGGGTTTTCTTACCTTCACTGTCTTACCCTTGCTTATTACCACTGAGTTGAAAGTACTCACACTACTCCCTGCACCTTGTGTGCAAATCTAGGTACATCACAACAGGGCTGACTTCTCAGCTGCTCGGAGTGCTTCATTTGGACTATCAAGGTAGCTGCTAGCGTCCGCAGGACCTGAAACTCCAGTCCATCTTATCTTTTCTTTAGACTATTCTGCACTTGTAGTCACAGTTGTATACAATATTAGAGTTGTATTCTGGTAGAGGCTCATGACTTGTGACTCCTGATTCTCTGGGAGGTGTTACACTTGTTTTTGGAAATTTCTCCCGATGTGCTAGATATTATATCATTTTCTTATTATTATTATATGCTAAAAAGGGTAAAGTGAAAGCTCGCAGCTCAGTATTATGAATGGGTTGTCATGCTATCCTAGCAATGTGCTGGGCGCCATCAGGACCAGGTTTTGGGGTCATGAGAAGTTGAAATTAGAGCCTAGGTTACTAGGCCTCGTGAGTCTTGAGCCGGTTAGTAGTGTCTCATAGATCGGTACAGAGACGTCTGTATTTATCCTCGGGAGGTTGCAGACCTTTTAGGAAACACTTCACATTTTTTGAACTCTATCGTGCGGTTTTGTTGTTCCGAGAACTAAACTTCTATATTCGATTCTCTCGCAGATGGCGAGGACTCGTGCTACAGGACGAGGAGGACGGCTACCCTTGCCACCAGCTAGAGGTCGTGGTCCTGGTAGAGTGGTAGGGGCAGTGCCAGTAGAACCACCTGTTGCTCGTATCCAGGATCAGCCCCCAGTGGTTGAGGCTCCGGTAGCACCCACTCAGGCACCGATAGTGCCTATTGTTATTCCTGGCCTTCAGGAGACTTTGGCCCAGATATTATCAGTCTGTACTGGATTGGCTCAGCTAGTTTTAGCTACTACTACAACAGCGACATCTTAGACCGGGGGTGGTCATCAAACCCCCGCAGCTCGCACACCAGAGCAGGTTGTGCATGGACTTTAGACGCCAGAGGTAGTCCCAGCTCAGGTAGTTGCACCAGTTGTTCTAGCTGTGCCAGTTGCGCTAGCCCCAGAGTATGTTGTACCGGTGATGCCTGACGATGAGCAGCGTAGATTGGAGAGATTTGGTAGACTTTAACCACCTTCATTTAGTGGTACTGTGGGCGAGAATGCCCAGGGTTTCTCAGACAAGTGTCAGAGGATGTTACGTACAACGTGGATTCTTGAGTCTAGCGGTGTTTCATTTACTACATTCAAGTTTTCTAGTCCAGCATTCAATTGGTGGGAGGATTTTGAGAGGAATGGGCCTGCAGGGGCAGCACCTCTTACTTGGCAGTAGTTTTCCACTCTCTTTTTAGAGAAGTATGTGCCTCAGTCCCGTCGAGAGGAGCTATATCGCCGGTTTGAGTGGCTAGTGCAGGGTGATATGACAGTGACTCAGTATGAGTTGAGGTATACTCAGTTTGCTAGATATTCTACTTGGATGATCCTGACGGATCGGGAGAGGATCGGGAGGTTCATTGATGGCCTCAACTATTCTATTCGTATCTTGATGACCAGAGGGAGAGTATTGGTAGCGTCGTTTGAGCATGTTGTTGACATGGCAAGATCTATTAAGGCGGATCGTCGCTGTGAGCGAGAGGGGAGGGAGGCCAAGAGGCCTCTGGTTCTGGCAGCTTTAGTGGTGCTCCATCTAGGGGGCAGTTTCATCAGGGCAAAGTTTGTTCATCTAGACCTTCTCAGTTAGGCCGACTAGAGCATAGTAGAGTTTCTTCTGGTTGTGGCCGTCAGGATTTCCAGCAGGGCCAGTATTCACTTAGCACCCTCCCAGCTAAGAGTTTAGCACCTACTTCTTCGGCCCAGGGTTTATTTATGGCGAGGGGTTCCCTTCAGTCCCCTTCTCCAGCGCCAGCCAGTTGTTTTGAGTGTGGAAAGTTTGGCCATATTAGGAGGCAGTGCCCTCGACTTCACAGGGATAGGTCTCAGTAGAGGGATCAGTCCTCCTCTTCCACATCATTTCAGACTAGTAGAGGTGGAGGTCGGTCTTCTAGAGGTCGCCCCAGAGGTGAGGAGCGATCAAGTGGTGGTCAGGCACAATTCTATGCACTTCCTGATAGGCGTGATGTTGTTGCCTCAGATGCAGTGATTACAGATATCATTTCTGTTTGTCACAGGGATGCTTCTATTTTGTTTGATCTCGAGTCCATATATTCGTATGTTTCTTCTTATTTTGCACATCATTTGGGTGTGACCCGTGGTAGTCTTGATTTGCCTGTTCATGTATCCACCCTAGTGGGTGATACGATTATTGTGGATCACGTCTATAGATCTTGTGTTGTTTCTATTGGAGGTTTGGAGACCCGGGTGGATATGTTATTGTTAGGTATGGTAGATTTCGATGTGATTTTGGGCATGGACTGGCTGTTCTCATGACATGCTATTTTGGACTGTCATGCCAAGATAGTTACCTTGGCTATTCCTGGTATTCCTCAGATTGAGGGGTTCAACTGATTACATCCCTAGTCGTGTTATTTCATTCTTAAAGGCTTAGAGAATGGTTGAAAAGGGGTGTTTGTCGTATCTAGCATTTATGAGAGAGGTGGGAGCTGAGACTTCTAGTATTAATTCTTTGCCTGTTGTGAGGGACTTCCCAGATGTGTTCCCATTAAACCTGGCGGGTATGCCACCGGACAGGAACATCAATTTTGGTATTGACTTGGTGCCGGGCACTAAGCCCATTTCTATTCCCCCCTACCATATGGCGCCAGCTGAGCTGAAGGAATTGAAAGAACAACTTTAGGAGCTTTTAGATAAGGGATTCATTTGCCCTAGCGTGTCACCGTGGGGTGCACCAGTGTTATTTGTTAAGAAGAAAGATGGTTCTATGCCGATGTGCATTGACTATAGACAGCTGAACAAGGTAACAAAGAAGAACAAGTATCCTCTACCGCACATTGATGATTTATTTGATCAACTCCTGGGAGCGAGGGTGTTCTTGAAGATTGATCTTCATTCAGGCTATCATCAGCTGAAGATTAGATACTCTGATATTATGAAGACTGCATTCAGGACTAGATATGGGCACCATGAGTTTCGTGTGATGTCTTTTGGGCTGACCAATGCCCCAGCCATGTTTATGCATCGGATGAACAGTGTGTTTTAGCCATATTTGGATTCATTTGTGATCATTTTCACTGATGACATTCTAGTATACTCCTATAGCCAGGAGGAGCATGATCATCATTTGAGCATTGTGTTGCAGAGGTTGAGGGAGGAGAAATTATATGCTAAGTTCTCCAAGTGTGAGTTTTGACTCAAGTCAGTAGCCTTTCTGAGTCGTTTGGTGTCTCGTGATGGTATTCAGGTTGACCCGAAGAAGATAAAGGCGGTGTAGAGTTGGCATAAACTGTCTTCGGTTACGGAGATCAGGAGTTTCCTTTGTTTGGCGGGGTATTACCGCCGGTTTGTTCATGGATTTTCATCCATTGATTCTTCTTTGACTAGTTTGACGCAGAAGGGTGCACCACTCGTGTGGATGGATGAGTGCTAGGAGAGCTTTCAGAAGCTCAAGACAGCTTTGACCACAACTCCAGTGTTAGTCTTGCCATCAGCTTTAGGTTCATATACTGTATATTGTGATGCCTCGAGAGTGGGGATAGGTTGTGTATTGATGCACGAGGGTAGAGTGATTGCTTATGCTTCTCGTCAATTGAAGACTCATGAGAAGAACTACCGTGTTCATGATTTGGAGTTAGCTGCCATAGTTCATGCCTTGAAGATTTGGAGGCACTATTTTACAGCATGTCCTGTGAGGTGTACACCGATCACTGTAGTCTCTAGCATTTGTTCAGATAGAGGGATCTTAATTTGAGGCTGCGGAGATTGCTTGAGATGCTAAAGGACTATGACATTACTATTCTATATCATCCGGGGAAGGCCAATATGGTGGCTGATGCTTTGAGCCGAAAGGCGGTTAGTATGGGTAGCTTGGCGTATATTCCAATTGGGGAGAGACCTTTTGCTTATGATGTTCAAGCGTTGGCCAACCAGCTAGTGAGGTTAGATATTTCAAAGCCCAGCAGGGTGTTGACTTGTGTTATTTCTCGGTCTTCTTTATATGATTGTATTCGTGAGCGTCGGTATGATGATCCGCACTTGCTTGTCCTTAAGGACAGAGTTCAGCATGATGATGCCATATATGTCACTATTGATAGTGATGGTTTATTGAGGATGCTGGGCTGGATGTGCGTGCCCAATGTTGATGGCCTTCGTGAGTTGATATTAGAGGAGGCCCATAGCATGCAGTATTCTATCAATCCAGGTGCCGCGAAGATGTACCCGGACTTAAAACAACATTATTGGTGGAGGAAGATAAAGATGGACATTGTGAGTCATGTAGCACAGTGCCTCAACTGTCAGCATGTCAAGTACGAGCATCAGAGGCCGGTCCCGAGTGGGAGTGGGAAAGGATCACTATGGACTTTGTTAGTAGACTCCCTCGGACAACGAGGATATTTGATTTAGTTTGGGTGATTATGGATAGGCTGATCAAGTCAGCTCACTTCATTCCTGTGTGTACTACATACTCCTCAGAGCGGTTAGCTGAGATATTCATTTGTGAGATTGTAAGATTGCATGGATTTCCAGTTTCTATCATATCAGACAGAGGTAATCAGTTTACTTCACAGTTATGGAACATTTCAGCGTTAGTTGGGCTCATATGTTGAGTTGAGTGCATTTCATCCTCAGACGGATGGACAGTCCGAGCGTACTATTCAGATCTTGGAGGATATGTTGCGAGCTTGTGTTATTAATTTCGGTGGTTCATGGGCTGATTATTTGCCTCTCGCAGAGTTTGCCTATAACAACAGCTACCAGTCTAGTATTCAGATTGCGCCGTATGAGGCTTTGTATGGGAGAAGGTGTAGATCTCCAGTTAGTTGGTTCGAGCCCGGTGAGGCTAGGTTGTTGGGGAAAGAGTTAGTACAGAATGCTTTGGACAAGGTGAAGGTGATTCAGGAGAGACTTCGCACAACTTAGTCATGCCAGAAGAGTTATGCAGGCCGGAAGGTTCGGGATGTATCATACTCTGTGGGTGAGAAGGTCTTATTTAAGGTTTTGCCTATGAAAGGCGTCATGAGATTTGGGAAGAAAGGAAAGCTTAGTCCGAGATTCATTGGCCCTTTTGAGATTCTCAAGAGGATTGGAGAGATGGCCTATATTCTTGCCTTGCCACCCAGTCTATCGGGTGTCCATCCAGTGTTTCACGTATCTATGCCCCGAAAATATGTTGGTGACCCATCGCATTTGTTGGATTTCAGTACTATTCAGCTTGATGATGACTTGACCTATGATGTGGAGCCTATAGCAATATTGGGTCGTCAGGTGAGGTGATTGAGGTCCAAGGACATTGCATCATTAAAGGTTCAGTAAAGAGGTCGGCTCGTGGAGGAGGCCACTTGGGAGATCGAGCAGGAGATGCAGAGCAGATATCCTCACTTATTTGAGTCTCCAGGTATGTTTCTTGACCCGCTCGAGGACGAACGTTTGCTTAAGTGGGGGAGAATGTGACGACCCAGCCCATCGTCACGAGAGTTACCACCCTGTTACCCCCTTCATTATGTGTTTCATGTTTCTATATATGTGTTAAAGTCTATTGGGTGAATTGGGATTGATTCTGGTTGAAAATGAGGCATATAACCTTTTTAAGTGAAACTTATTTAAGAAAAGTCAACCTGGAGTTGACTATGCAGTTTGAGAGCTCGAAATTGAATTCTGATGATTTGGTTAGTTGCGGGAGGTGATTTGTGACTTAGGGGAGCGATCAGAATTGAATTTGGAGGTTCAGTGTAGAAATAGGCTTGAATTGGCTAAGTTAGAATTTTGGCGAAATCTGATCGATAGGTGAGATTTTGATCCAGGAGTCGGAATGGAATTCCGACAGTTGCAGTAGTTTCTTTAGGTGATTTTGGATATGTCTGTAAATTTTCAGGTCATTTGGGCATCGTTTGGTCAGGTTTTTGATAGAATGTAGGTTTCAAAAGTTTTTATTTAATCTTAGGCTTGAACCAGCCTTAATTTGATGATTCGTGTGTTTGAGGGTGTGTTTTTATGATTGGAACAAGTTCGTGTGATGATTTAGAGTGGATTTGTATTTTTGGTTGAGGATCCCGGGGGCCTCGAGATATTTTCGGAGGGTCTAACGAAAGAATTTTTTGAGTTATGGATTGCTGGTATGAGTTACAACAGGAGTTTCGCTTCTGTTGATGGGGAACTGCAAAAGCAGCTCCGTAGTGGGAAATCTCGCAGAAGCATGTTTGAGGCTGGCAGGGTATTTCCGCAGGAGCGGTGGTGTTGTTCCAGGTGCGAGCTCACAGAAGCGAGCCCTAGTACGCAAAAGCAGTATTAGGTGACTGGGGGAGCTTCGCAGAAGCAGAGAGGCGAACGCTGAAGCAGTCTCACAGGTGCGAGACCTTGGCCACAGAATCAGTCAACACTAGTTAATCAATAGTCACAGAAACAACATAAATTCCGCAGAAGCGAAAGTCGTCAGTGATTTATGAGTCAGAAGGGTTCGAATTTCACAATGTTATAACACATTGGGGTTTAGAACTAAGAGGCGATTTAGGCGATTTTGAGGAGGAAAATTGAGGGGATTCATCAGGCAAGCATTCATGGACTCAATTTATGTTATTATATTGTTAAATTATGGAGTTAACACCTGAAAATGGAGGATTCGAGGTGCATTAATGGAGGTTTTTGGTCTTAGCCTGGTTTATTGTAAATCATTGATTTGAATGGTCAAACGGAGTCCGATTTTCATAAACATTCTGAAAATGTAACTTTTGTAATTTTTTGAGAAGCGGGCCTGGCGGTCGGGTTTTGGCAACTTCGTGGTTTTTGGTGTAATTCTAGTTGTTTCGATTGGGTTATGTTCCTTTAGCATATTTTGATGCATTTCTATTAGTTTTGATCAGATTCTGCACCTGTGGAGGCCGATTCTCGTGGCAAGGGCATTGCGGGCTCGTCTTCGAGCCGAGTCGAGGTATGTAATAGGTGTGGGTGATTACTAGTGGGTTCGAAGCCCTGGTATATCACTATGTGACGCTGTATTGAGGCGAACACGTATTCTCCTGTGAGTGCGGGGTCGATTGTGATTGCGGATTATGGCTTAGTCCGACCTGGTAATATTATACTGTGTTGTTGGCTATTGTTGAGCCAGTAAACCTCCTACTTGGATGGTTGTAGACATCTTTGGTTGTGAGCCAGTTATTTGGATCCCGTGAGGATCGTCATCATTGCTTCTATGATTATAGCATGTTATTCTGATACCAGTCCTGTGCTATTTCTGTCTAGAATGGTTTTCCAAACTCTGGAATTTCTGAAACACTGTTTTCTATAGTAAATGATAAAAAGAGATTTCAAATGATATTTCTATGCCCGTGAGGCTTGCACTGCATATAACTGGATTGGTAGTGGATCGGGCTGTGCGCCATAGCATATCATTGATATTGTGCTTGGGTTGTAGGAGCCCCTCCGGAGTTTAAACACCCACAGTGAGCACGGGTACCCAAATGAATCGGGCTACGCACCGTAGCGGTCATGTTTACGAGCTGCATTACATTTAGATATACTTGTAGTACTGTTTAGCTAATATTGCTGGTTCTAATACTGATCATATTGATAATTAATAAAGGATATTGTTGTATAGCTTTGCTAAGTACCTTATTGGGTTTTCTTACATTCGCCGTCTCACCCTTGCTTAATACCACTAAGTTGGAAGTACTCACACTACTCCCTGCACCTTGTGTGCAGATCCAGGTACATCACAACAGGGCTAACTTCTCAGCTGCTCGGAGTGCTTCATTCGGACTGTCAAGGAAGCTGCTAGTGTCCGCAGAACATGACACTATAGTCTATCTTATCTTTTCTTTAGACTATTCTACACTTGTAGTCACAGTTGTATACAGTATTAAAGTTATATTCTGGTAGAGGCTCATGACTTGTAACTCCTGATTCTCTTGGAGGTGTTACACTGGTTTTGGGATATTTTCCCCGATGTGCTAGATATTATATCATTTTCTTATTATTGTTATATGATAAAAAGGGTAAAGTGAGAGCTGGTAGCTCTGTATTATGAATGGTTGGTCAGGCTGGCCTAGCAATGTGCTGGGCGCCATCACGACCGGGTTTTGGGGTTGTGACATTCATGGATTTCTTATCTTAAGAATTTTTATATTCTTATTACTCACTGAGTCGGTAGTACTTACCCTCACTCTCTGCACCTTGTGTGTAGATTTCAGTAC
>JASVEL010013359.1:0-109687 GCA_032618575.1 Nicotiana noctiflora
GTACTTCGTTCAGTTACGTATTGCTTAACTCTGCTCCCTAACAACCTAGCCTCGCAGGGCTCCAACCAACCAACTGGAGACCTACACACGCCCCCAAGTATAAAAACCGTACGATGCCCATACGAATCTTGGACCGATAGCTATTGTAGTAAGCAAACTCAGCCAAAGGCAAATAATCGACCCACGACATGAACCACCAAATCAATGACACAAGCAAGCAACATATCCTCCAATATCTGAATAGTACGCTGAGACCGCCCACATCCGTCTGTGGATGAAGTGCTGTGCTCGACTCTGCCTATGTACTGAACCTTTCTCGTGAAATGTCCTCGGAGGTGGAGATGTGGTGACCGGTACTCTTGCAGCCGATATAATGGAAAATGGGAACTCGTTGCGATCTACCATTTGTCTCTGCGGATGAATATCTCGTAACAGCTGCGAAGGTATAGGTAGTACACCTTTGGAATGAAGTGAGCTCAGACTTGGTCAACCTATCTACCCCCACCCAATACCGAATCAAACTTCCTCGTTGTCAGGGAGGTCCACTAACAAAGTCGTAGTTATTAACAACACCTTCGCTCGGAATATCAATTATGTGGAATACACCGCCAGGTCTCGATCGCTCATACTTAACCTGCTTGAGGTTTGAACCTGAGCGCATGGCTGCACAATATCTTTCTTCATCTTTCTCCACGAGTAATGCTGCTTCAAATCCTGATACATCTTCGCGGCTCCCTGGATGAATAGAATACCGCGAGCTGTGGGACTCTTCCAATATCAACTCACGAAGGCCATCAACATTGGGCACACATATCCGGCCCTGCATCCGCAATACACCCTCACTATCAATAGTGACATCTCTAGCGTCATCATGCTGAACTCTGTCCCTTAAGGACAAGTAAGTGTGGATCATCATACTGGCGCTCTCGAATACGATCATATAAAGAAGAACGAGCTACTACACTAGCCATCACCCGACTGGGCTCAGAAATATCCAGCCTTACCATCTGATTAGCTAACGCCTGAACATCAACTGCTAGAGGTCTCTCCCCAACTGGAATATACGCCAAACTGCCCATACTAATAGCCTTCCGGCTCAATGCATCAGCCACTACATTGGCTTTCCCGGGATGATACAAGATAGTAATATCATAGTCTTTAAGCAATTCAAGCCATCTCCGCTGCCTCAAATTTAGATCTTTTTGCTTAAACAAATGCTGAAGGCTGCGGTGGTCTGTATATACATCACAAGATACACCATATAGATAATGCCTCCAAATCTTCAAGGCATGAACAATAGCGGCTAGCTCCAAATCATGAACAGGATAGTTCTTCTCATGCGGCTTCAACTGCCGAGAAGCATAAGCAATTACCTTACCTTCCTGCATCAACACACAACCTATCCCCACTCTCGAGGCATCACAATACACCGTATATGACCATGAAGCTGATGGCAACACAAGTACTAGAGTTGTGGTCAAAGCCTCCTTGAGCTTCTGAAAGCTCTCCTCACATTCATCAGACCACACAAATGGAGCATTCTTCTGGGTCAACTTAGTCAACGGTGAAGCAACAGATGAGAAACCCTGAACAAACCGATGATAATAGCTTGACAAGCCGAGGAAACTCCGAATCTCAGTAGCTGAGGAAGGTCTGGGCCCATTCTGCACTGCCTCGACCTTCTGTGGATCAACCCGAATACCATCACTGGACACTACATGTCCCAAAAAAGTCATAGTATCAAGCCAGAACTCACACTTAGTGAATTTTGCATAAAGCTTTTCTTCTCTCAACCTCTACAATACCACTCTTAAGTGTTGTGCATGTTTCTCCTAGATGCGTGAATACACCAGAATATCATCAATAAACACGATCACGAAAGACTCAAGGTACGACCGAAATACATTGTTCATCAAGTGCATGAATGCAGCTAGGGCATTAGTCAGCCTGAAAGACATCACCAGGAACTTATAGTGCCCATATCTCGTTCTGAACGCTGTTTTCATAATGTCTGAGCCCCTAATCTTCAACTGATGATAGCCCGATTGAAGATCGATCTTAGAAAATACACTATCTCCCTGTAGCTGATCAAACAAGTCCTCAATACGAGGTAATGGTTACTTATTCTTCATTGTTACCTTGTTCAGCTGCCTGTAGTCAATGCACATTCTCATTGTGCCATCTTTATTCTACACGAACAATACCGGCGCACCCCAAGGTGACACACTCGGGCAAATGAAACCCTTATCTAAGAGTTCATGAAGCTACTCTTTCAATTCTTTTAACTAAGCTGGAGCCATATGATAGGGAGTAATAGAAATGGGCTGAGTGCCCAGCACCAGGTCAATACCGAAATCGATGTCCCTATCCGGCGGCATGCCCGATAGGTCTGCTGGAAATACATCAGGGAAATCCCTCACAATAGGGACTGAATCAAGACTAGGAGCCTCAGCTCCAACATATCTAACGAAAGCCGGATAAGAAAAACAACCATTACCAATCATTCGTTGAGCTTTTAGGAAGGAAACAACCCTGTCGGATACGTAATCAGTCACGCCTCGCCACTCTATCCTCGAAATACCTGGAATATCCAGAATATCATGGTAAGGAGATAGCCAATCCATACCCAGAATCACGTCGAAATCCACCATGCACTCAGGTCTCCAGACCCCCAGTAGTAACAAGACAGGATCGATATACACGATCCACAATAACTGTATCACCCACTGGGGTAGACACATGCACGGGCAAGGCAAGACTACCATGGGTCGTACCCAAATGATGCATAAAATTTGACGATACATAGGAATAGGTAGATCCAGGATCAAATAAGACAGAAGCATCCTTGTAGCAGACTGAGATAATACATGTGATGACTGCATCTGATGCGCTAGCGTCCCTCATATCTGGGAGAGCATAAAAATGAGCCTGACCTCCGCCAGTATGATCCTCACCCCTAGGGCGACCTGTGGATACCTAACCACCACTCCTAGCTGACTGAGTGGATGCTGAAGAAATAGGAGCAGAAGATGAGGGTTGATCTATCTGCTGAGACTGTTTACGGAGTAACAGGGAACACTGCCTCCTAATACGACCCAACTCACCGCACTTAAAGCAACAACCTAAAGCTAGAGAAAGGGACTGCTAGGAACCCCTCGCTGCAGATGAACCTTGAACTGAAGGAGCAGGAGTAGAGCTCTGAGCTGGAAGGGCGATTAGTGTGGGCTGGCTCTGCTGACGACCTTGTGATGACCCTGACGACCACGGTCTGATGAAGCCCCACTATACTCTAAACGGCCTAACTGAGGAGATCTGAATGAACGACCTCTTTTCTGCTGAAATTGGCCCCTAGACGGAGCACCACTGTAACTACCTGCACCACAAGACCTCTTAGCCTCTCTGTCATTGCGCTCTCGACGACGGTCTGTCTCAATCTGACGAGCCACATCAACCACCTCCTCAAAAGTAACTATTGTAGCCCTCTCTCTAGTCATCAATATGCAGATAGGATAATTGAGACCATCTACAAATCTCCTGATCCTCTCATGATCAGTTAGGATCATCCACATAGCATGCCGAGCTAGCTGTGTAAACCTTAACCCGTACTGAGTCACAGTCATATCTTCCTGCTTCAACCACTCAAACTGACGAAGCAGCTCTTCCCTATAAACTGGCACACATACTTCTCCAGAAATACTGTGGAAAACTGCTGTCATGTGAGGGGTGCTGCCCCAATAGGCCTACGCCTCTCGAAGTCCTCCCACCAATTGAATGCATGCCCTTTGAACTGGAAGGTAGTAAAATCCACACCTCTAGACTCCAGAATATCCGCAGTACGAAGCATATGCTGGCACTTATCCAGAAAACCCTGGTCATCCTCACCCTCAGCACCACTGAATGCCGAAGGCTAAAGTCTACCTATAATGACCCAACGGGTTGTTTTGAGCTTCGGCGCCTCATTCGGCAGTCTATGGCCATGAGTAGCTTCATTTCAGGTATATTAACTTGTGTGTATGGTCAGAATTAAAATTCAAGAAGTTTGGAGTCAAATCTAAATGAAACTTCTCATTTGAGAGCTTAAAATTGAAGAAATGAACCGAGATTGGAATGTTGAGTAAAAGACCTCAGAATTAGGATCCAAAAGTTTTAGCAGGTTAATATGGTGAGTCAGCAGGTGCTGGTGCTGGTGCTGCTGCCCTACCTCTACCACGACCACGACCTCTGGGTGCCAATGGTGGTCGTCCGCCACGTCCGTTAGCTCGTGTTCTCGCCATCTGCGAGAGAATAGAATATGGAAAGATTTAATTTCATGATAACACAAATCGCACGATATGAATTCAAGAAAATGAGGTTTTTCCTAAAGTTTATGTAGCCCTTCGAAGATAGATACGGACGTCTACGTACCGATCTGCAAAACATGAACTTAACTTATGAATCGTAATGGGCAGTGAACTAGGGCGGGGAGGCTTATTGTCACGAACCAAATCCGGTCGTGATGGCGCTAAAAAATTAAGCTACGCCAGCCAGACCAATAATTGTTTTTCACTGATAAATATCAATCTCAAATGGATAACTCAAAAAGAATATATGAGTCAAAGAAACTCCAATAATAATGATACGAATGAAACCGAATAGTAATAGAGAATACTGAATGTAATACTCAAATCTGAAACATATAATAGTAACTAAATGGAATGAGAAGCTGGGTTCTGCGAACATCGGCAGCTACCTCAGCAACTCGATAGAACTCTGTAAAAGCTGGAGTGCTCGTCTATCTCTCCTGTGTATCTGAATCAGCACATAAAGATGCAGGGAGTAGGGGTGAGTACTAAGTACTCAGTGAGTATGCACACAAAAGGTGCAGGGAGTAGGGGTGAGTACTAAGTACTCAGTGAGTAACAAATATATATATGTAGCTGACAGTAAGAAATCCACAAAATACCACGATATGAAGCTACACTACAGTCCGAATCTCCTACGAACTAGCAACAATAATACAATACAGCTACCACAGAGTAATTTAACAAATAAAGATGCAATGCAATGCACATAACCACTACGGCGTGTAGGCCGATCCATTTAACGTCGACGGCGCTCGCTGAGGGTGTGTACGGACTCGGAGGAGCTCACTACAGCCAGCGCAATGCTGCTTGCGGCGTGCGGCCGATCCTCGCATCAACTTGCTGCGGCGTGCGGCCGAGTCCCATACTCGGTCCACGATAAGCAATTAAATCACAAAGCAGATTCATTTTCTTATTTCCGGTTCTCAATTCATAATTTATGAAAAATACTTTAACTTTATTAAGTTTGTAAAAGCGGGTGACTTAGCATTTCAAAAGTGTGATTTCAATTTCCGGGCTGAGATCGGTGATTTAAGCAATTATGGCTATCACGTAAATATTGTCCTCTGAGGCCATACTGGATCGACACGAGGCTCGAAACAAGGCTTACGACCCGCGAATATAGCAAATACGGTGTATTTCCAACACTAACAACATATTATTCATTCCGGGATGGACCAAGTCTCAATCCCGATCACGATCAATCCCGCGCCTGCCACGGTGTACGAGCCACACCCTACTACGTCACAATGTGCTAAGCAGGGTTTCGAACCCTCGAGCTACAATATACACAAACTACTCACTTTTAGCCGGTCGTAGACTCGTCGCGATGCCTTTTCCTTTGAATTTCGTTGCCTCGTGTGTAGAATCTGGTCAAATAACAATAATTATATCAAATACGGGTCAAATCATAATCCACCTCAATTTATATGAAATTCGCATAATTACACTAAGTTGGTAAAACCGGACCCGGACCCACTGCTCGGAAAAATTCGAAATTAGTACCAACGCGATCCTTATCTGCTACGAGTCAGTGCATATAAAATTTATCGAAATCGAGTTCAAATGGCCTTCCAAATCCAAAAATTCCGTTTTCAATACTTAGGCCACATTTCTTCAAGATTTCAACCCAATTTCATGAAGATTGATGTTAATACTACCATAAATTGATGTTTTTGAGTCAAGAATCTTACCTCAAAGATACCCGATGACTTCTCGGTGATTTCCTCGAGTTTTCTTCTCTATAGGGCTCGAAATTGAGTTTTGGGATGATAAACATGGTAACTCTCGTTTCGGACTTAAGTTCGCTGCCGAACAGTGTTCTTCTGCTGCGATCGCGATCTTCACTGCAGCGATCGCGATGCTCAAACTCTCGGCCTCACGCGATCGCGACTTCCTTCGCGCGATCGCGATGCACAATCACCCTGCTTCACGCGATCGCGTAACAAATGATAGCTCGAAATAATTAAGGCTATGTGATCGCTCTACCTCTCTGCGATCGCGTATGCATCGCCTACGATCGCGATGTACACCGTTCAACTTCTAGCGATCGCGACTTGTTACCTGCGATCGCGATGCTATCTCACAGCTCTGCGATCGCATCCCCTCCCAGCGATCGCGAGCAGATCAATCACTGTGAGGTTATGGCGACTGACAGATTTTCTCTTTTCTTTCAGCAATGGTCGGTTTGGACCAGTATTCATCCGAGACCCGGGACCTAGCGAAAACTACCGACATACTCCAAAACATGATACGAACTTGTTCCAATCGTCAAAACACCATCCTAAACATCAAAATCACCAATTACTCACGGATTCAAGCCTAAGTTTCTTAAAACTTTCCGAAACTAACATTCAATCCAAAACCCGATCAAACGATGTCGAATGACCTGAAAATTTGCAGACATATCCAAAATCACATAACGAAGCTACAGAAATGGTTGGAATTCCATTCCAACCACCAGATCAAAATATCACCTACCATCCGGTTTTCGCCAAAATTCAACCTTCGCCAATTCAAGCCTAAAACTACATCGGACCTCCGAATTCAATTCCGATTGTTCTCCTAAGTCATAAATGATCCCCCGGAACTAGTCGAATCATCAGAATCCGATTCCGAGCACTCTAACTCAATAGTCAACTCTTGGTTGACTTTTCATATTCAAGCTTTCTTCAAACATACTATTTGTTTCATTTTCAATCCAAATCACTCCTAACTCACCCGATATACTCTAATACTGTTTTAAAAGCATAATATATGTAAATGCAAGGTAACGGGGTGGTAATTCCCGTAACGACGGGCCGGGTCGTTACAGATTTCGATAAATTTTATATGCACGGACTCGTGGTGAGATAAGGATCGCGTTGGTACTAATTTCAGAATTTTCCGAGCAGTGGGGCCCGGGGTCGGGTTTTACCAACTTAGTGTAATTTTGCGAATTTCATATAAATTGAAGTGGGTTATGATTCCTTGACCTGTAATTGATATAATTATTGTTATTTGACTAGATTCTACACACGAGGCAACGAAATTCAAAGGAAAAGGCATCGCGGACGAGTCTACGACCGGCTAGAGGTGAGTAGTTTGTGTATATTGTAGCCTGAGCGTTCGAAACCCCGGCTTAGCACATTATGACGCTAATAGGGCGTGGCTCGCACACCGTGGCAGGTGCGGGATTGATTGTGATTGGGGATTGAGACTTGGTCCATCCGGGAAGTGAATAATATGTTGTTAGTGTTGGAAATACACTGTATTTGCTATATTTGTGGGCTGTAAGCCTTGTTTGGGGCCTTGTGCCGATCTGTAGCGTCCTTAGAGGACAATATTTATGTGATAGCTATAACTGCTTAAATCACTGATCTCAATCCTGGAAATTGTAATCACACTTTTGAAATGCTAAGTCACCGGCTTTTGCAAAATTAATAAAGTTAAAGTATTTTTCATAAATTATGAATTGAGAACTGGAAATAAGGAAAAATGAATTGTTTTGTGACTTAATTGCTTATTGTGGACTGAGTGTGGGATCGGGCTGCACGCCGCAGTAGTTGATATGAGGGTCGGGCTGCACGCCGCAGCAGTATTGCGCTTGGGCTGTAGGAGCCCCTCCGGAGTCTGTACACACCCCCAATGAGCGCCGTCGACGTTAAATGGGATCGGGCTACACGCCGTAGCAGTTATGTGCATTGCATTGCATCTGTATTTGTTGGATTACTCTGTGGTAGCTGTATTGTATTATTGTTGCTAGTTCGTAGGAGATTCGGACTGTAGTGTAGCTTCATATTGTGGTATTTTGTGGATTTCTTATTGTCAGCTACATGTATATATTTGTTACTCACTGAGTACTTAGTACTCACCCCTACTCCCTGCACCTTTTGTGTGCAGACTCAGGTACACAGGAGCAGTAGACGGACATCTCCAGCGTTTACATAGTCACATCGAGTAGCTGAGGTAGCTTCCTACGTTCGCAGAGCCTAGCTTCTCCTCTCATTCCAGTTGTTATTGTATATTTTGTATTCGGACTTGAGTACTTCTATATCGTACTCTCTATTTCCTGTTGGTTTTGTTAGAGGCTCTAGACTTGTGACTCCGGATCTTTGGGAGTGTCAGTACTTTTGTTCAGTATTATTATTATTGGAGTTCTTAAACTCATATATTCTTCTTGGGTTGTCCATTTGGGGACTGGTATTGTGTTATAATTAAATTGTTTGTTTGGCTAGCCTAGCTTGATTGTTGGGCGCCATCACAACTGGAATTGGGTCGTGACAAGTTGGTATCAGAGCTCTAGGTTATTAGGACTCGCGAGTCATGAGCCGGTTTAGTAGGCTTTCGCAGATCGGTACGTAGACGTCCGTATCTATCTTCGAAGGGCTACATAAACTTTAGGAAAAACCTCATTTTCTTGAATTCATATCGTGCGATTTGTGTTATCATGAAATTAAATCTTTCCATATTCTATTCTCTCGCGGATGGCGAGAACACGAGCTAACGGACGTGGCGGACGACCACCATTGGCACCCGGAGGTCGTGGTCGTGGTAGAGGTAGAGCAGCGGCACCGGCACCTCGCCGACCCGCGGCCGATCGGACTCGAGGACCGGGTTCCGGCGGCGGGCGCTCCGGCGGCTCGGGTTCGGGCACCGGCGGTGCCTATTGTGATACCGGGTCTTCGGAGACCTTGGCTCGGATATTATCGGTGTGCACGAGCTTGGCACAGGTAGTTGCTGCCACTGCTGCAGTATCTTCTTCACGGGCGGGGGAGGGAATCGGACCCCGTGGCTCACACGCCGAGCCGGTTCGGCCGGTTGCGCCCGTTGCACCGGCTCCGCATATGTGGTTCCGGTTATGCCCGACGATGAGCGACGTCGTTTGGAGAGATTTGAGAGGTTGCAGCCTCCGACATTCGGTGGAGCCGAGGGCGAGGATGCCCGGGGTTTTCTTGACGGATGTCGGCGCATGCTCGCACCGCGGGTATTCTAGGAGTCCGGCGGTGTTTCATTCACTACTTTCCGGTTCACAGGTGCAGCTTTCCGGTGGTGGGAGGATTTTGAGAGGCGTAGGCCGCTGGGGCAGTGCCCCTCACTTGGCAGCAGTTCTCCATGGTATTTGGAGAAGTACGTGCCTCGGTCTCGAAGAGAGGAGCTGCGACGTCGGTTCGAGTGGTTGAAGCAGGGAGAGATGACGGTTAATCAGTACGAGATGAGATTCACACGGTTGGCCCGTCATGCCATGTGGATGGTTCCTACCGACAAGGAGAGGATCCGGAGATTTATTGATGGTCTTATTTATCCCATCCGCATATTGATGACCGGGGAGAGAGTTTCGACAGAGTTACCTTTGAGGAGGTGGTTGATGCTGCCCGTCACATTGAGACGGATCGCCGCAGAGCGAGAGGAGAGAGAGGCTAAGAGGCCTCGTGGTACCGGCATTACGGTGGTGCTCCGTCTAGGGGCCAATCTCGGCATAGCGAGAGGTCGCTCTTTCGAGTCTCATCGGTCCGGACGTGCGAGTCCGGTGGGGTTTCATCCGATCGTGGTCGTCAAGGTCAACAGGGTTATCGGGGCCAGCGAGCCGTCGGCGAGTCGGTCCGCACTTAGTGCTCTTCCGGCTCGGAGCTCGCTCCCTGTTTCCTCAGCACGAGATTCATCGGTAGCGAGGGTCCTCAGGGAGCCCCTTCTTCCATCTTCGAGCCGTTGTTTTGAGTGCGGTGATTTGGGCCATATCGGGAGAGAGTGTCCTCAGTGGCTTCGTAAGAGGTCACAGCGGAGGGATCAGCCTTCGTCTTCTACTCCTGTTTCTTCGGCGCCAGCACAGTCGGCTAGGACTGGTGGCCAGGTATCTAGAGGTCGCCCCAGAGGCGAGGATCGTACTGGTGGAGGCCAGGCTCGTTTCTATGCTCTTCCGGACAGGAAGGATGCTAGTGCCTCAGATGCGGTCATTTCAGGTATTATCTCAGTCTGCCACAGGGATGCTTCTGTCTTATTTGATCCCGGATCCACCTATTCTTATGTCTCTACTTACTTTGCACATCATTTGGGTATGACCCGTGGTATTCTTGCTTTGCCCGTACATGTGTCCACCCCGGTGGGGGATACTGTTGTTGTGGATCAGGTATATCGATCCTGTATTGTTACTATTGGGGGTCTGGAGACCCGAGTTGATCTATTACTACTGGGCATGGTAGATTTCGATGTTATTCTAGGCATGGATTGGCTATCTCCTTACCATGCGATTATGGATTGTCATGCCAAGACAGTCACACTAGCTATTCCAGGTAATCCGAGGATCGAGTGGCGTGGCTTGACTGATTATGTGTCCGACAGGGTGATTTCTTATATAAAAGCTCAACGAATGATTGGCAAGGGTTGTTTGTCTTATTTGGCCTTCATTAGAAATGTTGAGGCCGAGACACCCAGTCTTGATTCGGTCCCCATTGTGAGGGAGTTTCCGGATGTATTTCCAGAAGACCTGCCGGGCATGCCGCCTGACAGAGATATCGATTTTGGTATTGACTTGGTGCCAGGCACTCAGCCCATTTCTATTCCTCCCTATCGCATGGCACCAGCAGAGTTAAAAGAATTGAAGGAACAGCTTCAGGAACTCTTAGATAAGGGTTTCATTCGTCCAAGTGTGTCACCTTGGGGTGCACCGGTGTTGTTCGTAAAGAAGAAAGATGGCACAATGAGAATGCGCATTGATTACAGGCAGCTGAACAAGGTAACAGTGAAGAATAAGTACCCATTACCTCGTATTGAGGACCTATTTGATCAGCTCCAGGGAGCTAGTGTATTTTCTAAGATTGATATTCGATCGGGCTATCATCAGTTGAAGATCAGGGACTCAGATATTATGAAGAGAGCGTTCAGGACGCGATATGGGCACTACGAGTTCCTGGTGATGTCTTTCGGGTTGACTAATGCCCCACAGCAACATTCATGCACTTGATGAATAGTGTATTTCGGCCGTACCTTGATTCTTTTGTGATCGTGTTTATTGATGATATCCTTGTATATTCACGCAGCCAGGAGGAGCATGCACAGCATTTGAGAGTGGCATTGCAGAGGTTGAGGGAAGAGAAGCTTTATGCAAAATTTTCTAAGTGTGAGTTCTGGCTTGATATTGTGGGTTTTCTGGGACATATAGTGTCCAGTGAGGGTATTCGGGTTGATCCTCAGAAGGTTGAGGCAGTGCAGGAATTGGCCCAGACCTTCCTCAGCTACAGAGATTCGGAGTTTTCTCGGCTTAGCAGGCTATTATCGTCGGTTTGTTCAGGATTTCTCATCTATTGCTTCACCGTTGACTAAGCTGACACAGAAGAATGCTCCATTTGTGTGGTCTGATGAATGTGAAGAGAGCTTTCAGAAGCTCAAGGAGGCTTTGACCACGGCTCCAGTACTTGAATTACCATCAACTTCAGGGTCATATACGGTGTATTGTGATGCTTCTAGAGTTGGACTCGGTTGTGTGTTGATGCAGGAGGGTAGAGTTATTGCATATGCTTCTCGTCAGCTAAAGCCCCACGAGAAGAACTACCCTGTTCATGATTTGGAGTTAGCTGCTATTGTTCATGCCTTGAAGATTTGGAGGCATTATCTATATGGTGTATCTTGTGATGTATATACGGACCACCGCAGCCTTCAGCATTTGTTTAAGCAAAAAGATCTAAATTTGAGGCAGCGGAGATGGCTTGAATTGCTTAAAGACTATGATATTACTATCTTGTACCATCCCGGGAAAGCCAATGTAGTGGCTGATGCATTGAGCCGGAAGGCTATTAGTATGGGCGGTTTGGCGTATATTCCAGTTGGGGAGAGACCCCTAGCAGTTGATGTTCAGGTGTTAGCTAATCAGATGGTAAGGCTGGATATTTCTGAGCCCAGTTGGGTGATGGCTTGTGTAGTAGCTCGTTCTTCTTTATATGATCGTATTCGAGAGCGCCGGTATGATGATCCACACTTACTTGTCCTTAAGGACAGAGTTCAAGCATGATGATGCTAGAGATGTCACTATTGATAGTGAGGGTGTATTGCGGATGCAGGGCCGGATATGTGTGCCCAATGTTGACGGCCTTCGTGAATTGATATTGGAGGAAGCCCATAGCTCGCGGTATTCTATTCATCCAGGAGCCGCGAAGATGTATCAGGATTTGAAGCAGCATTACTGGTGGAGAAAGATGAAGAAAGATATTGTGAGCCATGTGGCTCGGTGTCTAAGCTGTCAGCAGGTCAAGTATGAGCATCAGAGACCTGGTGGTGTATTCCAGCGTATTGATATTCCGGAGTGGAAGTGGGAAAGAATAACTATGGACTTTGTTAGTGGACTCCCTCGGACAGCGAGGAAGTTTGATTCGGTTTGGGTGGTGGTGGATAGGTTGACCAAGTCAGCTCATTTCATCCCAGTGTGTACTACCTATACCTCAGAGCGGTTGGCGGAGATATTCATCCGTGAGATAGTGAGATTGCATGGAGTTCCTATTTCCATTATATCAGACAGAGGTACCCAGTTCACATCTCAGTTCTGGAGGACATTTCAGCGAGAGTTGGGTTCACAGGTAGAGTTGAGTACAGCATTTCATCCACAGACGGATGGGCAGTCTGAGCATACTATCCAGATATTGGAGGACATGTTGCGTGCTTGTATCATTGATTTTGGTGGTTCATGGGCTGATTATTTGCCTTTGGCGGAGTTTGCTTACAATAATAGCTATCGGTCCAGCATTCAGATGGCACCGTATGAAGCTTTATATGGGAGGCGGTGTAGGTCTCCAGTTGGTTGGTTCGAGCCCGGCGAGGCTAGGTTGTTAGGGACGGAGTTAGTCCAAGATGCCTTAGATAAGGTGAAGGTGATTCAGGAGAGACTTCGCACAGCTCAGTCGCGTCAGAAGAGTTATGCAGACCGGAAGGTCCGAGATGTGTCCTATTCAGTAGGTGAGAAAGTATTGCTGAAGGTTTCGCCTATGAAGGGTGTTATGAGGTTTGGAAAGAAAGGAAAGTTGAGCCCAAGGTTCATTGGACCTTTTGAGGTGCTTAGGAAAGTTGGGGAGGTGGCTTATATGCTTGCTTTGCCACCCCGTTTGTCGGGAGTTCACCGGTGTTCCATGTATCTATGCTCCGGAAGTATGTCGGAGACCCGTCTCATGTGTTGGACTTCAGCACGATACAGCTAGATGAAGACTTGACTTATGATGTAGAACCAGTAGCCATTTTGGGTCGACAGGTTCGTAAGCTTAGATCCAAGGATATACCTTCAGTGAAAGTGCAGTGGAGAGATCGTCCCGTGGAGGAAGCAACTTGGGAGACCGAAGAGGAGATGCGGAGCAGATATCCACACTTGTTTGATACTCCAGGTATGTTTCTTAACCCGCTCGCGGACGAGCGTTTGCTTAAGTTGGGGAGAATGTAACGACCCGGCCCGTCGTTACGGGAATTACCACCCCGTTACCTTGCATTTACATATATTATGCTTTTAAAACAGTATTAGAATATATCGGGTGAGTTAGGAGTGATTTGGATTGAAAATGAAACAAATAGCATGTTTGAAGAAAGCTTGAATATGAAAAGTCAACCGAGAGTTGACTATTGAGTTAGAGTGCTCGAAACCGGATTCTGATGATTCGACTAGTTCCGGGGATCATTTATGACTTAGGAGAACAATCGGAATTGAATTCGGAGGTCCGGTGTAGCTTTAAGCTTGAATTGGCGAATGTTGAATTTTGGCGAAAACCGGATGGTAGGTGATATTTTGATCCGGGGGTCGGAATGGAATTCCGACAATTTCTGTAGCTTCGTTATATGATTTTGGATGTGTCTGCAAATTTTCAGGTCATTCGGACATTGTTTGACCGGGTTTTGGATTGAATGTTAGTTTTGAAAGTTTTGAAGAAACTTAGGCTTGAATCCGTGGATAATTGGTGATTTTGATGATTAGTATGGTGTTTTTATGGTTGGAACAAGTTCGTATCATGTTTTGGAGTATGTTGGTGGTTTTCGTTGGGGTCCCGGGGGTCTCGGGATGAATCCGGGGGTCCAAACGGACCATTTTTGGAAGAAAAGAGATAAACTGGTTGTTGTCATAAACGCAGCAGACAATTGCTCTCCGCGATCGCGGGGAGGGGGATGCGATCGCGTAGAGCTGGGGGCTAAGGCATCGCGATCGCAAGGTAAACAGTCGCGATCGCGTAGAATTAAACGGGTGTTAATCGCGATCGCAGGCTAATCTACGCGATCGCGTAGAAGAAGAAATGGGTCCATGGGAATTATGCTACGCGATCGCAGGAGTGAAGGACGCGATCGCGTGAAGCAGGGTGATTGTGCATCGCGATCGCGTGAAGGAAGTCGCGATCACGTGAGGCCGAGATTTTGAGCATCGCGATCGCGTGAAGCAAGTCGCGATCGCGTAGAAGGATCAGTTCTGGCAGTGAACTTAAGTCCAGAAACAGTGAGTTACGGGTTTACACCCCCAAAACACACATTTGAGCCCTAGAGAGAAGAAAACTCGAGGAAATCACCGAGAAGTCATCGGGTATCGTCGGAGGTAAGATTCTTGACTCAAAAACATCAATTTATGGTAGTATTAACATCAATCTTCATGAAATTGGGTTGAAATCTTGAAGAAATGTGGCCTAAGTATTAAAAACGGGATTTTTGGATTTGGAAGGTCATTTGAACTCCGATTTCGATAAATTTTATATGCACGGACTCGTGGCGAGATAAGGATCGCGTTGGTACTAATTTCGGAATTTTCCGAGCAGTGGGGCCCGGGGTCGGGTTTTACCAACTTAGTGTAATTTTGCGAATTTCATATAAATTGAAGTGGGTTATGATTCCTTGACCCGTAATTGATATAATTATTGTTATTTGACTAGATTCTACACACGAGGCAACGACATTCAAAGGAAAAGGCATCGCGGACGAGTCTACGACCGGCTAGAGGTGAGTAGTTTGTGTATATTGTAGCCTGAGGGTTCGAAACCCCGGCTTAGCACATTGTGACGCTAATAGGGCGTGGCTCGCACACCGTGGTAGGTGCGGGATTGATTGTGATTGGGGATTGAGACTTGGTCCATCCCGGAAAGTGAATAACATGTTGTTAGTGTTGGAAATACACTGTGTTTGCTATATTTGTGGGCTGTAAGCCTTGTTTGGGGCCTTGTGCCGATCTGTAGCGTCCTTAGAGGACAATATTTATGTGATAGCTATAATTGCTTAAATAACTGATCTCAATCCTGGAAATTGTAATCACACTTTTGAAATGCTAAGTCACCGGCTTTTGCAAAATTAATAAAGTTAAAGTATTTTTCATAAATTATGAATTGAGAACTGGAAATAAGGAAAAATGAATTGTTTTGTGACTTAATTGCTTATTGTGGACTGAGTGTGGGATCGGGCTGCACGCCGCAGTAGTTGATATGAGGGTCGGGCTGCACGCCGCAGCAGTATTGCGCTTGGGCTGTAGGAGCCCCTCCGGAGTCTGTACACACCCCAGTGAGCGCCGTCGACGTTAAATGGGATCGGGCTACACGCCGTAGCAGTTATGTGCATTGCATTGCATCTGTAGTTGTTGAATTACTCTGTGGTAGCTGTATTGTATTGTTGTTGCTAGTTCGTAGGAGATTCGGACCGTAGTGTAGCTTCATATTGTGGTATTTTGTGGATTTCTTACTGTCAGCTACATGTATATATTTGTTACTCACTGAGTACTTAGTACTCACCCCTACTCCCTGCACCTTTTGTGTGCAGACTCAGGTACACAGGAGCAGTAGACGGGCATCTCCAGCGTATACATTGTCACATCGAGTTGCTGAGGTAGCTGCCTACGTTCGCAGAGCCTAGCTTCTCCTCTCATTCCAGTTGTTATTGTATATTTTGTATTCGGACTTGAGTACTTCTATATCGTACTCTCTATTTCCTGTTGGTTTTGTTAGAGGCTCTAGACTTGTGACTCCGGATCTTTGGGAGTGTCAGTACTTTCGTTCAGTATTAATATTATTGGAGTTCTTAAACTCATATATTCTTTTTGGGCTGTCCATTTGGGGTTTGTTTGGCTGGCCTAGCTTGATTGTTGGGCGCCATCACGACTGGAATTGGGTCGTGACAGGTGCAGTGTTAATGCAGGATGGAAAGGTTATTGCCTATGCTTCGAGGCAGTTGAAGATTCATGAAAAGAACTATCCAGTGCATGATCTAGAATTGGCGGTGATTATTCACGCATTGAAGATCTGGAGGCATTATTTGTATGGTGTAGCATGTGAACTATACACCAATCATAAGAATCTTCAGTATTTGTTTAAACAGAAAGAGTTGAATTTGAGGCAGAGAAGGTGGCTAGAATTGCTGAAAGATTATGATGTCACCATTTTATATCATCCGGGAAAAGCAAACGTGGTGGCCGACGCTTTGAGTAGGAAGTCAGCCAGTATGGGCAGTCTTGCTTATATTCCAGTCAATCAGAGACCACTTGCTTTGGATGTTCAGTCCTTGGCCAACCGATTTATGAGGTTGGATATTTCTGAGCCTAGTCGAGTACTAGCTTGCACGATCGGTCGCTCTTCATTATTGGAGCGTATCCGCGATCAACAATATAATGATTCTTATTTATGTGACCTTAGAGATACGGTTCAGTGAGGAGGTGCTAAACAGGTCACCTTAGATGCTGATGGATCCTAAGGATGCAACGGCACATTTGTGTGCCAAATGTTGATGGGCTTAGAGAATTGATTCTAGAAGAAGCTCACAGTTCGCGGTATTCTATTCATCCAGGCGCAGCGAAAATGTATCAAGATTTGCAGCCATATTATTGGTGGCGCGGAATGAAAAAGGATATTGTGGCATATGTGGCACGGTGTCTTAATTGTCAGCAGGTTAAGTATGAACATCAGAGACCTGGCGGTTTATTTCAGAGAATTGAACTTCCTGAAAGGAAGTGGGAGCGAATCACGATGGATTTCATTTTTGGACTTCCGAAGACTCGGAAGAAGTTTGATGATATTTAGGTGATTGTTGATAGGCTGACCAAGTCAGCTCATTTTGTTCCTATTGCCACTACCTATTCATCCGAGAGGTTAGCTGGGATTTATACCAGGGAGATCGTTCGCCTTCATGGCGTGCCTATCTCTATTATTTCAGATCGAGGTGCACAGTTTACCTCACATTACTAGAAGGCGGTTCAACGAGAGTTGGACACGCAAGTTCAGCTAAGTACAGCCTTTTATCCCCAGACGGATGGTCAGTCGAGAGGACTATTCAGATACTGGAAGATATGCTTCGGCCGTGTGTTATTGATTTTGGAGGTTCGTGGGATCAATTCCTGCCTTTGGCAGAGTTTTCTTATAATAATAGTTATCAATCGAGCATCCAGATGGCTGCTTATGAAGCCTTGTATGGTAGGCGGTGTCGTTCTCCGGTGGGATGGTTTGAACCGGGAGAAGCTCGGTTATTGGGTACGGATCTAGTTCAGGAGGCCTTAGATAAGGTCGAGATTATTCAAGATAGGCTTCGCACAGCTCAGTCCAGGAAAAAGAGCTATGCAGATCGCAAGGTTCGAGATATAGCTTTCATGATTGGGGAGCGAGTATTGCTCCGAGTGTCGCCTATGAAGGGCGTGATAAGATTTGGAAAGAAGGGCAAACTTAGCCCTAGGTTTATTGGCCCATTCGAGATTCTTGATCATGTGGGAGAGGTGGCATATAAACTTGCTTTGCCACATAGCTTATCAGTCGTGCATCCAGTGTTTCATGTATCCATGCTTCGAAAATATCACGGCTATCCATCGCACGTGTTAGATTTCAGCATTGTCCAATTGGACAAAGATCTGTCCTATGAGGAGGAGCCGGTAGCTATTCTAGATCGGCAGGTTCGACAGTTGAGGTCGAAGAGTTTTCCTTCTGTGCGAGTTCAGTGGAGGGGTCAGCCTCCTGAGGCATCGACCTGGGAGTCCGAGTCTGACATGCGGAGCCGATATCCTCATCTATTCCTTGACTCAAGTACTTCTTTCTTTTGTCCGTTCGAGGACGAACGATTGTTTTAGAGGTGGAGAATGTGACGACCCAAAGGGTCATCACTTGTTTTATTAATCATTTCGAGCTTCTGAGGTCTTGTAAACCCCATTTATAGTTGCCTCGATTTGCGTGCATAGTTCGGGCGCGAAGCTGGAAAATTTTTTTATGTTGAAATATGTGAAATATTTGAAGAATTTTGATATTAATATTGATATGGTTGACTTTGGTCAACATTTTTGGTAAATGGACCCGGACCCGTGATTTGACGGTCTCAGAAAATCCGTAGAAAAATATAGAACTTGGGCGTATGCCCGGAATTGAAATCCGAGGTCTAGAACCCCGGTAAAAGAATTTTTCTGTGAAATTGTTTTCTGAAAATGTTTAAGGAAATTGAAAGTGAAATTTGATTAAAAAGTACTGGTATCGGGCTTGTATTTTGGTTCCGATGCCTGGTACAAGTCATATGTATTGGTTAAGCGCTTCCTGTAAAATTTGGTTGAAAACGGACGTCGTTTGACGTGTTTCGGCCTTAAATTAAAAATTTTGGAAGTTATGAAAGTTTGAAAGAATTCTTGAGTTTTAAGGCTCAATTCATTGATTTTGATGTTATTTTATCGATTTGACCGCGCGAGCAAGTTCGTATGATGTTTTTGAGTTAGTGTGCATATTTAGTTTGGAGCCCCGAGGGCTCGGGAGTGTTTCGGAGGTCGTTCGGGGTGTTTTTGGATTTGAAAACACAGCAGAAATTGTGCAACTTATGCACAGGGATTTTGTTCTATGCGATCGCGGCCTCATCCACGCGATCGCACTGCATTGGCCAGTCCTTCTACGCGATCGCAGCATCCCTCACGCGATCGCGTAGCTTCCAGTTTTTCCCCTACGCAATCGCAGTCATGTTCACGCGATCACATAGTCCAAATAGGCTGCCTGGTGAATTTCCTCTACGCGATCGCAGCATCCCTCACGCGATCGCGTAGCTTCCAGTCTTTTCTCTATGCGATCGCATCCATATTCACGCGATCGCATAATAGGCCAGTCTTTCCTCTACTCGATCGCAGCCCAATTCACGCGATCGCGTAGGGTAATTTCGCCCAGTGAATTCTTCAGCTCAAAAACAGAACACTTACGGGATTTTATCCCATTTTCACAAAACTCTCTCTTCTCCACAGCTCCTTGGGGCGATTTTGAGCGATTCTTCATCAAATCTTGGGTAAGTGATTCTTAACTCTTTTTCTTCATTTTGCATCAATATTATTTGAATTCCTAAGCCTAAATAACTATAAATGGGTAGAGAAACTAGAGAATTGAGTATAGTAAGGGTTTTCAAAGATTTTGCGATCTAGACTTCGTTTTGGAGTCGAACTTAAGAACAAATTGTATATTTGAACTCATGGATGATTGGGTGAACTTATTTTGGTTCGAAACTTGAGTTTCAATTATGTGGGCCCGGGGTCGATTTTTACTATTCTGGGCAGAATGTGGTAAAAATTATAATTGGCCATATGAATTAGTTGGTTGAGTAGTATTCATGATATTAAATCAATTGTGTATAGATACGATTGGATTGGAGCCAAATTTGAAAGGAAAAGGCATTGCTACGGATTGAATCGTTCGTAAACTTTCGAGGTAAGTGTTTGTTCTATCCTAGCTTAAATGAATAAGAATTTAGTTATGTATGAATTGTTGATTAAGAGTTATTGGTGTCACACCGATAACGAAGATAAATTGTTGATTTATTATTGATTATTGGTTAAATGCCGGTAATATATATATTTATGAATTGGGATCGTGTGGCGCGCCGACCACTTATATATTTATGAATTGGGATCGTGTGGCATGCCGACCACTTATATATTAATGAATTGGGACCGTGTGGCGCGCCGACCGCTTATATGATAAGAAATGGGATCGCGTGGCACGCCGACCACAAAGTGATTTAAATCTTGGCATTGGCCATAGTTGCCGGTAGCCTATTGATATATTTGGGAGCGGGTGGTACGCCTACCACAAGGTAAAATTTATTGATATATTTGGGAGCGGGTGGTACGCCTACCACAAGGTATAATTTATTGATATATTTGGGAGCGGATGGTACGCCTACCACAAGGTATAATTTATTGATATATTTGGGAGCGGGTGGTACGCCTACCACAACATATGAAAAGTCTATTGATATATTTGGGAGCGGGTGGTACGCCTACCACAAGAAATGAAATGAAAAAAATGAATTGAGACATGAAAGTAAGATTTATTCTGTTGACTCGATTACTCTGGATATTATGAGTTATTGACTGTTATTTCAAGAGCAGAGTCTTTCCTTATAAACGTTCGATAATGTTTTCTATTGTTGTATATGTATATATATATTTCAACTGTACAGGTTTATGTGGGTGACTGGCCTTAGTCTCGTTACTACTTTGCCGGGATAGGCCAGGCACTTACCAGCACATGGGGTCGGTTGTGCTGATACTACACTCTGCGCTCTTTTTGCGCTGATACAGGTTACGGACAACAGCAGCGGCAGTGGCACGATTGTGTATATTCCGACTACTGAGACTACGAGGTAGCCTTGCAGGCGTCCGCAGGACCCGTTGTCTCTTCTATCTATGTATTTCATTCTGTTATCTCATGTATTCGAGATAAACAGCTTATATTTCTTTCAAACAATTATGTGTATTATTCTTAGAAGTTCGTGAGTATTGTGACACCAGTCTTGGGTAGTGTATCATGTTTGGGTTTCTGTATCATATTTAATAAAAATTGACTAAGTCTTCCGCTAAGTTTAATTATTCCGCTGTAATTATATGTTTTTAATTTAAAGTCTTAAGAGGAGTTTGGTAACTAATGAAAAATGTAAGTAATAGTTGGCTTGCCTAGCTTCCACTAGTAGGCGCCATCATGACTCCCGATGGTGGGAAATCCGGGTCGTGACACTTTTTTCCAATCAGTTGCTTTTCTTTTCTGTTTTAGAACTTTTTTTTGCTCCTATTTTTTGTTTACATGGTGTTGTAAACCACCAATGTGTTTTAGTTATTACGTGTGGGTATAGTTTATCTAAGAATGGTGTTCCTAGTAAAATATCTCTTGTGGGTAATTCAAAATTGTATATTTCTTCAATAGTAAGTATTTTATCCCATATTTGTATTTTTATATTTTTTGATTTGTAGGTAATTATACTTCCTTCGTTGTTAAATCCTGTTACTGGTAAAGGTGTTCTAAGTTTTTCCCATTTCTCTTCTGGTAGGCAATTATATCTACATAAATTTACTTCTAATCTTTTGTCTATCATAAGAGTGTAGTATCTATTGTAGTATCCTTCCACTATTATTTTTACTAGTATATGTATTTTCATATTTATAATATAGTTCTTTTTATTATTACTTTCTTATTTTCATAATGTATGATTAGTTGTTCATTATCTAAGTTGTATGGTTTAAATTTTTCTAGCCATTTTATTCTTAATATAATATTTTTATCTCCTTGGTATATTTTAAATCTTATTGTCATAATTATTCCTCCTATAATTATTTCTTTTTCAACTATTTCTTTACTAGTTATCATTCCTTTAGGTAATTCGGGGTATAATTTTTCACTAGTTAGTATCTCATCTTCTGTAATTAATTCTCTTGTTATATAGTTTTCTTCTTGTCTTGTATTTATTAGTATTAAGTATTTTCTTCCGTTCATTACTCCTGTTATGTAATAATAATGAAGTTTCATTTCTTCTGATAATTGCTCTATAAGTTTAGGTATTTTATATCCTATCCTATCTTATGTGCTTGTTTTATTTGATGATGTTTGTCCTACTTCAAAACTCAATCTTTTTGATGTGCTTAGTCTTTCTTTTACTATGTCTAAATCTTCTTCTATGTCTAATTCATTATAACTATATTCGTTGTTATCTATAACTGTAACTATTCTTTCAAAAGGATTTTCTATCTTTATTTGTTTATTTTATTTCTTGCCATTATCTTATGTTTGGTTGTTAATATATATAAGTTTTTACATCTTGCTGTAAAAATTTTACTACCTGGGGTTAACTCTATTCCTGACATTTTCCAGTATAATACGAGTGATTTATCTATATTTTTATCATTTATTGCTACTGAATAGTTAGCACTAATTATGAACTTAAATTTTTGGTATATCAAATTTCTCGTACTGCACTTATTATACTTTTTTCTATAGGTTGTATAATTCTATCATCTGCTAGATAAATTTCTATTGGTGTATATATCCCTTCTCTAAAATATGCCTTAATTAATATCTCTGTTCCTCCTAAAAGTACATGTTTAATTGGGTTTTTTGCCCTTAAATCCCGTATTTCTTTATTTATTATACGTTTATTTATTATTGGTATTTTAGCTTTTCCTTTGGTGTATTTACAGTCTATTATGTGTTCTCTTTGGCTAATTACATAGTATTCTTGTTTACTTCTTTTGAACCAATTTTTTATTTTTGGTATATCTAATATTTTTTCTACACTTAAGTCTAATTCCTTTCCTTTTATTTGTTCAAATATATTTTCATCAAATATTACTTTTTGTTCCGTAGATTCTTCATCTTGGTATTCTTCTTGGGTTATTATATTTATTTCTTTCTCAGTCAACTGTTAATTCATTGTCTTCATTATCTGATTCTATTATTAATTCATTTTCTAATTCATTTTCTGATAATTCATATATACTATCATTACTTTCTAATTCATAGTCTATGTATTCCGTTTGTACGTATTCTTCGTCGTTTATTATTATTTCTGATAGGAGCAAAAAGAGTTCTAAAAAAGAAAAGAAAAGCAACTGATTGGATAAAAGGAAGTGAGAAAATAACACAAAAATTAGAAAATGAAAATGAAGATACTAATAAAATAGAATTAATTATTTTTTCAATAAATACAGTCAAAATAATTCAAGAAAAACTAGAACCATTGTATAGTGAAAACCCCTTACAAGGTTGGGAAAAACATAAAACAAAGGTAGAAATAGAGCTAATTGATGAAAATAGTATAATAACACAAAAACCTTTAAAATACAATTTCAAAGATTTAAATTAATTTAAAATACACATTGACGAATTACTAGAACAAGGTTATATACAAGAAAGCAATAGTAAACATACAAGTCCAGCATTTATAGTAAATAAACATAGTGAACAAAAAAGAAGAAAAAGTAGAATGGTTATTGATTATAGAAATCTAAATGCAAAAACTAAGACATATAATTACCCAATACCAAATAAAATACTAAAAATAAGACAAATCCAAGGATATAACTATTTTAGTAAATTTGATTGTAAATCGGGATTTTACCACTTAAAGTTAGAAGAAGAATCCAAAAAATTAACAACATTTACTGTACCCCAAGGATTTTATGAATGGAACGTGTTACCTTTTGGATATAAAAATGCACCAGGTAGATATCAACATTTTATGGATAACTATTTCAAACAGCTAGAAAATTGCATAATATACATTGATGATATATTATTATATTCAAAAACACAAGATGACCATATGAAATTATTAGAAAAATTTATACATATTATAGAAATATCGGGAATAAGCCTAAGTAGAAAAAAGGCATAAATAATAAAAAATCAAATAGAATTTCTAGGAATGGAAATAGATAAAAGCGGAATTAAAATGCAAACTCATATAGTACAAAAAATAATAAATTCAAATGAACAATTAGATACAAAAAAGAAACTACAATCATTTTTAGGATTAGTAAACCAAGTAAGAGAATATATACCAAAATTAGCAGAGACTTTAAAACCATTGCAGAAAAATCTAAAAAAGGATATAGAGTATCACTTTAGTGAAGTAAATAAAAAACAAGTAAGAAAAGTTAAACAAATATGTAAAAATTTACCAAAACTATACTTCCCAGATGAAAATAAAAAATTTACATATATAGTAGAATTAGACGCAAGTGAAAAAAGCTATGGTGGAGTACTAAAATACAGGTATGATAAAGAAAAAATAGAACATCATTGCAGGTACTATTTAGGAACATTCACAAACCCGGAGATAAAATGGGAAATCAATAGAAAGGAATTATATGCAGTATATAAATGTTTACTGGCATTTGAACCATATATTGTATATAATAAGTTTATTATAAGAACAGATAATACACAAGTAAAATGGTGGCTAACCAGGAAGATACAAGATTCATTTACAACAAAGGAAATACGGAGACTAATGCTAAATATACTGAATTTATATTTACAATTGAAGTAATCAGTACTAACAAAAATGTCATTGCATATTACATATCAAGACAAAGCTACACAAACTGAACCAGATATGTCACGACCCAAATCCGGTCGTGATGGCGCCCAACAATCAAACTAGGCCAGCCACACCAACAATTACTTATCACATCGAATATCAGTCCCAAATGGACATCCCAAGAAGAATATATGAGTTAAAGAACTCCAATAATAATAATAGTGAACAAAATACGGAGAGGTGCGAAAATAACTGACACTCCCAAATATCTGGAGTCACAAGTCTAGAGCCTCTAACAAAACCCCAACAGGAATAGAGAGTACTGTTTAGAAGTACTCAAGTCTGAATACAAAATACAAATAACAACTGGAAAGGAGAGGAGAAGCTAGGTTTTGCGAGCGTAGGCAGCTACCTCAGCAACTCGGTATGACTCTGAAACCGCTGGAAATGCCTGTCTACTGCTCCTGAGTACCTGAGTCTGCACACAAAAGGTGCAGGGAGTAGGGGTGAGTACTAAGTACTCAGTGAGTAATAAATATATAAAAGCAACTGAAAGTAGGAAATCCACAAAATACCACAATATGAAGCTACACTATAGTCGGAATCTCCTACGAACTAGCATCAACAGTACAATACATCTACCACAGCCTTAAACATTTGTTTAAGCAGAATGATCTAAATTTGAGGCAGCGGAGATGGCTTGAATTGCTTAAAGACTATGATATTACTATCTTGTACCATCCCGGGAAAGCCAATGTAGTGGCTGATGCATTGAGCCGGAAGGCTATTAGTATGGGCGGTTTGGCGTATATTCCAGTTGGGGAGAGACCCCTTGCGGTTGATGTTCAGGAATTAGCTAATTAGATGGTGAGGCTGGATATTTCTGAGCCCAGTCGGGTGATGGCTTGTGTAATGGCTCGTTCTTCTTTATATGATCGTATCCGAGAGCGCCAATATGATGATCCACACTTACTTGTCCTTAAGGACAGAGTTCAGCATGATGATGCCAGAGATGTCACTATTGATAGTGATGGTGTATTGCGGATGCAGGGGCGGATATGCGTGCCCAATGTTGATGGCCTTCGTGAGTTGATATTGGAGGAAGCCCACAACTCGCGGTATTCTATTCATCCAGGAGCCACAAAGATGTATCATGATTTGAAGCAGCATTACTGGTGGAGAAAGATGAAGAAAGATATTGTGAGCCATGTGGCTCGGTGTCTATATTGTCAGCAGGTCAAGTATGAGCATCAGAGACCTGGTGGTGTATTCCAACGTATTGATATTCCTGAGTGGAAGTGGGAAAGGATTACTATGGACTTTGTCAGTGGACTCCCTCGGACAGCGAGGAAGTTTGATTTAGTTTGGGTGGTGGTGGATAGGCTGACCAAGTCAGCTCACTTCATCCCAGTGTGTACTACATACTCCTCAGAGCGGTTGGCAGAGATATTCATCCGGTAGATAGTGAGATTGCATGGAGTTCCCATTTCTATTATATCAGACAGAGGTACCCAGTTCACTTCTCAGTTCTGGAGGACATTTCAGCGAGAGTTGGGTTCACAGGTAGAGTTGAGCACAACATTTCATCCACAGACGGATGGGCAGTCTGAGCGTACTATTCAGATATTGAAGGACATGTTGCGTGCTTGTGTCATTGATTTCGGTGGTGCATGGGCTGATTACATACCTCTTGCGGAGTTTGCTTATAATAATAGCTATCAGTCTAGCCTTCAGATGGCACCGTATGAAGCGTTATATGGGAGGCGGTGTAGGTCTCCAGTCGGTTGGTTCGAGTATGGTCAGGTGCTAGTCATGGTCCTCCAGTTTGTGTCGTGACACTTATACAAGGTGAAGGTGATTCAGGAGAGACTTCGCACACCTTAGTCACGTCGGAAGAGTTATGCGGACCGGAAGGTCCGAGATGTGTCTTATTCAGTGGGTGAGAAGGTGTTGCTGAAGGTTTCGCCTATGAAGGGTGTTATGAGGTTTGGAAAGAAAGGAAAGTTGAGCCCAAGGTTTATTCGACCTTTTGAGTGTTATAACCCATATCCACACACGTTAGTTCATTCCATAAGTTAGATAACACAAATCCAAGATAGAATTATCCTTGAGATGATAAGAAGTTAATCCGATTAATCTTAAGTGATACAAGGGTGCATAAGGGTGATTAACAAGTATTAGAAGTTAAACGAATCAAGGATGCTGTAACTCGTACTTTTGGGTAAACCTATAAATGCTTAGTATACTTAGGAGGTCATTATTTAAGGTATTTGAATCATATAATATCCGTATCATAATTCTTGAAGTCAAACGAGTTATGAAACAAAAGCCGACAAAAGTTGTTGCAACTTAGGTTCATAGTTTTACCTAAACTTTAGGTCAAATGTTATTAAGTATTTCTCCCAATATACTTGGAATTACGGGGTGATCTACCCACCAAATTGAAGATCTATGAGTCTAGTTTCCAACTCATTAAACGGTTTAGCAATACGACATTGGAATAGAGAGATATAGACATTTTCGTGAGACTGCACAAGCTGCTAGGTGCAAGTAGGTGAGTCACCTACTTGGTTAAATGTCGGCCCAAAAGAGGGAATTTCGGGTCAGAAAAGCAGCCCATTAAAAGGCTTATCTTCTGCAGTATATACCTCTTTATATTTCACAAATAACCAGACCTAAGACCCTGCAAAATTCCTCCCAAAAATTATCCACAAACCCTAATTGATTTTTCCTCTCTTTCAAGTTCAAATTGGGGGTAAACACTAGAGTTTGAAGAACCAAGTTAAAGGCTGAGTTATCCAACAACAAAGGAGAGTTTACTGCTATATTTCATACATTTATTCTGCTGTAATTCATGGCAATTCGTTATATACATGTAAGAACTCACGGGACGGTGATCGGAAGCCGTGAGTTCAAGTTATTCACTTGTAGCGGACTGTTTTGTGGACTGTTTTGTGGACTGTTTTGTGTTGCTGTTGGGCTGCGTTTTTATTACTGTTTTGTGGAGTTTTGGAGGAGGCAGGGTGTGGAGAAACACCATATATATGTTGGGTTGTGGTATGCTAGTTCTTCGTAATATTTTTGGGTCATTTGGTACGACTATAGTGGCCGTCATATGTATGATGTGATTAGGTTGTGTGTGGACTCTTTTGGGAGGCTCAATATGTTTATTATTGATGTTCTTTAGGCTGTTTGGTGATTGTTTTGAATGGTGTGAAGTCATACATATAGGGGAGGTGCTGTCCGTTTCATCACAAAATAGGTTGTGATTGGTACATAATAGTTGCGACGCTTAAACGTTAACGATAGTGTCATTTCTCCTATTGTAGACTAAGGAGTCGTGACATTTGCATAGCTTGAGGTTGTGGCAGTATATACAAGGTATGTGTGGCTATCCCTTTCCTTCTTTTGCACGACTCCGATTAACATAATGTAATGAACGAGCTTCCAAAGATACTCTATTCTTAGAAGCTAAGCGGTACTTACATTGTTTCCCCTCTTATGGAACGATTGATGTTGATGTTGCTTCTCTTATTCTTATGTTATCAATCTTGTTGGTACTTCCTGATTCCTATAAGGTTTATAGTGAAGAGTTAGTCCTAATAAGTTGTACATAGGATACCGACCTTACGTCATTCCGAAAGGTCTACAAGGTGTCTCCATGAGTCGAGCATGCATTATATATATGTATCTATTTTACTCTACCGAGCCGCACTATAGTCGGCCGGGTACGGCACCTATTTTGCAACCACTGATCAGTTGGGTTTTACAAAGCTCCACGTGGCCGGGTACGATTCTACCTAGCCTTATAATGGCCGGGTATGTTTTTACCGAGCCTATTACGGCCGGGTACGATATGATGATGATGATGCCCACAGAGGCGTATGTTTTAAAAGATTATGTATTTATACATATGTATCATGTATTTCATGTCAGTAGCCCTCAGAGGTACTCAGATGTTACAGGTTGTATATTCTCTACCCCTGCTCACATTGTTGTTCATATTTATGGTTCTCTGCCTTACATACTCAGTACTTTATTCGTACCGACGTCCTTTTATTTGTGGACGCTGCATGTCGTGCTGCAGGTCCTGATAGACAGGCAGGTGTAGCTCCCCCATCACAGTAGGTTGTCCAGTTCAGCGGTGATTGGCGAGATCCCTTATCCGGACTTGCCTTGGTCTTGGTATGCATTTTTGTTATAGACATTATGGGTATGTCGGGGCCCTGTTCCGGCTATGTTGCAGCACTTATGTTCCTTTAGAGGCTCATAGACAAGTGTCGACTCATGTATAGTTTGGTATGCCTTGTCGGCTGGTTTTTGTTGTATAGTCTTTCATTTTAGCGTGGTAGCTTGTACCATATGTATATAGTTTCTTGATTGTCCGGTCATCCCATGTTATGTAGGTTCATGCAATCATATTTTATTGTTGGTTGTTCATGATCCATGTCTACCATTTATATTGGTCTCGTCAGCCTAAAAGATAATAAAGAAGGTTAGATAAAATGTACGTTGGTGCTCGGCAAGTATGGTCGGGTGCTAGTCATGGTCCTCTAGTTTGGGTCGTGATAAACTTGGTATCAGAGCAAGTCTGTCCTAGGGATTGTCTATGAGCCATGTCTAGTAGAGTCTTGATTATGGATGTGTAGCGCGCCACATTTATAATCGGGAGGCTACATGACATCTAGGGTTGTTACCTTCTTCCCGAATCTAGATCGTGCATAGAGTTGAGTCATAAGTGTTCGTCTTTAATATTCACCTTGTTTTCTTTCAGCAATGCGTTCGACTAGGAAACAAACAATTAGTAGACGGCTTGATACAGCTGCAGGAGAGGGTACCAGTCAGGTGCCCGAAGCCAGAGCAGGCCAAAGTGAGGCTCAGAGTGAGATGCCGTCTCATACCTCATCTACTCCGTCTCCTCCAGAGGATATTAGGTGGCACCCAGCACCTCCAGCTCCTCCGTCTGGCACTACAGACCAGGATATGCAGAGTGCTTTGCAGTTATTGACTAGCTTGGTAGCTGCTCAGGCTCAGAGGCAGAATACAGGTGCTGCTGATAAACCAGTAAGTACAAGAGTTCGTGATTTTATTAATTTAGACCCTCCAGTGTTTACCGGATCAGACCCCAAGGAGGATCCGCAGATTTTTATTGACCAGGTTCATCGTACACTACGGGTTATGCATGTTAGTGATACAGAGGCAGTAAAGTTAGCTTCTTATCGGCTACGGGATTTAGCGGTTCTTTGGTATGATAGTTGGGAGAGATCCAGAGGTCCGAACGCTCCTCCAGCTGTGTGGAAGGATTTTTCTGAGGCCTTTCTTCGTCACTATTTGCCAGTTGAGATACGACGAGCTAAAGCTGATAAGTTCTTGAACCTTAGACAAGGTAATATGAGTGTGCGAGAGTATAGTATGCAGTTTGATTCTTTAGCAAGGTATGCTCCCCATATGGTGGCCGAGATGAGTGATAGGGTGCATTTGTTCGTGAACGGGTTGGGACCCCATCTAATAAATGAGTGTATGACAGCCTCCTTGGTAGAAGGCATGGATATTTCCCGTATTCAAGCTTATGCTCAGACCCTAGAGGATCGTAAGCGCCAGCAGAGGGCAGATAGGGAGCAGGATAGGGGCCAGCATAAGAGGGCGAGATTTGCAAGGTATTCTGATGACTTAAGAGGCAGCGCCAGGCCCCAGTCTTCGAGGAGTTCGGCGCCATCTGTAGCTAGTGCTCCTCCACAGTTTCAGAGGCCTTGATATGATCTATCCTATTCTGGTCCAGGTCAGAGTTAGTAGGTATCTATATCGCAACATCATAGGGATACTAGTCAGACGAAACCCCCAACACCACGTTGTGATCGGTGCGGCAAGGCCCACTTTGGACTGTGCCGTCGAGGTTCTGATGTGTGTTATTCTTGCAGACAGCCTGGCCATATGATGATGGATTGTCCTAACAGGGGAGGTGATGGTATGGCTCAGCCGACTAGATTTGTGTCCGGTTCTTCCTCATCAGTTCGACCTCCAGCATGGGGTTTTCAGCAGTCGACAGGTCGTGGTAGAGGTAGAGGTGCAGGGCCGAGTTCAAGTGGTGCTCAAAATCGAACATATGCTCTAGTAAGTCGACAGGATCTCGAGTCATCTCCAGATGTTGTTACAGGTATATTATCTGTGTTTTCTTATGATGTATATGCGTTGATTGATCCGGGATCTACATTATCATATGTTACACCCTTTGTGGCTAATAAGTTTGGCATTGAACCCGAATTGATAAGTAAACCCCTTGCGGTATCTACTCCAATAGGAGATTCTGTGATTGCTAGAAGGGTATATAGAGGTTGCACTGTGATGATTTGTAGTCGTCAAACCTCGGCAGATTTATTTGAGTTAGAAATGGTTGATTTTGATGTGATACTGGGAATGGACTGGTTGGCCTCATGCTATGCAAATGTTGACTGTCGTATGAAGATGGTTAAGTTTCAATTTTCTGGTGAACCCGTCATTGAATGGAAGGGGAACATTGCTACATCGAAAGGTAGGTTTATTTCCTATCTTAAGGCAAGGAAAATGATCTCAAAAGGTTACATTTATCATCTTGTTCGCGTTAGGGATGCAGAGGCGAAGCTGCCTACTCTACAATCTATCCCCGTGGTCAATGAATTTCCAGATGTTTTCCCAAATGAACTCCCAGGCCTTCCTCCAGAAAGGGAGATTGAGTTTAGCATTGATGTATTGCCTAACACTCAACCGATCTCTATCCCTCCATATAGAATGGCCCCGGCAGTGCTGCGAGAGTTGAAGGCGCAGTTAAAGGACTTGCTGGATAAGGGCTTTATTAGGCCTAGCACTTCACCTTGGGGTGCGCCAGTCCTATTCGTGCGGAAGAAAGATGGGTCATTACGGATGTGTATCGACTATCGGCAGTTGAATAAGTTTACTATAAAGAACAAGTATCCACTTCCAAGAATTGACGACCTGTTTGACCAACTCCGGGGTGCCAAGTATTTCTCCAAGATTGACTTACGTTTAGGGTATCATCAGGTGAGGGTTAAGGAGAAGGATATTCCAAAGACGGCCTTTCGGACAAGATATGGACACTTTGAGTTCTTGGTGATGTCGTTCGGGCTAACAAATGCCCCAGCGGCTTTTATGGATCTCATGAATACTGTATTCAGGCCCTATCTTGATGTGTTCGTGATTGTATTCATTGATGACATTCTGGTGTATTCTCGTTCGGAGGAGGAACATGCGAGCCACTTGCGGATAGTATTACGGATGCTTCAGGATCGTAAGTTATATGCTAAGCTCGCCAAATATGAATTCTGGCTGAACTCAGTAGCATTCCTTGGCCATGTGATATCCTGACGAGGGTATTAGTGTCGACACTCAGAAGATTGATGCAGTAAAGAATTGGCCGAGACCTACAACACCATCAGAAGTTAGTAGCTTCCTAGGGCTAGCAGGATATTATAGGCGATTTGTAGAAGGGTTTTCCTCTATATCAAGCACCATTGACTAAGTTAACACAGAAAGCTACCAAGTTCCAGTGGTCTAACACTTGTGAGCGTAGTTTTCAAGAGCTAAAGGATCGATTGACATCCGCACCGGTGCTCACTCTCCCTGAAGGAACAAAAGGATATGTGGTATATTGTGATGCCTCAGGTATAGGTTTGGGGTGCGTGTTGATGCAGCATGGGAAGGTGATTTCATATGCATCAAGATAATTGAAGAAGCATGAAAAGAATTATCCAACCCATGATTTGGAATTGGCTGCAGTAATATATGCTTTGAAGATATGGCGGCACTACTTATACGGCGTCCATGTTGACATCTACACAGATCACAAGAGTCTACAATACATCTTCAAGCAGAAAGAGTTGAATTTGAGGCAGCGTAGGTGGCTTGAATTACTGAAGGACTACGACGTCGAGATATTGTATCATCCCGGTAAAGCCAATGTTGTGGCAGATGCTCTCAGCCGTAAGTCAATGGGAAGCTTAGTACATATTGATGCAGGTAGATGGGGGTTGACTAAAGAGCTTCATCAGCTAGCCAATATGAGAATCAGATTGTTAGACTCCGATGACGGAAGTGTTACTGTACAGAATACATCAGAATCATCTTTGGTAGCAGAGGTAAAAGCACGGCAATATGAAGATCCTATCTTACTACGATTGAGAGAGAACATTCAGCAGTGTAAAATTACGGCTTTTGAGATCGGAGGAGATGGGGCACTGAGATACCAGGGCCGATTATATGTGCCGAATGTAGCAGGGTTGCGAGAAAAGATTATGAATGAAATTCATCAATCCCGATATTCCATCCATCCCGGCTCAACAAAGATGTATCATGATGTCAAGGAGCAGTATTGGTGGGATAACATGAAAAAGTCTATTGCAGAATTTGTAGCCCAGTGTCCCAATTGTCAACAAGTAAAGATAGAACATCGGAAACCCGGTGGATTGCTTCAGAATATAGAAATTCCGACCTGGAAATGGGAGGTGATTAATATGGACTTCGTTATTGGGTTACCTCGATCTTATCATAAGTTTGACTCTATTTGGGTGATAGTTGATCGACTTACAAAATGTGCTCATTTTCTGCCAGTTAAGACAACTTACTCGGCTGAAGATTATGCGAAGTTGTATATCAAGGAGATTGTTAGGCTTCATGGTGTGCTGGTATCTATTATATCAGATCGAGAAGCTCAATTTACGGCTAACTTTTGGAGGTCTTTTTAGAAAGGTTTAGGCACACAGGTGAATCTCAGCACTGCATTTCATCCGCAGACTGACGGACAGGCTGAACGTACCATTCGGACATTGGAAGATATGCTACGAGCATGTGTTCTAGATTTTAAGGGAAATTGGGATGACCATCTTCCACTCATAGAATTTGCCTACAATAATAGCTACCATTCCCAGTATTAAAATGGCCCCATATGAGGCACTATATGGGAGGAGATGTAGATCACCAGTTGGATGGTTTGAAGTCGGTGAAACAGAATTATATGGGCCGGATTTGATTCACCAAGCCATTGAGAAGGTGAAAGTGATACAGGAACGATTGAGGACGGCACAAAGCAGAGGCAAAAGTCTTATTCCGATGTCCGACGTCGTGATCTAGAATTTGAGGTTGGTGATTGGGTTTTCCTGAGGATTTCACCAATGAAGGGTGTTATGCATTTTGGGAAGAAAGGTAAGCTGAGTCCAAGGTATATCGGTCCGTATAAAATTCTTTAACGAATTGGACAAGTTGCTTATGAGTTAGAATTGCCATCCGAATTAGAATTTGTCCACCCGGTATTCTATGTATCTATGTTGAGGAAATGTATTGGAGACCCTTCTCGAGTTGTCCCTATCAAAGATGTTCAAGTTACAGAGGATCTATCATATGAAGAAGTGCCAGTGGCTATATTAGATCGACAAGTCCGCAAGCCGAGAACAAAAGATGTAGCTTCCGTCAAAGTATTGTGGAGGAACAAGAATATGAAAGAAATGACATGGGAAGCGGAAGAAGAGATGAAGTCTAAATACCCTTACCTATTCCGGAATGATGATAACAAGGATGTTGGTGGAACGCAAGATACATTATAAAGGTGAAATGGCTTTTTGAGGTAAGCAATAACTTGAGAACTCTCTTCCTTAATACAAAGTGGTGATATGTAAATAATGTCCATGTCCATAATGCTTTGTGTAGCCTTGTGTGGTCATACTTTGAGCTTCACTGCTTGCAAATTTTGCTAGTGACCATTTTATAGGGGAAAATTGACCAAAAATTTCCGCTAGAATCCACGATGATTTGGACTCCCCAAAAACCCTTACATTCGAGGACGAATGTTCCTAAGGGGGGAGGGTGTTACAACCCATATCCACACACGTTAGTTCATTTCATAAGTTAGATAACACAAATCCAATAAGGAATTATCCTTGAGATGATAAGAAGTTAATCCGATTAATTTTAAGTGATACAAGGGTGCATAAGGGTGATTAACAAGTATTAGAAGTTAAACGAATCAAGGATGCTGTAACTCGTACTTTTGGGTAAACCTATAAATGCTTAGTATACTTAGGAGGTCATGATTTAAGGTATTTGAATCATATAATATCCATATAGTAATTCTTGAAGTCAAACGAGTTATGAAACAAAAGTCGACAAAAGTTGTTGCAACTTAGGTTCATAGTTTTACCTAAACTTTAGGTCAAATGTTATTAAGTATTTCTCCCAATATACTTGGAATTACGGGGCGATCTACCCACCAAACTGAAGATCTATGAGTCTAGTTTCCAACGCATTAAACGGTTTAGCAATACGACATTGGAATAGAGAGATATAGACATTTTTGCGTGAGACTGCACAAGCTGCTAGGTGCAAGTAGGTGAGTTACCTACTTGGTTAAATGTCGGCCCAAAAGAGGGAATTTCGGGTCAGTAAAGCAGCCCATTAAAAGGCTTATATTCTGCAATATATACCTCTTTATATTTCACAAATAACCAGACCTAAGACCCTGCAAAATTCCTCCCAAAAATTATCCACAAACCCTAATTGATTTTCCCTCTCTTTCAAGTTCAAATTGGGGGTAAACACTAGAGTTTGAAGAACCAAGTTAAAGGCTGAGTTATCCAACAACAAAGGTGAGTTTACTGCTATATTTCATACATTTATTCTGCTGTAAATTCATGGCAATTCGTTATATACATGTAAGAACTCACGGGACGGTGATCGGAAGCCGTGAGTTCAAGTTATTCACTTGTAGCGGACTGTTTTGTGGACTGTTTTGTGGACTGTTTTGTGTTGCTGTTGGGCTGCGTTTTTATTACTGTTTTGTGGAGTTTTGGAGGAGGCAGGGTGTGGAGAAACACCATATATATGTTGGGTTGTGGTCTGCTAGTTCTTCGTAATAGTTTTGGGTCATTTGGTACGACTATAGTGGCCGTCATATGTATGATGTGATTAGGTTGTGTGTGGACTGTTTTGGGAGGCTCAATATGTTTATTATTGATGTTGTTTAGGCTGTTTGGTGATTGTTTTGAATGGTGTGAAGTCATACATATAGGGGAGGTGTTGTCCGTTTCATCACAAAATAGGTTGTGATTGGTACATTATAGTTGTGACGCTTAAATGTTAACGATAGTGTCATTTCTCCTATTGTAGACTAAGGAGTCGTGACGTTTGCATAGCTTGAGATTGTGGCAGTATATACAAGGTATGTGTGGCTATCCCTTTCCTTCTTTTGCACGACTCCGATTAACATAATGTAATGAACGAGCTTCCAAAGATACTCTATTCTTAGAAGCTAAGCAGTGCTTACATTGTTTCCCCTCTTATGGAACGATTGATGTTGATGTTGCTTCTCTTATTCTTATGTCATCAATCTTGTTGGTACTTCCTGATTCCTATAAGGTTCATAGTGAAGAGTTAGTCCTAATAAGTTGTACAAAGGATACCGACCTTACGTCATTCTGAAAGGTCTACAAGGTGTTTCCATGAGTCGAGCATGCATTATATATATGTATCTATTTTACTCTACCGAGCCGCACTATAGTCGGCCGGGTACGACACCAATTGTGCAACCACTGATCAGTTGGGTTTTTCCGAGCTCCACGTGGCGGGGTACGATTCTACCTAGCCTTATAATGGCCGGGTATGTTTTTACTGAGCCTATTACGGCCGGATACGATATGATGATGATGATGCCCACAGAGGCGTATGTTTTAAAAGATTATGTATTTATACATATGTATCATGTATTTCATGTCAGTAGCCCTCAGAGGTACTCACATGTTACAGGTTGTATATTCTCTATCCCTGCTCACATTGCTGTTTATATTTATGGTTCTCTCCCTTACATACTCAGTACTTTATTCGTACTGACGTCCTTTTATTTGTGGACGCTGCATGTCGTGCTGCAGGTCCTGATAGACAGGCAGGTGTAGCTCCCCCATCACAGTAGGTTGTCCAGTTCAGCGGTGATTGGCGAGATCCCTTCTCCGGACTTGCCTTGGTCTTGGTATGCATTTATGTTATAGACATTATGGGTATGTCGGGGCCCTGTTCAGGCTATGTTGCAGCACTTATGTTCCTTTAGAGGCTCATAGACACGTGTCGACTCATGTATAGTTTGGTATGCCTTGTCGGCTGGTTTTTGTTGTATAGTCTTTCATTTTAGCGTGGTAGCTTGTACCATATGTATATAGTTTCTTGATTGTCTGGTCATCCCATGTTATGTGGTTCAGGCAATCATATTTTATTGTTGGTTGTTCATGATCCATGTCTACCATTTATATTGGTCTCGTCAGCCTAAAAGATAATAAAGAAGGTTAGATAAAATGTACGTTGGTGCTCGGCAAGTATGGTCGGGTGCTAGTCATGGTCCTCCAGTTTGGGTCGTGACAGTCGAGGTAGTGCAGAATTGGCCCAGACCTTCATCAGCTACAGAGATTCGGAGTTTTCTCGGTTTGGCAGGCTATTATCGCCGGTTTGTTTGTTGGAGACCCGTCTCATGTGTTAGACTTCAGCACCATACAGCTAGATGAGGACTTGACTTATGATGTAGAGCCAGTAGCCATTTTGGGTCGGCCGGTTCGTAAGCCGAGATCCAAGGATATAGCTTCAGTGAAAGTGCAGTGGAGAGGTCGTCCCGTGGAGGAAGCAACTTGGGAGACCGAGCAGGGGATGCGAAGCCGATACCCACACTTGTTTGATGCTCCAGGTATGTTTCATAACCCGCTCGCGGACGAACGTTTGTTTAAGTTGGGGAGAATGTAACGACCCGGCCCGTCGTTACGGAAATTACCACCCCGTTACCTTGCATTTACATATCTTATCCTTTGATATCAGTATTAGAGTATATCGGGTGAGTTAGGAGTGATTCGGGTTGAAAATGAAGCAAATAGCATGTTTGAAGGAAACTTGAATTTGGGAAGTCAACCTAGAGTTGACTATTGAGTTAGAGTGCTCGGAACCGGATTCCGATGATTCGACTAGTTTCGGGGGATCATTTATGACTTAGGAGAACAATCAGAATTGAATTCGGAGGTCCGGTGTAGTTTTAGGCTTGAATTGGCGAATGTTGAATTTTGGCGAAAACCGGATGGTTAGTGAGATTTTGATCCGGGGGGTCAAAATGGAATTCCGACAATGTCTGTAGCTTCGTTATGTGATTTTGGATATCTCTGCAAATTTTTAGGTCATTCGGACGTCGTTTGATCGGGTTTTGGATTGAATGTTAGTTTTGAAAGTTTTGAAGAAACTTAGGCTTGAATTTGTGTGTAAATGGTGATTTTGATGTTTAGGATGGTGTTTTTGTGATTGGAACAAGCTCGTATCATGTTTTGGACTATGTTGGTGGTTTTCGTTGGGGTCCCGGGGACCTCGGGATGATTTCGGACCATCAACCGGGCAATTTGAACTTGGCAAAATCTGCAGAAAATTGCAGGTTACTGCCCAGGCATTTAAGCCTTCGCGTTCGCGTGGCATGGGCCGCGTTCGCGAAGGCCAGGCGGATCTAGCATCGCGTTCGCGGTCAGGTGTGTCACGTTCGCGTAGGCCAGGCATCTTGTGCTTCGCGATCACGTACCCTCAGGCTAACATATACACAAACTACTCACCTCTAGCCGGTCGTAGATTCGTCCGCGATGCCTTTTCCTTTGAAATTTGCTGCCTCGTGCATAGAATCTAGTCAAATCACAATAATTATATCAAATACGGGTCAAAGAATCATAACCCATTTCAATTTACATGAAATTCGCATAAATACACTAAGTTTGTAATACCCGACCCCAGAAAACCACCAACATACTCCAAAACATGATACGAACTTGTTCCAATCACAAAAACACCATCCTAAACATCAAAATCACCATTTACACACGAATTCAAGCCTAAGTTTCTTCATAACTTTCAAAACTAACATTCAATCCAAAACCCGATCAAACGACGTCCGAATGACCTGAAAATTTGCTTCGCGTTCGCGTAGGGTAAGTCAGAGTCGAGCATCGCGAATGCGTGGGAGGCGTCGTGTTCGCGAAGGGTAAACGGGAGCTAAGCATTGCGAATGCGTGTCAGTGAATTAAATCGCAGAACAGAGGGCTCGCGGGTTCATTCACCCAAAACCCAATTTTGAGCCCTAGAGAGAAGAAAACACGAGGAAATCACTGAGATAACATCGGGTATTCATCGGAGGTAAGATTCTTGACTCAAAAACATAATTTTATGGTAGGATTAACATCCATCTTCATGAATTTTGGTAGAATTTTGAAGAATTGTGGCCTAGGTATTGAAAACGGGATTTTTAGTTTTGGAAGGCCATTTGAACTCCAATTTTGATAAATTTTATATGCACGGACTCGTGGTGAGACGAGGATCGCGTTGGTACTAATTTCGGATTTTTCCGAGCAGTGGGCCCGGGGTCGGGTTTTACCAACGTAGTGTATTTATGCGAATTTCATGTAAATTGAAATGGGTTATGATTCTTTGACCCGTATTTGATATAATTATTGTGATTTGACTAGATTCTACGCACGAGGCAACGAATTTCAAAGGAAAAGGCATCGCGGGCGAATCTACGACCGGCTAGAGGTGAGTAGTTTGTGTATATGGTAGCCTGAGGGTTCGAAACCCCTGCTTAGCACATTTTGACGCTAGTAGGGCGTGGCTCGCACACCGTGGTAGGTGCGAGATTGATTATGACTGGGGATTTAGACTTGGTCCATCCCGGATGTGAATAATATGCTATTAGTGTTGGAAATACACCGTATTTGATATATTTGTGGGCGGTAAGCCTTGTTTGGGGCCTTTTGCCGACCTGTAGCGTCCTTAGAGGACAATATTTATGTGATAGCTATATTTGCTTAATCGCTGATCTCAGTCCTGGAAATTGAAATCACATTATTGATATGCTAAGTCATCGGTTTTTGGAAATTTAATAAAGTTAAAGTATTTCTCATAAATTATGAACTGGAAATTGGAATTAAGATAAATGAACTGTTTTGTGACTTATTTGATTATTGTGGACTGAGGATGGATCGGGCTGCGTGCCGTAGCGGTTATTATGATATAAGGATCGGGTTGCACGCCGCAGCGGTATTTGCGCTTGGGCTGTAGGAGCCCCTCCGGAGTCTGTACACACCCCTAGTGAGCGCCGTCGACGTTAAACGGATCGGGCTACACGCCATAGCGGTTATGTGCATTGCGTTGCATCTTTATTTGTTGAATTACTCTGAGGTAGCTGCCTACGCTCGCAGCACCTAGCTTCTCCTCTCCTTTCCAGTTATTATTTGTATTTTGTATTTAGACTTGAGTACTTCTATACAGTACTCTCTATTCCTGTTGGGGTTTTGTTAGAGGCTCTAGACTTGTGACTCCAGATCTTTGGGCGTGTCAGTTATTTTCGCACCTCTCCGTATTTTGTTCACTATTATTATTATTGGAATTCTTTAACTCATATATTTTTCTTGGGATGTCCATTTGGGACTGATATTCGATGTGATAAGTAATTGTTGGTGTGGCTGGCCTAGCTTGATTGTTGGGCGCCATCACGACCGGATTTGGGTCGTGACAAGTTGGTATCAGAGCCTAGGTTACTAGGACTCGCGAGTCATGAGCCGGTTTAGTAGGCTTTCACGGATCGGTACGTAGACGTCCGTATCTATTCTCGGAGGGCTACAGAAACTTTAGGAAAAACCTCACTTTTCTTGGATTCATATCGTGCGATTTGTGTTATCATGAAATTAAATTTTCCATATTCTATTCTCTCGCAGATGGAGAGAACACGGGCTAACGGACGTGGCTGACGACCACCATTGGCACTCAGAGGCCGTGGTCGTGGTAGAGGTAGGGCAGCAGTACCAGCACCTGCTGACCCACCAGCTGACCAGACTCAGGGTCAGATTCCTGCACCAGTGGCCCAGGTTCAGGACCAGATTCCAGCTGCAGATACTCCGGCAACTCAGGTTCAGGCACCGGCAATACCTATTGTGATACCGGGTCTTCAGGAGACCTTGGCCCATATCTTATCAGTATGCATAAGATTGACTCAGGTTGTTGCAGCCTCTACTGCATCGTCTTCTTCACAGGCAGGGGGAGGGAATCAGACCCCCATGGCTCGACACCCGAGCCGATGATACAGGGTATTCAGGCGCCTGGGGAAGCTCCAGTTCAGCCAGTTGCGCCCGTTGCACCAGCTCCTACTTACATGGTTCCAGTTATGCCCGACGATGAGCAGCGTCGTTTGGAGAGATTTGAGAGGCTACAGCCTCCGATATTCAGTGGTGCTGAGGGTGAGGACGCCCAGGGTTTTCTTGACAGATGTCAGTGCATGCTTCGCACCGCGGGTATTCTAGAGTCCAGCGGTGTTTCATTCACCACTTTTCAGTTCACAGGTGCAGCATTTCGGTGGTGGGAGGATTTCGAGAGGCGTAGGCCCGCTGGGGCAGTGCCCCTCACTTGGCAGCAGTTCTCCACGGTATTTTTGGAGAAGTACGTGCCTCAGTCTCAGAGAGAGGAGCTGCGACGTCAGTTTGAGTGGCTGAAGCAGGGAGATATGACGGTTACTCGGTATGAGATGAGATTCACACAGTTGGCCCGTCATGCTATGTGGATGGTTCCTACAGACAGAGAGAGGATTCGGAGATTTATTGATGGCCTTATTTATCCCATCCGCATATTGATGACTAGGGAGAGAGTTTCGGCAGTTACCTTTGAGGAGGTGGTTGATGCTGCCCGTCACATTGAGACAGATCGCCGCAGGGAGCGGGAGGAGAGAGAGGCTAAGAGGCCTCGTGGTACTAGCAGCTACAGTGGTGCTCCGTCTAGGGGCCAACCTCAGCATAGCAGGGGTCGTTCTTTCAGGTCTCATCAGTCTGGACGTGCGGAGTCTAGTGGGGTCTCATCAGATTGTGGTCGTCAGGGCCATCAGGGTTATCAGGGTCAGCAGAGCCATCAGCAGAGTCAGCCGCATTGAGTGCTCTTCCAGCTCAGAGCTCTGCCCCTGTTTCCTCAGCACATGATTCATCTACAGTAATGGGTCCTCAACTGCCCCTTCTTCCATCTTCGTGTCGTTGCTTTGAGTGCTGCAACTTGGGCCATATCAAGAGAGAGTGTCCTCAGTGGCTTCGTAGGCGGTCTCAGCAGAGGGATCAGCCCTCGTCTTCTACTCCTATTTCTTCAGCGCAAGCACAGTCGGCTAGGACTGGTGGCTAGGTATCCGGAGGTCGCCCTAGGGGTGAGGATCGTACTGGTGGAGGCCAGGCTCGTTTCTATGCTCTTCCGGATAGGAAGGATGCTAGTGCTTCAGATGCGGTCATTTCAGGTATTATCTCAGTCTGCCACAGGGATGCTTCAGTCTTATTTGATCCCGGATCCACCTATTCTTATGTCTCTACTTTTTTTGCACATCTCTTGGGTATGACCCGTGGTATTCTTGCTTTGCCCTTACATGTGTCTACCCCAGTGGGGGATACTGTTGTTGTGGATCAGGTATATCGATCCTGTCTCATTACTATTGGGGGTCTGGAGACCCGAGTTGATCTATTACTACCGGGCATGGTAGATTTCGATGTGATTCTAGGCATGGATTGGCTGTCCCCTTACCATGCGATTCTGGACTATCATGCCAAGACAGTCACACTAGCTATTCCAGGTAATCCGAGGATCGAGTGGCGTGGCTTGACTGATTATGTGTTCGACAGGGTGATTTCTTATATAAAGGCCCAACGAATGATTGGCAAGGGTTGTTGTCACGACCCGGCCCGTCGTTACGGGAATTACCACCCTGTTACCTTGCATTTACATATCCTTTGCTTTGATATCAGTATTAGAGTATATCGGGGTGAGTTAGGAGTGATTCGGGTTGAAAATGAAGCAAATAGCATGTTTGAAGGAAGCTTGAATTTAGGAAGTCAACCTAGAGTTGACTATTGAGTTAGATTGCTCGGAACCGGATTCTGATGATTCGACTAGTTTCGGTGGATCATTTATGACTTAGGAGAACAATCGGAATTGAATTCGGAGGTCCGGTGTAGTTTTAGGCTTGAATTGGCGAATGTTGAATTTTGGCGAAAACCGGATGGTAGGTGAGATTTTGATCCGGGGGTTGGAATGGAATTCCAACAATTTATGTAGCTTCGTTATGTGATTTAGGATATGTCTGCAAATTTTCAGGTCATTCGGACATCATTTGATCGGGTTTTGGATTGAATGTTAGTTTCGGAAGTTTTGAAGAAACTTAGGCTTGAATTCGTGTGTAAATGGTGATTTTGATGTTTAGGATGGTGTTTTTGTGATTGGAACAAGTCCGTATCATGTTTTGGAGTATGTTGATGGTTTTCGTTGGGGTCCCGGGGGCCTCGTGATGATTTTGGACCTTCAACCGGGTAATTTGAACTTGGCAAAATCTGCAGAAAATTGCAGGTTACTGCCCAGGCATTTAATCCTTCGCGTTTGCGTGGCATGGACCGCGTTCGCGAAGGCCAGGTGGATCAAAGCATCGCATTCGCAGTCAGGGGTGTCGCGTTCACGTAGGCCAGGAGTCTTGTGCTTCGCAATTGCGTTCCTAGGGTCGCGTTCGCGTAGGAGGAAAGGGGAGAGGTTCGCGTTCGCGTGGGAGTATATGCGTTCGCGTAGAAGAAGAACCCAGCGGCTGGGAGATTGTGCATCGCGAACGCGTGGTGTAGCATCGCGTTCGCGAAAGGGTAAACTGGAGGTGAGCATCGTGAACGCGTGAAGACCATCGCGAACGCGTAGAGCAAATTGTTCTGGCAGTGAATTAAATCACAGAACAGAGGGCTCGCGGGTTCATTCACCCAAAACACAATTTTGAGCCCTAGAGAGAAGAAAACACGAGGAAATAACTGAGATATCATCGGGTATTCATCGGAGGTAAGATTCTTGACTCAAAAACATCATTTTATGGTAGAATTAACATAAATCTTCATGAATTTGGGTAGAAATTTTGAAGAATTGTGGCCTAGGTATTGAAAACTGGATTTTGAGTTTTGAAGAGCCATTTGAACTCCGATTTTGATAAATTTTATATGCACGGACTCGTGGCGAGATGAGGATCGCGTTGGTACTAATTTCGGAATTTTCCGAGTAGTGGGCCCGGGGTCGGGTTTTACCAACTTAGTGTATTTATGCGAATTTCATGTAAATTGAAATGGGTTATGATTCTTTGACCCGTATTTGATATAATTATCGTGATTTGACTAGATTCTACGCACGAGGCAGCGAATTTCAAAGAAAAAGGCATCGCGGACGAGTCTACGGCCGGCTAGAGGTGAGTAGTTTGTGTATGTGGTAGCTTGAGGGTTCGAAACCCCGGCTTAGCACATAGTGACGCTAGTAGAGCGTGGCTCGCACACCGTGGCAGGTGCGGGATTGATTACGACTGGGGATTGAGACTTGGTCCATCCCGGATGTGAATAATATGCTATTAGTGTTGGAAATACACTGTATTTGATATATTTGTGGGCGGTAAGCCTTGTTTGGGGCCTTGTGCCTACCTGTAGCGTCCTTAGAGGACAATATTTATGTGATAGCTATATTTGCTTAATCACTGATCTCAGTCCTGGGAATTGAAATCACATTATTGATATGCTAAGTCACCGGTTTTTTTGCAAATTTAATAAATTTAAAGTATTTCTCAAAAATTATGAACTAGAAACTGGAAACTGGAATGAAGATAAATGAACTATTTTGTGACTTATTTGATTATTGTGGACTGAGGATGGATCGGGCTGCACGCCGCAGCGGTTATTATAATACGAGGATCGGGCTGCACACCGCAGCGGTATTTGCGCTTGGGCTGTAGGAGCCCCTCCGGAGTCTGTACACACCCCCAGTGAGCGCCGTCGACGTTAAATGGATCGAGCTACACGCCGTAGCGGTTATGTGCATTGCATTGCATCTTTATTTGTTGAATTACTCTGTGGTAGCTGTATTGTACTGTTGATGCTAGTTCGTAGGAGATTCGAACTGTAGTGTAGCTTCATATTGTGGTATTTTGTGGATTTCCTACTTTCAGCTGCTTTTATATATTTATTACTCACTGAGTACTTAGTACTCACACCTACTCCCTGCACCTTTTGTGTGCAGACTCAGGTACTCAGGAGCAGTAGACAGGCATTTCTAGCGTTTGCAGAGTCATACCGAGTTGCTGAGGTAGTTGCCGACGTTCGCAGAACCTAGCTCCTCCTCCTCTTTTCAGTTGTTATTGTACACTCAAACTTGAGTATTTCTATACATTATTCTCTATTTCTGTTGGGTTTTGATAGAGGCTCTAGACTTGTGACTCCAGATCTTTGGAAGTGTCAGTTATTTTCGCACTTCTCAGTATTTTGTTCATTATTACTATTATTGGAGTTCTTTGACTCATATATTCTTCTTGGAATGTCCATTTGGGACTGATAGTCGTTGTGATAAGAAATTGTTGGTCTGGCTGGCCTAGCTTAATTGTTGGGCGCCATCACGACTGGATTTGGGTCGTGACAGTTGTTTATCTTATTTGGTCTTCATTAGAAACGTTGAGGCTGAGACACCCAGTCTCTATTCGGTCCCCATTGTGAGGGAGTTTCCGGATGTATTTCTAGCAGACCTACCAGGCATGCCGCCTGACAGAGATATTGACTTTGGTATTGACTTGGTGCCGGGCACTCAGCCCATTTCTATTCCTCCCTATCGCATGGCACCAGTGGAGTTAAAAAATTTGAAGGAACAACTTCAGAAACTCTTAGATAAGGCTTTCATTCGCCCGAGTGTGTCACCTTGGGGTGCACCGGTGTTGTTCGTGAAGAAGAAAGATGGCACAATGAGAATGTGCATTGATTACGGGCAGCTGAACAAGGTAACAGTGAAGAATAAGTACCCATTGCCTCGTATTGAGGACCTATTTGATCAGCTCCGGGGAGCTAGTGTATTTTCTAAGATTGATCTTCGATCGGGCTATCATCAGTTGAAGATCAGGGACTCAGATATTATGAAGACAGCGTTCGGGACGCGATATCGGCACTACGAGTTCCTGGTGATGTCTTTCGGGTTGACTAATGCCCCAGCAGCATTCATGCACTTGATGAATAGTGTATTTCGGCCGTACCTTGATTCTTTTGTGATTGTGTTCATTGATGATATTCTGGTATATTCACGCAGCCAGGAGGAGCATGCACATCACTTGAGGGTGGTATTGCAGAGGTTGAGAGGAGAGAAGCTTTATGCAAAATTCACTAAGTGTGAGTTCTGGCTTGACACTGTGACTTTTCTGGGACATGTAGTGTCTAGTGATAGTATTCGAGTTGATCCACGGAAGGTCGAGGCAGTGCAGAATTGGCCCAGACCTTCCTCAGCTACCGAGATTCGGAGTTTCTCGGTTTGGCAGGCTATTATCGCCGGTTTGTTCAGGGTTTCTCTTTTATTGCTTCACCGTTGACTAAGTTGACACAGAAGAATTCTCCATTTGTGTGGTCTGATGAATGTGAGGAGGGCTTCCAGAAGCTCAATGAGGCTTTGACCACAGCTCCAGTACTTGTGTTGCCATCAACCTCGGGGTCATATATGGTGTATTGTGATGCTTCTAGAGTTGGGCTTGGTTGTGTGTTGATGCAAGAGGGTAGAGTTATTGCTTATGCTTCTCGTCAGCTAAAGCCCCACGAGAAGAACTACCGCGTTCATGATTTGGAGTTAGCCGCTATTGTTCATGCCCTGAAGATTTGGAGGCATTACCTATATGGTGTATCTTGTGATGTATATATAGACCACCGCAGCCTTCAGCATTTGTTTAAGCAGAAAGATCTAAATTTGGGGCAGCGGAGATGGCTTGAATTGCTTAGAGACTATGATATTACTATTTTGTACCATCCCGGAAAAGCCAATGTAGTGGCTGATGCATTGAGCCGAAAGGCTATTAGTATGCACAGTTTGGCATATATTCCAGTTGGGGAGAGACCCCTTGCAGTTGATGTTCAGACGTTAGCTAATCAGATGGTGAGACTGGATATTTCTGAGCCCACTCGGTTGATGGCTTGTGTAATGGCTCGTTCTTTTTTATATGATCGTATCCGAGAGCGCCGGTATGATGATCCACACTTACTTGTCCTTAAGGACAGAGTTCAGCATGATGATGCTAGAGATGTCACTATTGATAATGATGGTGTATTGCGGATGTAGGGCCGGATATGCGTGCCCAATGTTGATGGCCTTCGTGAGTTGATATTGGAGGAAGCCCACAACTCGCGGTATTCTATTCATCCAGGAGCCACAAAGATGTATCATGATTTGAAGCAGCATTACTGGTGGAGAAAGATGAAGAAAGATATTGTGAGCCATGTGGCTCGGTATCTATACTGTCAGCAGGTCAAGTATGAGCATCAGAGACCTGGTGGTGTATTCCAGCGTATTGATATTCCCGAGTGGAAGTGGGAAAGGATTACTATGGACTTTGTCAGTGGACTCTCTCGGACAGCAAGGAAGTTTGATTCAGTTTGGTGGTGGTGGATAGGCTGACCAAGTCAGCTCACTTCATCCCAGTGTGTACTACATACTCCTCACAGCGGTTGACAGAGATATTCATCCGGGAGATAGTGAGATTGCATGGAGTTCCCATTTCTATTATATCAGACAGAGGTACCCAGTTCACTTCTCAGTTCTGGAGGACATTTCAGCGAGAGTTGGGTTCACAGGTAGAGTTGAGCACAGCATTTCATCCACAGACGGATGGGCAGTCTGAGCGTACTATTCAGATATTGAAGGACATGTTGCGTGCTTGTGTCATTGATTTCGGTGGTGCATGGGCTGATTACTTACCTCTTGCGGAGTTTGCTTATAATAATAGCTATCAGTCTAGCATTCAGATGGCACCGTATGAAGCGTTATATGGGAGGCAGTGTAGGTCTCCAATCGGTTGGTTCGAGCCCGGCGAGGCTAGGTTGTTAGGGACAGAGTTAGTCCAAGATGCCTTAGACAAAGTGAAGGTGATTCAGGAGAGACTACGCACAACTCAGTCACGTTAGAAGAGTTATGCGGACCGGAAGGTCCGAGATGTGTCTTATTCATTAGGTGAGAAGGTGTTGCTGAAGGTTTCGCCTATGAAAGGTGTTATGAGGTTTGGAAAGAAAGGAAAGTTGAGCCCAAGGTTTATTGGACCTTTTGAGGTGCTTAGGAAAGTTGGGGAGGTGTCCTATATGCTTGCTTTGCCACCCAGTTTGTCGGGAGTTCACCCGGTGCTCCATGTATCCATGCTCCGAAAGTATGTTGGAGACCCGTCTCATGTGTTAGACTTCAGCACCATACAGCTAGATGAGGACTTATGATGTGGAGCCAGTAGCCATCTTGGGTCGACAGGTTCGTAAGCTGAGATCCAAGGATATAGCTTCAGTGAAAGTGCAGTGGAGAGGTCATCCCGTAGAGGAAGCAACTTGGGAGACCGAGCAGGAGATGCGAAGCAGATACCCACACTTGTTTGATGCTCTAGGTATGTTTCTTAACCCGCTCGCGGACGAGCGTTTATTTAAGTTGGGGAGAATGTAACGACCCGGCCCGTCGTTACGGGAATTACCGCTCCGTTACCTTGAATTTACATATCTTATGCTTTGATATCAGTATTAAAGTATATCGGGTGAGTTAGGAGTGATTCGGGTTGAAAATGAAGCATATATCATGTTTGAAGGAAGCTTGAATTTGGGAAGTCAACCTAGAGTTGACTATTGAGTTAGAGTGCTCGGAATCAGATTCTGATGATTCGACTAGTTTCGGGGGATCATTTATGACTTAGGAGAACAATCGTAATTGAATTCGGAGGTCCGGTGTAGTTTTAGGCTTGAATTGGCGAATGTTGAATTTTGGCAAAAACCGGATGGTTGGAGAGATTTTGATCCGGGGGTCGGAATGGAATTCCAACAATGTCTGTAGCTTCGTTATGTGATTTTGGATATGTCTGCAAATTTTCAGGTCATTCGGACGTCGTTTAATCGGGTTTTGGATTGAATGTTAGTTTTGAAAGTTTTGAAGAAACTTAGGCTTGAATTCGTGTGTAAATGGTGATTTTGATGTTTAGGATGGTGTTTTTGTGACTGGAACAAGTTCGTATCATGTTTTGGAGTATGTTGGTGGTTTTCGTTGGGGTCCCGGGGGCCTCGGGATGAATTCGGACCATCAACCGGGCATTTGAACTTGGCAAGAATCTACAGAAAATTGCAGATCACTGGCAGGCATTTAAGCCTTCGCGTTCGCGTGGCATGGGCCGCGTTCGCGAAGGCCGGGCAGATCAAAGCATTGTGATCGCGTGACTGGGCATCGCGTTCGCGTAGGCTAGGAGTCTTGAGCTTCGCGATCGCGTTCCAGGGGTCGCGTTCGCGTAAGCACAAGACACCTGGCCTACGCGAACGCGACACCCATGACCGCGAACGAGATGCTTGATCCGCCTGGCCTTCGTGAACGCAGCCCATGCCACGCGAACGCGAAGGCTTAAACGCCTAGGCAGTAACCTGCAATTTTCTGCAGATTTTGCCAAGTTCAAATTGCCCGGTTGATGGTCCGAAATCATCCCAAGGCCCCCGGGACCCCAACGAAAACCACCAACATACTTCAAAACATGATACGAACTTGTTCCAATCACAAAAACACCATCCTAAACATCAAAATCACCATTTACACACGAATTCAAGCCTAAGATTCTTCAAAACTTTCAAAACTAACATTCAATCCAAAACCCGATCAAACGACGTCCGAATGACCTGAAAATTTGATTCGCGTTCACGTAGGGTAAGTCAGAGTCGAGCATCGCGAACGCGTGGGAGGCGTCGCGTTAGCGAAGGGTAAACGGGAGCTAAGCATCGCGAATACGTGAAGACCATCGCGAACGCGTAGAGCAAATTGTTATGGCAGTGAATTAAATCACAGAACAGAGGGCTCGCGGGTTCATTCACCCAAAACCCAATTTTGAGCCCTAGAGAGAAGAAAACACGAGGATATCACTGAGATAACATCGGGTATTCATCGGAGGTAAGATTATTGACTCAAAAACAAAATTTTACGGTAGGATTAACATCCATCTTCATGAATTTGGGTAGAATTTTGAAGAATTGTGGCCTAGGTATTGAAAACGGGATTTTTAGTTTTGGAAGGCCATTTGAACTCCGATTTTGATAAATTTTATATGCACGGACTCGTGGTGAGACAAGGATCGCGTTGGTACTAATTTCAGAATTTTCCGAGCAGTGGGCCGGGGTCGGGTTTTACCAACTTAGTGTATTTATGCGAATTTCATGTAAATTGAAATGGGTTATGATTCTTTGACCCGTATTTGATATAATTATTGTGATTTGACTAGATTCTACGCACGAGGCAGCGAATTTCAAAGGAAAAGGCATCGCGGACGAAACTACGACCAGCTAGAGGTGAGTAGTTTGTGTATATGGTAGCCTGAGGGTTCGAAACCCCGGCTTAGCACATTGTGACGCTAGTAGGGCGTGGCTCGCACACCGTGGCTGGTGCGGGATTGATTATGACTGGGCATTTAGACTTGGTCCATCCCGAATGTGAATAATATGCTATTAGTGTTGGAAATACACTGTATTGGATATATTTGTGGGCGGTAAGCATTGTTTGGGGCCTTGTTCCGACCTGTAGCGTCCTTAGAGGACAATATTTATGTGATAGCTATATTTGCTTAATCACTGATCTCAGTCCTGGAAATTGAAATCACATTATTGATATGCTAAGTCACCGACTTTTGCAAATTTAATAAAGTTAAAGTATTTTTCATAAATTATGAACTGGAAACTGGAATTAAGATAAATGAACTGTTTTGTGACTTATTTTATTATTGTCGACTGGGGATGGATCGGGCTGCACGCCGCAACGGTTATTATGATATGAGGATCGGGCTGCACGCCGCAACGGTATTTGCACTTGGGCTGTAGGAGCCCCTCCGGAGTCTGTACACACCTCCAGTGAGCGCCGTCGATGTTAAACGGATCGGGCTACACGCCGTAGCGGTTATGTGCATTGCATTGCATCTTTATTTGTTGAATTACTCTGAGGTAGCTGCCTACGCTCGCAGAACCTAGCTTCTCCTCTCCTTTCCAGTTGTTATTTGTATTTTGTATTCAGACTTGAGTACTTCTATATAGTACTCTCTATTCCTGTTGAGGTTTTGTTAGAGGCTCTAGACTTGTGACTCCAGATCTTTGGGAGTGTCAGTTATTTTTGCACCTCTCCGTATTTTGTTCACTATTATTATTATTGGAGTTCTTTAACTCATATATTCTTCTTGGGATGTCCATTTGGGACTGATATTCGATGTGATAAGTAATTATTGGTGTGGCTGGCCTAGCTTGATTGTTGGGCGCCATCACGACCGGATTTGGGTCGTGACAAGATACATTGCAAAATCTAATGAAAGCCATTTCAGAGCTAACTATGCAAGTAGGAAGCATGAATACTGAGCTGCAAATTATGAAGAAGAACATAAGTCAGCAGCATGACTATAAAAATGCGGAACTAAGTCAGCAGCATGACTTAAAATATGCGGAGATAAAAGGTGACGATGGGAAACACCTAAAAACCCAAACTAATGTTTGTCTATATACAGCTGCAGGTACAAGCAGATCAGCTAGCAAAAAGCCATATGTAAACACTAATCTAAATAGTTTATTTACAAAACCATTTATGCCAAAAATACACCAACAAATACCTGCAACTCCACAAACCACAAGCTATGCAAATAGTTTAAACCAAGATAAGAAATCATATAACCACATTACCAGAAACTATATTGAAAATATATACCAGATCCAAACATACTTAAACAAAAACCCCAGATCTACTACCACCACAAACCCACAAGAAGACGACGTAACACAAAAGCTACAAAGTTATAATAGGTTGATTGATCAACCTAAGACTAGGACAAATTTAGTAACAACTTGTTTTAGTTACGGATTACTTAATACCGTATACACATATGATGGAGAAGAAATAAAAGGGATACCAGAACTATACAAAGCATTTATTACTTTCAAAAGAATTACAAAAGGAAAAATCATTTATGATTATGTATAGCTAAACTCTTATATTCCCGATAATCATCTTATAATACTATAGCTTTCATCATGTTATAATAATGCTATAAAGAATAATTTGAGCAAGTTTGCCATGGAAGTATGCTAAAATTAAACCTAGGCTAAGTCACTCCTAATGGGAAACTATTGAGGCGAGGTGTAATGACCCAACCGGTCGTTTTGAGCTACGGCGTGTCATTCAGCAGTTTGAGGCCATGAGCAGCTTCATCTCAGGTATATTGACTTGTGTGTATGGTCAGAATTAAAATTCAAGAAGTTTGGTGTCAAATTTAAATGAAAATTCTCATTTTTGAAGCTTAACAATGAAGAAATGAACTAGGATTGGAATTTTGAGTATACGACCTCGGAATTGGGATCTGAAGGTTCCAACAGGTTCATATGATGATTTCGAACTTGGGCGTATGCCCGGATCGGGTTTTGGATAACCCGGGAACGTTTTGGCGCATATTATGGAGGATATCATTTTAGAAGAAATTGCATCAGTTTGGCTTAAAATGCATTTTAGTGTTATTAATGCTCGTTTGGGATTCCGAGACTGGGAGTAGCTCCGTATGGTTATTCTGGATTTGGGAGCGCGATCGGAAGTGAATTCGGAGGTCCGTAGGTCATTTTGGAGTCGTTTGGTTAAAGATAGAAAATTGAAGGTTTTTGAGAAAATTTGTCCGGAAGTGAAAATTTTGATATCAGACTCAAAATGCAAATCTTATGGTTCGGATAGCTTTGTTAGGTGATTTGGGACTTAGGAGTGTGTCCGAAATATTTTTGTGATGACCGGTGTAGAATTAAGCTTGAATTGACAAAGTTAGTATTTTGTCAAATTCCGGTTGATAGGTGATATATTGATCCGACGGTCGGAATGGAATTCCGAAAATTTCTGCAGAGCTCTGTTATGTCATTTTGGACTTGTGTGCAAAATTTGAAGTCAATCGGACTTGATTTGATAGGTTTCGGCATCGGAAATAGAAGTTGGAAACTTCAAAGTTCATCAAGCTTGGATTGGAGGTTAATTCATAATTTTGCGTTGTTTGATGTGATTTGAGGCCTTGAGCGAGTTCGTAATGTGTTTTGGGACTGGTTGATGTTATTGGTCGGGATCTCGGGGGTCTCGGATGTATTTCGGATGCCCAACGGATCATTTTTGGAAGATTTTTGTCGTTTTGAGCATAAATGTAATGATCCAAAGGTCTATTTTTAGTTCTAGAGATCCAAATTTGATTTCAAGACTTCGAGAATTTAAATCATGAATTATAGGACTGATCTGGAAATTTTGGTTTAATTTCATCGAGTCGCGATTGGGTTTTTGATGCGAAATGTGAGTTAATTGTTTAACGAGTGAAATTGATGTTAGATTGAGCAAATGAGATCCAAATTCAGTTTTTTTAACCGCTGGATCCGTATCAAAATTACGGAGCCATAGGAAAACGAATCGTTGAATTTCGAGTTCGTATGATGGAGTTAGAACCATTTTGATGCAAAATGGCTGTGCTGCAATGTTTTTGAAAAAGCTGCTGCATTTTATGAATAGTGAACAGTGTCCCATGCGCATGAATAGTACCCGCGCGTGAACAGTACCGACGGACATTCTAGGCAGTATATCCGCGATTTTTGGGTCATTTTCCTCCATTTGTTTTGAGCAACTTGAGAGCTTTTGGCCAGAAATTGACGGGGAATCGCTGGGATATCATGGGAAATCATCGGGGGTAAGTTTCTTGACCTTAATTCATTAGTTTATCATGAAATCCTTGATTATTTCACTGAAAATGGAAGATTAAAGGTGGGTTTGAGCCCTAAGCCTAAAATTTAGGAAATCTTTGATTTGAATGGGCAAACGGAGTCCGAATTCGATAAATTTTATATGCACGGACTCGTATTGAGATAAGGAAACCGAATATATAACTTTCGTGATTTTTCGATAAGCGTACCGAAAGTCGGGTTTTGGCAACTTGTGGGTTTTGGTGTATTTTGAGTTGTTTTTATCGGGTAATGCCCAATTGGCCTATTTTGATGTGATTCCATTGATTTTATCAGATACTACATCGGTGGAGTCCGACATTCGTGGCAAGAGGGTTGTCTCTTAGCGATTTTGTACCGGAGTCGAGGTAAGTGGCTTGTCTAACCTCGTGTGGGGGAACTTTCACCCCTAGGATATTATGTGATAGTTTAAATGCCTTGTACGCGAGGTGACGGACGTGTACATGCGCTGGTTGTTGTAACGCACACTTTACTTGAATTGTCCGATTAGTGATATTCCTGCTCTTAGCTGATAAAAGCGTTACTTTTTACCCGATATTAATTACAAAAGCATGATTGACTAGGATTCAACATGTTTAATTGCCTAGTTGACTTATGTCACGACCCAAATCCGGTCGTGATGGCGCCCAACAATCAAGCTAGGCCAGCCAAACCAACAATTTAATTATAACACAATAACAGTCCCCAAATGGACAACCCAAGAAGAATATATGAGTTTAAGAACTCCAATAATAATAATACTGAACAAAAGTACCTGACACTCCCAAAGATCCGGAGTCACAAGTCTAGAGCCTCTAACAAAACCCAACAGGAAATAGAGAGTACGATATAGAAGTACTCAAGTCCGAATACAAAATATAAAATAACAACTGGAATGAGAGGAGAAGCTAGGTTCTGCGAACGTAGGCAGCTACCTCAGCAACTCGATGTGACAATGTAAACGCCGGAGATGCCCGTCTACTGCTCCTGAGTACCTGAGTCTGCACACAAAGGTGCAGGGAGTAGGGGTGAGTACTAAGTACTCAGTGAGTAACAAATATATATATGTAGCTGACAGTAAGAAATCCACAAAATACCACGATATGAAGCTACACTACAGTCCGAATCTCCTACGAACTAGCAACAACAATACAATACAGCTACCACAGAGTAATTCAACAAATACAGATGCAATGCAATGCACATAACCGCTACGGCGTGTAGCCCGATCCAATTTAACGTCGACGACGCTCACTGGGGGTGTGTACAGACTCCGGAGGGGCTCCTACAGCCCAAGCGCAATACTACTGCGGCGTGCAGCCCGATCCTCATATCCACCACTGCGGCGTGCAGCCCGATCCCATGCTCAGTCCACAATAAACAATTAAGTCACAAAACAATTCATTTTTCCTTATTTCCAGTTCTCAATTCATAATTTATGAAAAATACTTTGACTTTATTAATTTTGCAAAAGCCGGTGACTTAGCATTTCAAAAGTGTGATTACAATTTCCAGGACTGAGATCAGTGATTTAAGCAATTATAGCTATCACATAAATATTATCCTCTAAGGACGCTACAGATCGGCACAAGGCCCCAAACAAGGCTTACAGCCCACAAATATAGCAAATACAGTGTATTTCCAACACTAACAACATATTATTCACTTCCGGGATGGACCAAGTCTCAATCCCCAATCACAATCAATCCCGCACCTGCCACGGTGTGCGAGCCACGCCCTATTAGCGTCACAATGTGCTAAGCCGGGGTTTCGAACCCTCGGGCTACAATATACACAAACTACTCACCTCTAGCCGGTCGTAGACTCGTCCGCGATGCCTTTTCCTTTGAATTTCGTTGCCTCGTGTGTAGAATCTAGTCAAATAACAATAATTATATCAATTACGGGTCAAAGAATCATAACCCACTTCAATTTATATGAAATTCGCAAAATTACACTAAGTTGGTAAAAACCCGACCCCGGGCCCCACTTCTCGGAAAATTCCGAAATTAGTACCAACGCGATCCTTATCTCGCCACGAGTCCGTGCATATAAAATTTATCGAAATCGGAGTTCAAATGGCCTCCCAAATCCAAAATTCCCGTTTTCAATATTTAGGCCACATTTCTTCAAGATTTCAACCCAATTTCATGAAGATTGATGTTAATACTACCATAAATTGATGTTTTTGAGTCAAGAATCTTACCTCCGACGAATACCCGATGACTTCTCGGTGATTTCCTCGAGTTTTCTTCTCTCTAGGGCTCAAATGTGTGTTTTGGGTTAATGAACCCGTAACTCTCTGTTTCTGGATTAAATTCACTGCCAGACACCATTGTTCATCGCGTTCGCGTGACCCTCTACGCGTTCGCGATGAACAGCCTCGCCTTACCCTTCGCGAACACGACGCTGGCCACGCGTTCGCGATGCTCAATTCCTGATACCCTTCGCGGACGCGACGCATCCCACGCGTTCGCGATGTTCAAACTCCCAGCCGCCCGGATTTCTTCTACGCGTTCGCGATAGACCTCCCGCGAACGCGAAGCACAACACCACAACCCTACGCGAACGCGACGCACAAAAAGGCTTGGCCTTCGCGAACGCGACACTGGTCACGCGAACGCGAAGGCTTAAGGACCTGGGCAGAACCTGCAGTTTTCTGCAGAATTTTTCCAAGTTCTAAATGCCCGGTTGATGGTCCGAATCCATCCCGAGGCCCCCGGGACCCCAACGAAAACCACCAACATACCCCAAAACATGATACGGACTTGTTCCAATCATAAAAACACCATACTAAACATCAAAATCACCAATTATTCACGAATTCAAGCCTAAGTTTCTTCAAAACTTTCAAAACTAACATTCAATCCAAAACCCGATCAAACGATGTCCGAATGACCTGAACATTTGCAGACACATCCAAAATCACATAACGAAGCTACAGAAATTGTCGGAATCCCATTCCGACCCCTGGATCAAAATATCACCTACCATCCGGTTTTCGCCAAAAATCACTCTTCGCCAATTCAAGCCTAAAACTACACCGGACCTCCGAATTCAATTCCGATTGCTCTCTTAAGTCATAAATGATCCCCCGGAACTAGTCGAATCATCAGAATCCGTTTCCGAGCACTCTAACTCAATAGTCAACTCTTGGTTGACTTTTCATATTCAAGCTTTCCTCAAACATGCTATTTGTTTCATTTTCAATCCAAATCACTCCTAACTCACCCGATATACTCTAATACTGTTTTAAAAGCATAATATATGCAAATGCAAGGTAACGGGGTGGAAATTCCCGTAACGACGGGCCGGGTCGTTACATTCTCCCCAACTTAAACAAACGCTCGTCCGCGAGCGGGTTAAGAAACATACACGGAGTATCAAAAAAGTGTGGATATCTGCTTCGCATCTCCTGCTCGGTCTCCCAAGTTGCTTCCTCCATGGGACGACCTCTCCACTGCACTTTTACTGAAGCTATGTCCTTAGATCTCAGCTTACGAACCTGTCGACCCAAAATGGCTACTGGTTCCACATCATAAGTCAAATCCTCATCTAGCTGTATCGTGTTGAAGTCTAACACATGAGACGGGTCTCCGACATACTTCCGGAGCATAGATACATGGAACACCGGGTGAACTCCCGACAAGCTGGGTGGCAAAGCAAGCATATAAGCCACCTCCCCAACTTTCCTAAGCACCTCAAAAGGTCCAATAAACCTTGGGCTCAACTTCCCTTTCTTTCCAAACCTCATAACACCCTTCATAGGCGAAACTTTCAGCAACACCTTCTCACCTACTGAATAAGACACATCTCGGACCTTCCGGTCCGCATAACTCTTCTGACGCGACTGAGCTGTGCGTAGTCTCTCCTGAATCACCTTCACCTTGTCTAAGGCATCTTTGACTAACTCTGTCCCTAACAACCTAGCCTCGCCGGGCTCGAACCAACCAACTGGAGACCTACACCGCCTCCCATATAAAGCTTCATACGGTGCCATCTGAATGCTGGACTGATAGCTATTATTGTAAGCAAACTCCGCCAAAGGCAAATAATCAGCCCATGAACCACCAAAATCAATGACACAAGCACGCAACATGTCCTCCAATATCTGAATAGTACGCTCAGACTGCCCATCCATCTGTGGATGAAATGCTGTGCTCAACTCTACCTGTGAACCCAACTCTCGCTGAAATGTCCTCCAGAACTGAGAAGTGAACTGGGTACCTCTGTCCGATATAATAGAAATGGGAACTCCATGCAATCTCACTATCTCACGGATGAATATCTCTGCCAACCGCTCTGAGGTATAGGTAGTACACACTGGGATGAAATGAGCTGACTTAGTCAACCTATCCACCACCACCCAAACTGAATCAAACTTCCTCGCTGTCCGAGGGAGTCCACTAACAATGTCCATAGTTATTCTTTCCCATTTCCACTCCGGAATATCAATACGCTGGAATACACCACCAGGTCTCTGATGCTCATACTTGACCTGCTGACAGTTTAGACACCGAGCCACATGGCTCACAATATCTTTCTTCATCTTTCTCCACCAGTAATGCTGCTTCAAGTCCTGATACATCTTCGCGGCTCCTGGATGAATAGAATACCGCGAACTGTGGGCCTCTTCCAATATCAACTCACGAAGGCCATCAACATTGGGCACACATATCCGGCCTTGCATCCGCAATACACCCTCACTATCAATAGTGACATCTCTAGCATCATCATGCTGAACTCTGTCCTTAAGGACAAGTAAGTGTGGATCATCATACCGACGCTCTCGAATACGATCATATAAAGAAGAACGAGCTACTACATAATCCATCACCCGACTGGGCTCAGAAATATCCAGCCTTACCATCTGATTAGCTAACGCCTGAACATCAACTGCTAGGGGTCTCTCCCCAACTGGAATATACGCCAAACTGCCCATACTAATAGCCTTCCGGCTTAATGCATCAGCCACTACATTGGCTTTCCCGGGATGATACAAGATAGAGATATCATAATCTTTAAGCAACTCAAGCCATCTCCGCTGCCTCAAATTTAGATCTTTTTGCTTAAACAAATGCTGAAGGCTACGGTGGTCTGTATATACATCACAAGATACACCATATAGGTAATGCCTCCAAATCTTCAAGGCATGAACAATAGCAGCTAACTCCAAATCATGAACGGGGTAGTTCTTCTCGTGGGGCTTTAGCTGACGAGAAGCATATGCAATAACTCTACCCTCCTGCATCAACACACAACCGAGTCCAACTGTGGAAGCATCACAATACACCGTATATGACCCTGAGGCTGATGGCAACACAAGTATTGGGGCTGTGGTCAAAGCCTCCTTGAGCTTCTGAAAGCTCTCTTCACATTCATCAGACCACACAAATGGAGCATTCTTCTGTGTCGGCTTAGTCAACGGTGAAGCAATAGATGAGAAATCCTGAACAAACCGACGATAATAGCCCGCCAAGCCGAGAAAACTCCGAATCTCTGTAGCTGAGGAAGGTCTGGGCCAATTCTGCACTGCCTCAACCTTCTGTGGATCAACCCGAATACCATCACTGGACACTATATGTCCCAGAAAACCCACAGTATCAAGCCAGAACTCACACTTAGAGAATTTTGCATAAAGCTTCTCTTCCCTCAACCTCTGCAATGCCACTCTCAAATGCTGTGCATGCTCCTCCTGGCTGCGTGAATATACCGGAATATCATCAATAAACACAATCACAAAAGAATCAAGGTACGGCCGAAATACACTATTCATCAAGTGCATGAATGTTGCTGGGGCGTTAGTCAACCCGAAAGACATCACCAGGAACTCGTAGTGCCCATATCGCGTCCTGAACGCTGTCTTCATAATATCCGAGTCCCTGATCTTCAACCGATGATAGCCCGATCGAAGATCAATCTTAGAAAATACACTAGCTCCCTGGAGCTGATCAAATAGGTCCTCAATACGAGGTAATGGGTACTTATTCTTCACTGTTACCTTGTTCAGCTGCTTGTAATCAATGCACATTCTCATTGTGCCATCTTTCTTCTTTACGAACAACACCGGTGCACCCCAAGGTGACACACTTGGACGAATGAAACCCTTATCTAAGAGTTCTTGAAGTTGTTCTTTCAATTCTTTTAACTCTGCTGGTGCCATGCGATAGGGAGGAATAGAAATGGGCTGAGTGCCCGGCACCAAGTCAATACCAAAATCAATATCTCTATCAGGCGGCATGCCTGGCAGGTCTGCTGGAAATACATCCGGAAACTCCCTCACAATGGGGACCGAATCAAGACTGGGTGTCTCGGCCTCAACGTTTCTAATGAAGGCCAAATAAGACAAACAACCCTTGCCAATCATTCGTTGGGCCTTTATATAAGAAATCACCCTGTCGGACACATAATCAGTCAAGCCACGCCACTCGATCCTCGGATTACCTGGAATAGCTAGTGTGACTGTCTTGGCATGACAGTCCAGAATCGCATGATAAGGAGATAGCCAATCCATGCCTAGGATAACATCGAAATCCACCATGCCCAGTAGTAATAAATCAACTCGGGTCTCCAGACCCCCAATAGTAATAGTACAGGATCGATATACCTGATCCACAACAACAGTATCCCCCACTGGGGTAGACACATGTACGGGCAAAGCAAGAATACCACGGGTCATACCCAAATGATGTGCAAAATAAGTAGAGACATAAGAATAGGTGGATCCGGGATCAAATAAGACAGAAGCATCCTTGTGGCAGACTGAGATAATACCTGAAATAACCGCATCTGAAGCACTAGCATCCTTTATGTCCGGAAGAGCATAGAAACGAGCCTGGCCTCCACCAGTACGATTCTCACCCCTAGGGCGACCTCTGGATACCTGGCCACCAGTCCTAGCTGACTGTGCTGGCGCTGAAGAAACAGGAGTAGAAGACGAGGGTTGATCCCTCTGCTGAGACCGCTTACGGAGCCACTGAGGACACTCTCTCCTGATATGGCCCAAATCACCGCACTCAAAACAACGGCTCGAAGATGGAAGAAGGGGCTGCTGAGGACCCCTCGCTACAGATGAACCCTATGCTGAGGAAAGCAGGAGCAGAGCTCTGAGCTGGAAGAGCACTCAGTGCAGGCTGACTCTGCTGACGGCTCTGCTGACCCTGATAACCCTGCTGGCCTTGACGACCACGATCGGATGAAACCCCACTGGACTCTGTACGTCCAGACTGATGAGATCTGAAAGAGCGACCTCTGCTATGCTGAAATTGGCCCCTAGACGGAGCACCACTGTAACTGCCAGTACCACGAGGCCTCTTAGCCTCTCTCTCCTCTCGCTCTCTGCGGCGATCCGTCTCAATGTGACGGGCAGCATCAACCACCTCCTCAAAGGTAACTGTCGAAACGCTCTCCCTGGTCATCAATATGTGGATGGGATAAATAAGACCATCAATAAATCTCCGAATCCTCTCCCGGTCTGTAGGAACCATCCACATGGCATGACGGGCCAGCTGTGTGAATCTCATCTCGTACTGATTAACTGTCATCTCTCCCTGCTTCAACCACTCGAACTGACGTCGCAGCTCCTCTCTCTGAGACTGAGGCACGTACTTCTCCAAAAATACCATGGAGAACTGCTGCCAAGTGAGGGGCGCTGCCCCAGCGGGCCTACGCCTCTCAAAATCCTCCCACAACTGAAATGCTGCACCTGTGAACCGAAAAGTGGTGAATGGAACACCGCTGGACTCTAGAATACCCGCGGTGCGAAGCATACACTGACACTTGTCAAGAAGAAAACCTTGGGCGTCCTCGCCCTCAGCACCACTGAATGTCGGAGGATGTAGCCTCTCAAATCTCTCCAAACGACGTTGCTCGTCGTCGGGCATAGCTTGAACCATGTAAGCAGAAGTTGGTGCAACGGGCGCAACTGGCTGAACTGGCTCGGGTGTGCGAGCCACATGGGTCCGATTCCCTCCCCCTGCCTGTGAAGAAGATGCTGCAGCAGTAGCTGCAACTACCTGAGCCAAGCCTGTGCACACTGATAATATCTGAGCCAAGGTCTCCTGAAGACCCGGTATCACGATAGGCACTACCGGTGCCTGAACCTGAGCTGTCGGAGCGTTCGCCGCTGGAATCTGGTCCTGAGTCTGGTCAGCCGGTGGGTCAGCAGGTGCTGGCGCTGCTGCCCTACCTCTACCACGACCACGACCTCTGGGTGCCAATGGTGGTCGTCCGCCACGTCCGTTAGCTCGTGTTCTCGCCATCTGCGAGAGAATAGAATATGGAAAGATTTAATTTCATGATAACACAAATCGCACGATATGAATTCAAGAAAATGAGGTTTTTCCTAAAGTTTCGGTAGCCCTTCGAAGATAGATACGGACGTCTACGTACCGATCTGCGAAAGCCTACTAAACCGGCTCATGACTCGCGAGTCCTAATAACCTAGAGCTCTGATACCAACTTGTCACGACCCAAATCCGGTCGTGATGGCGCCCAACAATCAAGCTAGGCCAGCCAAACCAACAATTTAATTATAACACAATAACAGTCCCCAAATGGACAACCCAAGAAGAATATATGAGTTTAAGAACTCCAATAATAATAATACTGAACAAAAGTACTGACACTCCCAAAGATCCGGAGTCACAAGTCTAGAGCCTCTAACAAAACCCAACAGGAAATAGAGAGTACGATATAGAAGTACTCAAGTCCGAATACAAAATATAAAATAACAACTGGAATGAGAGGAGAAGCTAGGTTCTGCGAACGTAGGCAGCTACCTCAGCAACTCGATGTGACAATGTAAACGCCGGAGATGCCCGTCTACTGCTCCTGAGTACCTGAGTCTGCACACAAAAGGTGCAGGGAGTAGGGGTGAGTACTAAGTACTCAGCGAGTAACAAATATATATATGTAGGTGACGGTAAGAAATCCACAAAATACCACAATATGATGCTACACTACAGTCCGAATCTCCTACGAACTAGCAACAATAATACAATACAGCTACCACAGAGTAATTTAACAAATAAAGATGCAATGCAATGCACATAACCGCTACGGCGTGTAGCCCGATCCAATTTAACGTCGACGGCGCTCACTGGGGGTGTGTACGGACTCCGGAGGGGCTCCTACAGCCCAAGCGCAATACTACTGCGGCGTGCAGCCCGATCCTCATATCAACCACTGCGGCGTGCAGCCCGATCCCATGCTCAGTCCACAATAAACAATTAAGTCACAAAACAATTCATTTTTCCTTATTTCCAGTTCTCAATTCATAATTTATGAAAAATACTTTGACTTTATTAATTTTGCAAAAGCCGGTGACTTAGCATTTCAAAAGTGTGATTACAATTTCCAGGACTGAGATCAGTGATTTAAGCAATTATAGCTATCACATAAATATTATCCTCTAAGGACGCTACAGATCGGCACAAGGCCCCAAACAAGGCTTACAGCCCACAAATATAGCAAATACAGTGTATTTCCAACACTAACAACATATTATTCACTTCCGGGATGGACCAAGTCTCAATCCTCAATCACAATCAATCCCGCACCTGCCACGGTGTGCGAGCCACGCCCTATTAGCGTCACAATGTGCTAAGCCGGGGTTTCGAACCCTCAGGCTACAATATACACAAACTACTCACCTCTAGCCGGTCGTAGACTCGTCCGCGATGCCTTTTCCTTTGAATTTCGTTGCCTCATGTGTAGAATCTAGTCAAATAACAATAATTATATCAATTACGGGTCAAAGAATCATAACCCACTTCAATTTATATGAAATTCGCAAAATTACACTAAGTTGGTAAAAACCCGACCCCGGGCCCCACTGCTCGGAAAATTCCGAAATTAGTACCAACGCGATCCTTATCTCGCCACGAGTCCGTGCATATAAAATTTATCGAAATCGGAGTTCAAATGGCCTCCCAAATCCAAAATTCCCGTTTTTAATATTTAGGCCACATTTCTTCAAGATTTCAACCCAATTTCATGAAGATTGATGTTAATACTACCATAAATTGCTGTTTTTGAGTCAAGAATCTTACCTCCGACGAATACCCGATGACTTCTCAGTGATTTCCTCGAGTTTTCTTCTCTCTAGGGCTCAAATGTGTGTTTTGGGTTAATGAACCCGTAACTCTCTGTTTCTGGATTACATTCACTGTCAGACACCATTGTTCATCGCGTTCGCGTGACCCTCTACGCGTTCGCAATGAACAGCCTCGCCTCACCCTTCGCGAACGCGACGCTGGCCACGCGTTCGCGATGCTCAATTCCTGATACCCTTCGCGGACGCGACGCATCCCACGCGTTCGCGATGTTCAAACTCCCAGCCGCCCGGATTTCTTCTACGTGTTCGCGATAGACCTCCCGCGAACGCGAAGCAGTACACCACGACCCTACGCGAACGCGACGCACAAAAAGGCTTGGACTTCGCGAACGCGACACTGGTCACGCGAACGCGAAGGCTTAAGGGCCTGGGCAGAACCTGCAGTTTTCTGCAGAATTTTTCCAAGTTCTAAATGCCCAGTTGATGGTCCGAATCCATCCCGAGGCCCCCGGGACCCCAACGAAAACCACCAACATATCCCAAAACATGATACGGACTTGTTCCAATCATAAAAACACCATACTAAACATCAAAATCACCAATTATTCACGAATTCAAGCCTAAGTTTCTTCAAAACTTTCAAAACTAACATTCAATCCAAAACCCGATCAAACGATGTCCGAATGACCTGAAAATTTGCAGACACATCCAAAATCACATAACGAAGCAACAGAAATTGTCGGAATCCTATTCCGACCCCCGGATCAAAATATCACCTACCATCCGGTTTTCGCCAAAAATCACTCTTCGCCAATTCAAGCCTAAAACTACACCGGACCTCCGAATTCAATTCCGATTGCTCTCCTAAGTCATAAATGATCCCCCGGAACTAGTCGAATCATTAGAATCCGTTTCCGAGCACTCTAACTCAATAGTCAACTCTTGGTTGACTTTTCATATTCAAGCTTTCCTCAAACATGCTATTTGTTTCATTTTCAATCCATATCACTCCTAACTCACCCGATATACTCTAATACTGTTTTAAAAGCATAATATATGTAAATGCAAGGTATCGGGGTGGTAATTCCCGTAACGACGGACCGGGTCGTTACAACTTACTTGAACTTCTTGATAAATTGTCGGCACTAGCTTCGGTGAAGTTGTAATTAAACATATTATACTCTCCCTGTGTGTTTTCTTTAATTGATGTGTTGGTGGACTGCGGGTTCAATTCCCGGAGATCCCAGGGCTGTGGGTTCGATTCCCAAAGACCCGAAGTGATATTTGTGGACTGCGGGTTCGATTCCCGGAGATCCTGAGTTATTGAGATATGGACTACGGGTTCGATTCCCGGAGATCCTGAGTTATTGAGATATGGACTGCGGGTTCGATTCCCGGAGATCCTGAGTTATTGAGATATGGACTGCGGGTTCGATTTCCGGAGATCCTGAGTTATTGAGATATGGACTGCGGGTTCGATTCCCGGAGATCCTGAGTTATTGATATAATATTGAGATATGGACTACGGGTTCGATTCCCGGAGATCCTGAGATCATTGAGACACATCTTGAGGTATTGAGGCATGGGCTGCGGGTTCGATTCCCGGAGACCCAGAGATACTGTTATTGGGACTGCGGGTTAAATTCCCGTAGCTCCTGGATTGTTGATTTCAGAGTGTGACTGTGGGTTCAATTCCCACAGGTCCTGGACTTGTTGATTGAGTTTTTATTGAGTTATTTACTTGTTGCTAGCTTAAATTGTAGACGGTTGCAGAAATCACTTTACTGTTGTCATTTCAGATTCATTATTATTTAAAATGCTTATTATTGTTATCATCATTATATTATTGTTCTCTCAGTAGGGCCCTGACCTTCCTCGTCACTACTCCATCGAGGTTAGGCTTGGCACTTACTGAGTACCGCCGTGGTGTACTCATGCTACTCTTCTGCACACTTTGTTGTGCAGATCCAGGTACATCAGGACAGGCCCAAACTAGGTGATTCAGCAGCACTTTGGGAGACCTCGAGGTATGATCTGCTACGTCCGTGGATCCGGAGGCCTTCCTTCTATTCTGATAGTATTAGTAGATGTTTTCCTTCATTTCGTTGTTAGATACTCTTTTTACATAGAGCCACATTTGTATACTCTCTTTTAGTCTGTGTTGCCCGTGGGATTCCGGGTCTTGGTGGTGTTTATACAGTGTGTTTTGACGGGTGTATGTGCCAAGCGGCACGGATTACATTTCCTATTTATATCATCTTCCGCTATTTCTTATTAAATGATCATAAACTTGTATATTCTGCAACGTGTTAGGCTTACCTAGTCGTGGGGACTGGGTGCCGTCATGACATGTTCACGATTGGTGAACTAGGGTCGTGACAAGTTGGTATCAGAGCTCTAGGTTCATAGGAGTCACGGGACACAGACCGGTTACTTAGATTCTCGTTGATCGATACGGAGACGTCTGTATTTATCTACGAGGGGCTATGTAATTGTTTAGGAAACTCTTCAATTCTTTGAATTCCTTATCGTGCGCCATTTATTCAGTTTGAGCCTATGTCTTATGTTCTTTTGCATCCACCCGTGTATTGAAATTGAGCACTCGGTATCAAGTATGCGCCGACGGTTCGTGACGCTGTATAGGGATTCAAGGGAGTCAAGAATTTACTCAACCATTGTTACTGCGTGTCATCCATATCGATAATGCAAGAGAATTGAAAGATCTTCAATTGTGCACATGGGGGTGCACTAGGTTCTGGCATTCGGTTGATAAGTACGGTCTTGAGAAGGTTTACTTAACTGCCTAATCGTCACAGTAATGGTAGAATCACAAGGTAGATGTAGATCTAAAGTTAGTTGGTGGTAATAAATACTATATGGTTCATATGAGATATTTACTTAGCGAAAGATTCAGCCAGCAGAGATACTGGGGGGAAATGAGTTTAACTGTCTTAAGAAGGACATGTACCAAACGAATGTCTTGGGCTGTCTTATGATGAAGACGTATGAATGTTAAAGGCTAGTATCATGGATTAGCAATATGTATCTTATGGCTTCGTGCCAAGTGAAAGGATTTCACTATCAACGATCAAATTATGGGTCATATGTCATATCAGATTTGGCCTGCGATGTATTTAGGTGCTATTCAAAAAGTTCCTTGAAACTTGCGGATGAGTAAGAGTTGAGACTCGTATGGTATGATGTTGGGACTTTTGATGTTCCTGTGTCTATAATAATTCTACATTTCATTATCAGCAGGGAAGACTTCGGCGAAGGCTACATGGTGCTTCGTAGGTGTGAGAATCACAGTATGTCTTAAGCTGTCGTGGTAAAGAATGCTCGATACAGGGAGTGGAAAGATGCTTGGTTGTATTGGGATGAGGTCATACCCTATGGTGTCAGAGTGCTAATAGAGCACAGGTGGTTATGTTCGTTGGATCAAGTGAACTGCAGTTGAATAAGAGTAAATGACTTGAGAGAATGGTTCTAATGTGTTCGAGAGTTGTGTAATAGTGGCCTTGAGCTAACTGGGAGAGTCCCACCGCTTACGATTGGGTCGCATGGTTAATTACCTACGTGAATTCTGGGTATTAGCATTAATGGGTTATTGCAGCCACGGGAAAGGACCATGTGTGGTAATTTGAGTATATGTATTGTTAAATGCATGTTATGGTTAGCCTTAGTAGCTCATGTTAAAACTTGAGGGAAGATTCATGATTTACGCCTCGTATAGGTGTAGGTTGCGAAGGAAGTGGTTCTACTGGGGGCTTTATCGAGAGGGTATTCATATGTTATAAAATTCAGTAGAGTTGGTTGCGTACTGGGGCAAGTCAGGGCAAGTCAGGACCGGATGGCTCTCAATAGCGGTCCTAGTGAATTCAAGAGGTAAAGTGTGGCGTTTGATAATTCTGAGTCTATAAGTACAGTTGAGGCTCAAGCCTTTGAAGCAACTTATGAAGAAATGCCCAAAAACGATCTATGATGTTTTGACTTGTGGTATAGTAGTTGAGAGACATGAAATGGTAGTCATTTTTGAGACAGCATGGCCTCATGATTTAAGATCACCCGGCGTGAGTGTGGTTGGAATAAGTTAGGTATTGAAGGAAGATATTAACACTTCTAAGGCAATCAAGGATAAACTGGAAGGAAGTAGATTGATTAGCCAAAGTTGAGTTGGCATATTGGTGTTAATGATCGGTTCATGTAACGTGATCGAGGTATGCATGCGATTTGTGGTGGTGCATTTGAGGCTTGTCGGCCGCAGTAATTGATGGTATTCTGAAGTATTCTTCTGTTAGAACCTGTTATGAGTAGGCGGACCTCAGAAAAGGTTATGTGGGCTTGGACCACTATTTAGAGATTGGCAAATTCAACGGTTATGAGAACTCGCCTATGTATTGCTATAGTTCTCCTGAAATGTGTTAAATGGAAAGTCATATGTGATGGAGTATTAGCCTATCGTCAGTTCTAGAGTTGTGATGGAAATTGTGTCTAACGTATATCGGCACGTGAAGTCCAGTGAGCGGTATGAAATTTGAAGTAAGAACCAAGGTCGTAGTTGGGTCAATGAATGAGATATAAAGAGCTCGGATGAGCAGGAGAGGAGTCTCAGTGTTTGAGTAAGATGGGTATTAACGTCAGTATCACTTGAGATCAGTGTTCTGTGGGAAAGGCCTTGCATCCCGGTTAGGGACTCCTGATCGCTTTTCAGTGTTAGTGCAGCCGGTGGGTTGAATGTGCAGGCCCGTTTAATTATTCGGAAGATGGTGGGAGCTTGTCCCACAAGAAGATTGTATAGGTGTGACATGTAGTCACTTGATTGGTTAGAAATTTTAACCAAGTATGAGTATTTTGGTGATATCATCCATTTGAAAATTTATGCCTGGAGGGCACTCTGCTTATTGGGTTATAGACCTGTGAAATATTATTGACGTAGCTTGGCACGACCAGGATGGACTTAAGGTCGGTGGATAGATTTAAATGTGGAAGTGAGCCTTGCGTCGGGGTGTTTTTGGACTTAGGAAACTGGCAGATTTTCTGCAATTTTTACACAGACATTTTACTCTACACGATCGCGGCCTTGTACACGCGATCGCACTGCCTTGTCAAATTACTCAACGCGATCGCAGCCGTCTGCACGCGATCGCGTAGCTTCCTGTTCTTCTTCAACGCGATCGCAGCCGTCTGCACGCGATCGCGTAGCCTTCCGTTCTCCTTCAACGCGATCGCGACCCTGTTCACGCGATCGCGTAGTACAAATAAGCCACCCCGGCGAAATTCTTCTACGCGATCGCAGCATTGACCACGCGATCGCGTAGTGTTGAATATTTGCCTTCCGCGATCGCGACCCGGTTCACGCGATCGCGTAGAACAAAATCGCTGCCCAGTGAATTTAATCCCAAAACAGAACAGAAACGGGATAAAAATCCCATTTCTGTTCAACTCTCTTCTCCACGGCTCTTTGGACGATTTTTGAGCGATTCTTCATCAAACTTCTTGGGTATGTGATTCTTAACTCGTTTTCTTCATTTTCCATCAATATTATTTGAATTCCTAAGCCAAATTAGGTGTAAATGGGTAGAAAAATTGAGAATTTAGTATAGTAAGGGTTTTCAAAGAATTTGCGATCTAGAACTCGTTTTGGAGTCGAACTTAAGAACAAATTGTATATTTGAACTCATGGAGGTTGGGTGAACTTATTTTGGTTCGAAACTTGAGTTTCGATTATGTGGGCCCGGGGTCGATTTTTACTATTCCGGGCAGAATGTTGTAAAAATCATATTTAGCAATATGAACTAGTTTGTTAAATAGAATTAATGATATTAAATCAATTGTGTATATATACGATTGGATTGGAGACAAATTCGAAAGGAAAAGGCATTGCTACGGATTGAATCGTTCGTAAACTTTCGAGGTAAGTGTTTGTTCTATCCTAGCTTGAAGGAATAGGAATTTAGTTATAAATAAATTGTTGATTAAGAGTTATTGGTGTTATACCGGTAATGGAGATAAATTGTTGAAATTATTATCAATTATTGGTTTAAAACCGGTAATTATAAATATTGTTGATGTAGAGATTATTGGCTAAATGCCGGTAATATATATATTTATGACATTGGGATCGTGTGGCGCGCTGACCACTTATATAATAAGAAATGGGATCGTGTGGCACGCCGACCACAAAGTGATTTAAATCTTGGCATTGGCCATCGTTGCCGGTAGCCTATTGATATATTTGGGAGTGGGTGGTACGCCTACCACAAGATGTAGTTACTGTGATAGTTGGGAGCGGGTGGTACGCCTACCACGAGATATGAAATGAGAGAGGAATTGAGACATGAAAGTAAGATTTATTCTGTTGATTAGATTATTCTGGATATCGTGAGTTATTGACTGTTATTTCAGAGCAGAGTATTTCCTTATAAATGTATTGTATATATATGTATATTGCAACTGTACAGGTTTATGTGGGTGACCGGCCTTAGCCTTGTCACTAGTTCGCTGGGATAGGCCAGGCACTTACCAGCACATGGGGTCGGTTGTGCTGATACTACACTCTGCGCTCTTTTTGCGCAGATACATGTTACGGACAGCAGCAGGGGCAGTAGCGACTTGTGGATTTTTCGACTACTGAGACTACGAGGTAGCCTTGCAGGCGTCCGCAGGACCCGTTGTCTCTTCTATCTATACTTTTCATTCTGTTATCTCATGTAATCGAGATAAACAGCTTGTATTTTCTTTCAGACAATTATGTGTATTATTCTTAGAAGTTTGTGAGTATTGTGACACCAGTCTTGGGTAGTGTATCATGTTTGGGTTTTTCTTTATCATACTTGACTAAGTCTTCTGCTAATTTTGATTATTCCGCTGTAATTTATATTTTTTAATAATAAGTCTTAATAAGAATTTGTTAATTAATGGAGGTGTAATTAATATTTGGCTTGCCTAGCTTCCATTTAGTAGGCGCCATCATGACCCCCGATGGTGGGAAATCCGGGTCATGACAAGTTGGTATCAAAGCACTAGGTTGCATAGGTCTCACAACTCATGAACAACCTTAGTAGAGTCTGAAGGATCGGTACGGAGACGTCTGTATTTATCCTCCAGAGGCTACAGAGTTAGGAAACTATTCCCTTTATTCTTTCTAGTCGTGCGACTTGATCTTTTAAATGTTAATTGAACTTCTACTCTGTTCTTCCGCAGATGGTAAGGACACGTGCATCCTCATCTACTAACCAGCAGCCCGAGGTCCCAGCAGCGGCAACTCCCGCTAGGGGTAGAGGCCGAGGTCGAGGTCGTCCTAGAGGACAAGGTAGGGGCGGAGCTCAGCCCCGAGCAGCAGCACGAGTGGCAGAACCTCAGGTTCATATCGAGGAGGAAGTTCCAGCCCCAGCAGCTCCAGTAGGCCCAGCTCAGGTCCCGGGAGGAGCTTTGTTTTCACCGGATCTTCAGGATGCTTTGGTCCGGATAGCAGGTTTTATGGATCATATCACCAGAGCAGGTTTATTACCGGTAGCACCAGCCACTTCTCAGGCTGGAGGAGGTAATCAGACTCCTGCTACGCGCACTCCGGAGCCAGTGATTCCCCAGGCTCAGGTTCCTGTGATTCAGCCAGTTGAGGCAGTTCAGCCTATTATTGATATGGTTGACTTTGGTCAACATTTTTGGTAAACGGACCCGGATCCGTGATTTGACTGTCTCGGAAAATCCGTAGAAAAATATGGAACTTGGGCATATGCCCGGAATTGAAATCCGAGGTCTAGAACCCCGGTAAAAGAATTTTTCTGTTAAATTGTTTTCCTGAAAATGTTTAAGGAAAATGAAACTGAATTTGATTAAAAAGTACTGGTATCGGGCTCGTATTTTGGTTCCGACGCCCGGTACAGGTCATATATATTGGTTAAGCGCTTCCTATAAAGTTTGGTTGAAAACGGACGTCGTTTGACGTGTTTTGGCCTTAAATTGGAAATTTTGGAAATTATGAAATTTTAAAGAATTCTTGAGTTTTAAGGCTCAATTCATTGATTTTGATGTTATTTTAGCGATTTGATCGCGCGGGCAAGTTCGTATGATGTTTTTAAGTTAGTGTGCATTTTTGGTTTGGATCCCCGAGGGCTCGGGAGTGTTTCGGAGGTGGTTCGGGGTGTTTTTGGACTTAGGAAACTGGCAGATTTTCTGCAATTTTTACACAGACATTTTACTCTACGCGATCGAGGCCTTGTACACGCGATCGCACTGCCTTGTCAAATTACTCAACGCGATCGCAGCCGTCTGCACGCGATCGCGTAGTTTCCTGTTCTTCGTCAACGCGATCGCGTAGCCTTCCGTTCTCTTTCAACGCGATCGCGACCATGTTCACGCGATCACGTAGTACAAATAAGCCACCCCAGCAAAATTCTTCTACGCGATCGCAGCATTGACCACGCGATCGCGTAGTGTTGAATATTTGCCTTCCGCGATCGCGACCCAGTTCACGCGATCGCGTAGAACAAAATCGTTGCCCAGTGAATTTAAGTCAGAAAACAGAACAGAAACGGGATAAAAATCCCATTTCTGTTCAACTCTCTTCTCCACAACTCCTTGGACGATTTTTGAGCGATTCTTCATCAAACTTCTTGGGTAAGTGATTCTTAACTCGTTTTCTTCATTTTCCATCAATATTATTTGAATTCCTAAGCCTAATTAGGTGTAAATGGGTAGAAAAATGGAGAATTTAGTATAGTAAGGGTTTTCAAAGAATTTGCGATCTAGAACTCGTTTTGGAGTTGAACTTAAGAACAAATTGTATATTTGAACTCATGGAGGATTGCGTGAACTTATTTTGGTTCGAAACTTGAGTTTCGATTATGTGGGCTCGGGGTCGATTTTTACTATTCCGGGCAGAATGTTGTAAAAATCATATTTAGCAATATGAACTAGTTTGTTAAATAGAATTGATGATATTAAATCAATTGTGTATAGATACGATTGGATTGGAGACAAATTCGAAAGGAAAAGGCATTGCTACGGATTGAATCGTTCGTAAACTTTCGAGGTAAGTGTTTGTTCTATCCTAGCTTGAAGGAATAGGAATTTAGTTATAAATAAATTGTTGATTAAGAGTTATTGGTGTTATACCGGTAATGGAGATAAATTGTTGAAATTATTATCAATTATTGGTTTAAAACCGGTAATTATAAATATTGTTGATGTAGAGATTATTGGCTAAATGTCGGTAATATATATATTTATGAATTGGGATCGTGTGGCGCGCCGACCACTTATATAATAAGAAATGGGATCGTGTGGCACGCCGACCACAAAGTGATTTAAATCTTGGCATTGGCCATAGTTGCCGGTAGCCTATTGATATATTTGGGAGCGGGTGGTACGCCTACCACAAGATGTAGTTACTGTGATAGTTGGGAGCGGGTGGTACGCCTACCACGAGATATGAAATGAGAGAGGAATTGAGACATGAAAGTAAGATTTATTCTGTTGATTAGATTATTCTGGATATCATAAGTTATTGACTATTATTTCAGGGCAGAGTCTTTCCTTATAAATATATTGTGTATATATATATATATATATATATATTGCAACTGTACAGGTTTATGTATATATTTCAACTGTACAGGTTTATGTGGGTGACTGGCCTTAGCCTCGTCACTAGTTCGCTGGGATAGGCCAGGCACTTACTAGCACATGGGGTCGGTTGTGCTGATACTACACTCTGCGCTCTTTTGCGCAGATACAGGTTACGGACAGCAGCGGCGGCAGTAGCGACTTGTGGATTTTCTGACTACAAAGACTACGAGGTAGCCTTGCAGGCGTCTGCAGGACCCGTTGTCTCTTCTATCTATGCTTTTCATTCCGTTATCTCATGTAATCGAGATAAACAACTTGTATTTTCTTTCAGACAATTATGTGTATTATTCTTAGAAGTTCGTGAGTATTGTGTCACCAGTCTTGGGTAGTGTATCATGTTTGGGTTTTTCTTTATCATACTTGACTAAGTCTTCCGCTAATTTTGATTATTCCGCTATAATTTATATGTTTTTAATAATAAGTCTTAATAAGAATTTGTTAATTAATGGAGGTGTAATTAATATTTGGCTTGCCTAGCTTCCATTTAGTAGGCTCCATCATGACCCCCGATGGTGGGAAATCCGGGTCGTGACAATTACCTCATTCTGAACTAAACAATGGTCTTAGCCCCTTAATTTATTTCATATGCTCAGATTACACTGATCTCGAATTCAATGATCTCACCTCAACCATTACGAATTGCTCAGGCGATAAGCCACCTCAGACATAATCAAAAGTCCTGCAAGATGACACAATGTGCCAATAGGCTACTAATTCGTACGTGATACAAAAGGAAGGCGAACATTAGAGAGAACTATTCAACTCTCACACTAACATGGACTTCCTCAGAAAAATAGGAAATAGAACACATAAAAGCAATTATGGACACTGAAATAAACATCACATTGTTGCGGCGTGCAACCCGATCCTAACAATATACCCATGGCGGCGTGCCACCCGATCCAAACAATATAACCATGGTGGCGTGCCACCCGATCCAAACAATATAACCATGGCGGTGTGCCACCCGATCCCTGTATAAAACTCACACAAGGAGCCATACGTCGAGCTGAATAGCTCATCACATCAAAATGCTGAATATCGATCATAAGCACACTAAGGTGCATGATATCAGACACAAGGAAACATATAGCGCTATACGCTACAAACTCAAGCACAACTGATGTGCGATATATTATCTAAGTCTCGAGAGTCATCATGCTCATATTACATCACCGTTGAGTGGAACCTCAACACATAAGGAACTTACCAAGCCGCCTCACACTCATACGACGCAATATATCTTTACATGAATTAACTAACCGCGAATTAAGACCGCGACTATCCCTACATAAAGGGCGCATTGCTGGAAGAAACACAACCGGCCTGACGCAAGGCTCACTTCCACATTTAAAATCTATCCACTGACCTTAAATCTATCCTGGTCGTGCCAAGCTAAGTCAATAATATTTCACAGGTCTATAACCCAATAAGCAGAGTGCCCTCCGGGCATAAATTCTCAAATGGATGATATCACCAAAATCCTCATACTTGGTTTAAATTTCTAACCAATCAAGTGACTACATGTCGCACCTATACAATCTTCTTGTGGGACAAGCTCCCACCATCTTCCGAATAATTAAACGGGCCTACATATTCAAACCACCGGCTGCACTAACAGTGAAAAGAGATTAGGAGTCCCTAACCGGGATGCAAAGCCTTTCCCACAGAACACTGATCTCAAGTGATACCTGACGTTAATACCCATCTTACTCAAACACTAAAACTCCTTTCCCGCTCATCCGAGCTTTTTATATCACATTCATTGACCAAACTGCGACCTTGGTTCTTACTTCAAATTCCATACCACTCACTGCACCTCACGTGCCGATATACGATAGACACGATTTCCATCACAACTCTAGAATTGACGATAGGCTAATACTTCATCACATAAGACTTTCCATTTAACTCATTTCAGGAGAACTATAGCAACACACAGGCGAGTTCTCATAACCGTTGAATATGCCAATCTCTAAGTAGTGGTCCAAGCCACCATAACCCTTTCCAAGGTCCGCCTACTCATAACAGGCCCTAACAGAAGAATACTTAAGAATGCCATCAATCACTGCGGCCGACAAGCCTTAAATGCACCGCCACAATCACATGCATAACTCGATCACGTTGCATGAACCGATCATTGACATCAATATGCCAACTCAACTATGTCTAATCAGTCTACTTCCTTCTAGTTTATCCTGGTTTGCCTTAGAAATGTTAATATCTCCCTTCAATACCTAACTTATTCCAACCGCACTCACCCCGAGTGACCTTAAATCATAAGGCCATGCTATCTCCAGAACGACGGCCATTTCATGTCTCTCAAATACTACACCACAAGTCAAAACATCATAGAACGTGTTGTGCCCTTCTTCGTGAGTTGCTTCAAAAATTTGACTCCCAACTGTACTTGTAGTCTCAGTATTATCAAGCACCACACTTTACCTCTTGAATTCACTAGGACCTCTATTGAGAGCCATCCAGCCCTGACTTGTCCCAATATGCAACCAACTCTACTCAATTTATAACATATGAATACCCTCTCAACAAAGCACCCAACGGGATCACTTCCCTCGAAGCATGCACCTATACGAGGCATAAATCACGAATTTTCCCTCAAGTTTGAACATGAGCCAGTAAGGCTAGCCATAACATGCATTCAACAATTCATATACTCAATTACCACTCATGGTCCTTTTCTGTAGCTGCAATAGCCCATTAATGCTAATACCCAGAATTCACGCAGGTAATTAACCATGCGACCCAATCGTAAGCGGTGGGACTCTCCCACTTAGCTCAAGGCCACTATTACACAACTCTCGAACACATTAGAACCATTCTCTCAAGTCATTTACTCTTATTCAACTGCAGTTCACTTGATCCAACGAACATAACCACATGTGCTCTATTAGCACTCTGACACCATAGGGTATGACCTCATTCCAATAAAACCAAACATCACCCCGCTCCATGCATCGAGCATTCTCTACCGACGACATCTTAAAACATACTATGATTTTCACACGCCTACGAAGCACCATGTAACCTTTGTCGAAGCTTTTTTCCCTGCTGATAATAAAATGTAGAGTTTATTAGGGACACAGGGACATCAAAAGTCCCAACATCATACCATACGAGCCTCAATTCTTGCCCATCCGCAAGTTTTCAAGAACGTTTTGAATAGCACCTAAACACATCGCAGGCCAAATCTGATATGACACATGACCAATAATTTGATCGTTGATAGTGAAATCCTTTCACTTGGCACGAAGCCTTAAGGTACATCTTGCTAATCCATGATACTAGCTTTTAACATTCATACGTCTTCATCATAAGACAAGCCCAAGACATTTGTTTGGTACATGTCCTTCTTAAGACAACTAAACTCATTTCCCAGTATCTCTGCTGGTTGAATCCTTCGCTAAATAGATATCTCATGTGAACTATATAGTCTTTATTACCACCAACTATCTTTAGATCTATATCCACCTTGTGATTCTATCTTTACCATGACGATTAGGCAGTTAAGTAAACCTTCTCAAGACCGTACTTATCAACCGAATGTCAGAACCTAGTGCACCCCCATGTGCACAATTGAAGATCTCTCAATTCTCTTGCATTGTCGATATGGATGACATGCGGTAATAATGGTTGAGAAAATTCTTGACTCCCTTGAAATCCTTCTGCAGCGTCACGAACCGTCGGCACATACTTAATACCGAGCGCGAAATCTCAATACACGAGTGGATGCAAAAGAACATATGACATAGGCTCCAACTGAATAAATGGTGCACGATAAGGAATTCAAAGAATTGAAGAGTTTCCTAAACAGTAACATAGCCCCTCGTAGAAAAATACAGACGTCTCCGTATTGATCAGCAAGAATCTAAGTAACCGGTCCGTGTCCCGTGACTCCTACGAACCTAGAGCTCTGATACCAACTTGTCACGACCCTAGTTCACCAATCGTGAACATGTCATGACGGCACCCAGTCCCCACGACTAGGTAAGCCTAACACGTTGCGGAATATACCATTTTTTGAACATTAATTAAGAAACAGCGGAAAATAGTATAAAAAGGAAATGTAATCCGTGCCGCTTGGCAGATACACCCATCAAACACACTGTATAAAACACCTCCAAGACCCGGAATCCCACGGGCAACACGGACTAAAAGAGAGTATACAATCGTGGCTCTATGTGTAAAGAGTATCTAACAACGAAATGAAGGAAAACATCTACTAATACTATGAGAATAGAAGGAGGGCCTCCGGATCCGCGGACGTAGCGGATCATACCTCGAGGTCTCCCAAAGTGCTGCTGAATCACCTAATATGAGCCTGTCCTGATGTACCTGGATCTGCACAACAAAAGTGTGCAGAAGAGTAGCATGAGTACACCACGGCGGTACTCGGTAAGTGCCAAGCCTAACCTCGATGGAGTAGTGATGAGGAAGGTCAGGGCCCTATTGAGAAGCAATAATATATAATGATGACAACAATGATAAACAGTTTTACTAATAATGAATTTGAAATGACGACAGTAAAGTGATTTCTGCAACCGTCTACAATTTAAGCTAGCAGCAAGTAAATAACTCAATAAAACTCAATCAACAAGTCCAGGACCTGTGGGAATTGAACCCACAGTCCCTTTCCATAACCAACAATCCAGGAGCTACAGGAATTGAACCCGCAGTCCCGATAACAGTATCCCTGGGTCTCCGGGAATCGAACCCGCAGCCCATGTCTCAATAAATCTCAGGATCTCCAGGAATCGAACCCGCAGTCCCTACCAATAACTCGGGATCTTCGGGAATCAAACCCGCAGTCCCTACCAATAACTCTAGATCTCAGGGAATCAAACCCGCAGTCCCTACCAATAACTCAAGATCTTCGGGAATCAAACCTTCAGTCCCTACCAATAACTCAGGATCTCCGGGAATCAAACCCGAGTCCCTACCAATATCACACCGGATCTCTAGGAATCGAACCCACAGCCCTAGGTCTCCGGGAATTGAACCCGCAGTCCACCAATACAGACAATAAAAGAACACATAGAGATAATATAATATATTTAACTACAACTTCACCGAAACTAGTGCCAACAATTTATCAAGAAGTTCAAGTAAGTTAACTAGGCAATTAGACATGTTGAATCCTAGCTATTCATGCTTTTCTAACTAATACCGGGTAGAAGTAACGCTTTTATCAGCTAAGAGCAGGAATATCACTAATCGGACAATTCAAGTAAAGTGTGTGTTACAACAACCAGCACATGTACACGTCCGTCACCTCGCGTACAAGGCATTTAAACTATCACATTATATCCTAGGAGTGAAAGTTCCCCCACACGAGGTTAGACAAGCCACTTACCTCGATTCTGGTACAAAACTGCTAAGAGACAATTATCTTGCCGCGAATGTCGGCCTCCACAGGTGTAGTATCTGATAAAAATCAAGAGAATCGCATCAAAATAAGCCAATTGGGCATTACCCAATCAAAACAACTCAAAATACACCAAAACCCACAAGTTGCCAAAACCCGACTTTCGGTACGCTTCTCAAAAAATTACGAAAGTTATATATTCGGGTTCCTTATCTCAACACGAGTCCGTGCATATAAAATTTATCAAAATCGGACTCCGTTTGCCCATTCAAATCAATGATTTTTTATAATTTAGGCCTAGGACTAAAACCCTCCATTAATCCTCCATTAACAGTGAAATAATCACGGATTTCATGATAAACTAACGAATTAAGGCCAAGAAACTTACCCCCGATGATTTTCCGATGATTTCCCAGCGATTCCCCATCAATTTCTGTCCAAAAGCTCTCAAGTTGCTCAAAAAAATGGAGGAAAATGACCCAAAAATCGCGGATATACTGCCCAGAATTTTCGTCGATACTGTTCACGCGCGGACACTGTTCATGCGCGTGGGACACTGTTCACTGTTCACCCGCGCGGTTACTCTTCACGCGCGTGCAGCAGCTTTTTCAAAAAAATTGCAGCACAACCATTTTGCACCAAAATGGTTCTAACTCCGTCATACGAACTCGAAATTCGACGATTCTTTTTCCTATGGCTCCGTAATTTCGATACGAATCCAGTGGTTAAAAAAAACTGAATTTAGATCTCTTTTGCTCAGTCTAACATCAATTTTGCTCGTTAAACAATTAACTCACATTTCGTGTCAAAAACCCAATCGCGACTCGATGAAATTAAACCAAAATTTCCAGATCAGTCCTATAATTCATGATTTAAATTCTCAAAGTCTCGAAATCAAATTTGGATCTCTAGAACTAAAATTAGACCTTTGGATCATTACATTTATGCTCAAAACGGCAAAAATCTTCCAAAAATGACCCGTTGGGCATCCGAAACACATCCGAGACCCCCGAGACCCCGACCAATAACACCAATCAGTCCCAAAACACATTATGGACTTGCTCGAATCCTCAAACCACATCAAACAACGCAAAAATTATGAATTAACCTCCAATCCAAGCTTGATGAACTTTGAAGTTTCCAACTTCTATTTCCGATGCCGAAACCTATCAAATCAATTCCGATTGACTTCAATTTTTGCACACAAGTCCAAAATGACATAACAAAGCTACAGAAATTTTCGGAATTACATTCCGACCGTCGGATCAAAATTTCACCTATCAACCGGAATTTGCCAAAATACTAACTTTGCCAATTCAAGCTTCAATTCTACACCGGTCATCACAAAAATATTCCGGACACACTCTGAAGTCCCAAATCACCTAATGAAGCTATCCAAACCATAAGATTTGCATTTTGAGTCCGATATCAAAATTTCCACTTCCGGTCATATTTTCTCAAAAACCTTCAATTTTCTATCTTTAGCCAAACGACTCCAAAATGACCTACGGACCTCGCGATCGCAGAGCTCAACATCCTCCTCTTACGCGATCGCATACATAGCTTCGCGATCGCGAAGCACAAAAATTCTCTGCATTTATTGCAGCGGAAACAGTAGTGCCTTTGGCACAAATTGGTCCATTTGGACCCCCAATTCATCCCGAGGCTCCCGGGACCCCAACAAAAACCACCAACATACTCCAAAACACGAGACGAACTTGTTCCAATCATAAAAACATCATCCTAAACATCAAAATCACCATTTCCACACGGATTCAAGCCTAAGTTTCTTCAAAATTTTCAAAACTAACATTCAATCCAAAACCCGATCAAACGACGTCCGAATGACCTGAAAATTTGTATATATATCCAAGATCACATAACGAAGCTACAGGAATTTTCGGAATTCCATTCCGACCCCCGGATCAAAATCCCACCTACCGTTCGTATTTCGCCAAAATTCAACCTTCGCCAATTCAAGCCTAAAACTACACCGGACCTCCAAATTCAATTCTGATTGCTGTCCTAAGTCATAAATGATCCCCTGAAACTAGGCGAATCATCAGAATCTGATTTCGAGCACTCTAACTCGATAATCAACTCTAGGTTGACTTTCCATATTCAAACTTCCTTCAAACATGCTATTTGCTTCATTTTCCATTCAATTCACTCCTAACTCACCCGATAGGTTCTAACACCGATATAGAAGCATAAGATATGTTAATGCAAGGTAACGGGGTGGAAATTCCCATAACAACGGGCCAGGTCGTTACATTCTCCCCAACTTAAACAATCGCTCGTCCTCGAGCGTACCCAGAGTTGTACTAGAAGCAACCCAATAGCCGAATGACCTTACCAAGCATATATTCGGGTGATCATACGTCACCCTATCTCACATAAGTCCGAAAATACCATATAGTCAAAATTTCACAGACCATCTGAATCATAAATCACATTGCACTTTCTGAAATCATATGCCAAATGCAAATCCCATGCCTATACTCAGGATACACTCGAATCCACTGCAATAACCCATATCCACTACTCCGGGTGAGATCATATGATGTATCGACAACCGAATCACTCGAGACGATAGTCTCTAGTGACAACAACTGGCCACAATAACAAAATACTAGCTGAAAACCTCTTTCATTAGACAGAGAAACATTTATATACTGCATATAATTCCTTTCTATTGATTTCCCATTTTATCTCCGGGTTTGTGAATGTTCCTGAATAATACCTACAATGATGTTCTATTTTTTCTTTATCATACCTATATTTTAATACTCCTCCATAACTTTTTTCACTTGCGTCTGATTCTACTATATATGTAAATTTTTTATCTTCATCCGGGAAGTATAGTTTTGGTAGATTTTTACATATTTGTTTAACTTTTCTTACTTGTTTTTTATCTTCTTCACTAAAGTGATACTCTATATCCTTTTTTAAATTTTTCTGCAATGGTTTTAAAGTCTCTGCTAATTTTAGTATATATTCTCTTACTTGGTTTACTAATCCTAAAAATGATTGTAGTTTCTTTTTTGTATCTAATTGTTCATTTGAATTTATTATCTTTTGTACTATATGAGTTTGCATTTTAATTCTACTTTTATCTATTTCTATTCCTAGAAATTCTATTTGATTTTTCATTATTTCTGTCTTTTTTCTACTTAAGCTTATTCCCGATATTTCAATAATATGTATAAATTTTTCTAATAATTTTATATGCTCATCTTGTGTTTTTGAATATAATAATATATCATCAATATATATTATGCAATTTTCTAATTGTTTGAAATAATTATCCATAAAATGTTGATATCTACCTGGTGCATTTTTATATCCAAATGGTAATACGTTCCATTCATAAAATCCTTGGGGTACTGTAAATGCTGTAAGTTTCTTGGATTCTTCTTCTAACTTTAAGTGGTATAATCCCGATTTACAATCAAATTTACTAAAATAGTTATATCCTTGGATTTGTCTTATTTTTAGTATTTTGTTTGGTATTGGGTAGTTATATGTTTTGGTTTTTGCATTTAGATTTCTATAATCAATAACCATTCTACTTTTTCCTCTTTTTTGTTTACTATGTTTATTTACTATAAATGCTTGGACTTGTATGTTTACTATTACTTTCTTGTATATAACCTTGTTCTAGTAATTCGTCAATGTGTATTTTAAATTCATTTAAATCTTTAAAATTGTATTTTAAAGGTTTTTGTGTTATTATACTATTTTCATCAATTAGTGCTATTTTTACCTTTGTTTTATGTTTTTCCCAACCTTGTAATGGGTTTTCACTATACAATGGTTCTAGTTTTTCTTGGATTATTTTAATTGTATTTATTGAAAAGATAATTAATTCTATTTTATTATCATCTTCTTTTTCATTTTCTAATTTTTGTGTTATTTTCTCACTTCCTTTTATCCAATCAGTTGTTTTTCTTTTCTTTTTTAGAACTCTTTTTGCTCCTATTTTTTGTTTATATGGTGTTGTAAACCACCAATGTATTTTAGTTATTACATGTGGGTATAGTTTATCTAAGAATGGTATTCCTAGTAAAATATCTCTTGTGGGTAATTCAAAATTGTATATTTCTTCTATAGTAAGTATTTTATCCCATATTTGTATTTTTATATTTTTTGATTTGTGGGTAATTATGCTTCCTTCGTTGTTAAATCCTGTTATTGGTAATGGTGTTCTAAGTTTTTTCCATTTTTCTTCTGGTAGGCAATTATATCTACATAAGTTTACTTCTGATCCCATGTCTATCATAGGTGTGTAGTATCTATTGTAGTATCCTTCTAATATTATTTTTACTAGTATATGTATTTTCATATTTATAATATAGTTCTTTTTATTGTTACATTCTTATTTTCATAATGTATGATTAGTTGTTCATTATCTAAGTTGTATGGTTTAACATTTTCTAGCCATTATATAATATTTTTATCTCCTTGGTATATTTTAAATCTTATTATCATAATTATTCCTCCTATAATTATTTCTTTTTCTGCTATTTCTTCACTAGTTATCATTCCTTTAGGTAATTCGGGGTATAATTCTTCACTAGTTAGTATTTCATCTTCTGTGATTAATTCTCTTGTTATATAGTTTTCTTCTTGTCCTGTATTTATTAGTATTAAGTATTTTCTTCCATTCATTACTCCTGTTATGTAATAATGATGATGGTTTATTTCTCCTGGTAATTGCTCTATAAGTTTAGGTATTTTGTATCCTACCTTATGTGATGTGCTTGTTTTATTTGATGATGTTTGTCCTACTTCAAAACTTAATCTTTTTGATGTTCTTAATCTTTCTTTTACTATGTCTAAATCTTCTTCTATGTCTAATTCATTATAACTATATTCATTGTTATCTATAACTGTAACTATTCTTTCAAAAGGATTTTCTATCTTTATTTTGTTTATTTTATTTCTTGCCATTATATTATGTTTGGTTGTTAATATATATAGATTTTTACATCTTGCTGTAAATATCTTACTACCTGGGGTTAATTCTATTCCTGACATTTTCCAGTATAATACAAGTGATTTATCTATATTTTTATCATTTATCGCTATTGAATAGTTAGCACTAATTATGAACTTAAATTTTTGATATATCAAATTTCCTCGTACTGCACTTATTATACTTTTTTCTATAGGTTGTATAATTCTATCATCTGCTAGATAAATTTCTATTGGTGTATCTATCCCTTCTCTAAAATATGTCTTTATTAATATTTCTGTTCCTCCTAGATGTACATATTTAATTGGGTTTTTTGCCCTTATATCCTGTATTTCTTTATTTATTATTCGTTTATTTATTATTGGTATTTTAGCTTTTCCTTTGGTATATTTGCAATCTATTATGTGTTCTCTTTGGCTAATTACATAGTATTCTTCCTTACTTCTTTTAAACCAGTTTTTCATTTTTGGTATATCTAATATTTTTTCTACACTTAAGTCTAATTCTTTTCCTTTTATTTGTTCAAATATATTTTCATCAATATTACTTTTTGTTCCGTAGATTCTTCATCTTGGTATTCTTCTTGTGTTATTATATTTATTTCTTTTTCAGTCATCTGTTAATTCATTGTCTTCATTATCTAATTCTAGTATTGATTCATTTTCTGATTATTCATATATACTATCATTGCTTTCTAATTCATAGTCTATGTATTCCATTTGTATGTATTCTGCGTCGTTTATTATTATTTCTGATACTTGCTTAGGTTTTTGATTTTTAAGTATTTTGCAATCTTTTGCTAAATGTCCTAGTTTTCCGTAATTATAACATTTACATTCTGATAATTTTTTCTTAGGTCGGTACTGCCTTTTATTATTAAATTTCTTTACATAATATCTTCATCTAGGTTTTTTATACTTAAATTTTGACTTATACTTTTTATATTTTTTAATTATATTATGATTTTTATCATAGTATCTTTTATTACATCCAAACTGAGGTGATGTTTTATCTTTACAACATGCTAAGTTTTTTATTAACGTTTTTTCCATTTTAATTTCTTCTTTATGTTTTTCACATAATTCTGCAAACCAATTTTGTAAGTATTTAATTCTTGCTCCTAAAGTATCTTGTAATGCTTGCATTATTCCAATCTTTTAATATTTTTGAACTAAATGGTTATGGTAATTTTGAAAAATATAATTTTCTTATTTCTTTACTTTCCTCTATACTATATATTCCTTTATAGTAAAATTCTTTAAATGAACATGTATATTCGTCTATGTAACACATATTACATATTGCTAATTTTGACATTAGATTTCTATTTAATATTTTTTCTCTATGTTGTTCTCCTATTTCTGTTTCTGCACTACTAAATTCATTTCTTATAGTTGTTTCATATTTATGCAAAATTTCTATAGCTATTGTAGCTTTTTCACCATCTAGTTTTTTATCATTTCTTAATACTCCTAAGGCATCTTTAGTTATATTTTGTAACCATAACTTAGTTGTTCCTATTAACGTTCTTTCTATGTGTTACGGGAATTACCACCCCGTTACCTTGCATTTACATATCTTATGCTTTTATAACAGTATTAGAGTATATCGGGTGAGTTAGGAGTGATTTGGATTGAAAATGAAGCAAATGGCATGCTTGAAGGAAGCTTGAATTTGGAAAGTCAACCAAGAGTTGACTATTGAGTTAGAGTGCTCGGAACCGGATTCCGATGATTCGACTAGTTCCGGGGGATCATTTATGACTTAGGAGAGCAATCGGAATTGAATTCGGAGGTCCGGTGTAGTTTTAGGCTTGAATTGGCGAAGGTTGATTTTTGGCGAAAACCGGATGGTAGGTGATATTTTGATCCGGGAGTCGGAATGGAATTTCGACAGTTGCAGTAGCTCCGTTAGGTGATTTTGGATGTGTCTGCAAATTTTCGGGTCATTCGGACATCGTTTGATCGGGTTTTGGATTGAATGTTAGTTTTGAAAGTTTTGAAGAAACTTAGGCTTGAATTCGTGAGTAAATGGAGATTTTGATGTTTAGTATGGTGTTTTTAAGATTGGAACAAGTCCGTATCATGTTTTGGAGTGTGTTGGTGGTTTTCGTTGGGGTCCCGGGGGCCTCGGGATGATTTCGGACCATCAAACGGGCATATGGACTTGGCAAAAATCTGCAGAAAAACTGCAGGTTCTGTCCAGGCATTTAAGCCTTCGCGTTCGCGTGGCATGGGCCGCGTTCGCGAAGGTCAAGCGAATCAATACATCGCGTTCGCGGTCGGGGTGTCGCGTTCGCGTAGGCCAGGGGTGTTATGCATCGCGATCGCGTTCCTGGTGTCGCGTTCGCGTAAGTTCATGGGAGTGTGCTTCGCGTTCGCGGGAGGTGTATCGCAAACGCGTAGAAGGAAAATAGGTGGCTGGGAATCTTGTTCATCGCGAACGCGTGGTGTGGTTCGCGTTCACGTAGGGTAAGTCAGAGTCGAGCATCGCGAACGCGTGGGAATCGTCGCATTCGCGTAGAGAAAAAGGAGGGTGTTCATCGCGAACGCGTGGGAGCTCACGCGAACGCGTAGAGCAAAAAGCTCTGGCAGTGAAGAAAATCGCAGAAGCAGAAGGCTCACGGGTTTATACCCCAAAAACACAATTTTGAGCCCTAGAGAGAAGAAAACTCGAGGAAATCACTGAGAAATCATCGGGTATTCGTCGGAGGTAAGATTCTTGACTCAAAAACTTCATTTTATGGTAGAATTAACATCAATCTTCATGAATTTGGGTAGAATTTTGAAGAATTGTGGCCTGAGTATTGAAAACGGGATTTTTGGATTTGGAAGGCCATTTGAACTCCGATTTCGATAAATTTTATATGCATGGACTCGTGACGAGACGAGGGTCGCGTTGGTACTATTTTCGGAATTTTCCAAGCAGTGGGCCCGGGGTCGGGTTTTTGCAAACTTAGTGTATTTATGCGAATTTCATGTAAATTGAAATGGGTTATGATTCTTTGACCCGTATTTGATATAATTATTGTGGTTTGACTAGATTCTACGCACGACGGAGCTAAATTCAAAGGAAAAGGCATCGCGGACGAGTCTATGACCGGATAGAGGTGAGTAGTTTGTGTATATGGTAGCCTGAGGGTTCGAAACCCCGGCTTAGCACATTGTGACGCTAGTAGAGCGTGGCTCGCACACCGTGGCAGGTGCGGGATTGATTGTGACTGGGGATTGAGACTTGGTCCATCCCGGAAATGAATAATACGTTATTAGTGTTGGAAATACACTGTATTTGATATATTTGTGGGTTGTAAGCCTTGTTTGGGGCCTTGTGCCGATCCTGTAGCGTCCTTAGAGGACAATATTTATGTGATAGCTATAATTGCTTAAATCACCGATCTCAGTCCTGGAAATTGAAATCACCTTTTTGAAATGCTAAGTCACCGGCTTTTGCAAATTTAATAAAGTTAAAGTATTTTTCACAAATTATGAACTGGAAACTGGAATTAAAAAAAATGAATTGTTTTGTGACTTCTTTGCTTATTGTGGACTGAGCATGGATCGGTCTGCATGCCGCAGTGGTTGATATGAGGATCGGGCTGCACGCCGCAGCAGTATTGTGCTTGGGCTGTAGGAGCCCCTCCGGAGTCTGTACACACCCCCAGTGAGCGCCGTCGACGTTAAATTGGATCGGGCTACACGCCGTAGCGGTTATGTGCATTGCATTGCATCTTTATTTGTTGAATTACTCTGTGGTAGCTGAATTGTATTGTTGATGCTAGTTCGTAGGAGATTCGGACTGTAGTGTAGCTTCATATTGTGGTATTTTGTGGATTTCTTACCTTCAGCTGCTTTTATATATTTATTACTCACTGAGTACTTAGTACTCACCCCTACTCCCTGCACCTTTTGTGTGCAGACTCAGGTACTCAGGAGCAGTAGACGGGCATTTCCAGCGTTTGCAGTGTCATATCGAGTTGCTGAGGTAGCTGCCTACGTTCGCAGAACCTAGCTTCTCCTCTCCTTTCCAGTTGTTATTTTGTATTTTGTATTCAGACTTGAGTATTGCTATACAGTACTCTCTATCCCTGTTGGGTTTTGGTAGAGGCTCTAGACTTGTGACTCCGCATCTTTGGGAGTGTCAGTATTTTGTTCATTATTATTATTATTGGAGTTCTTAAACTCTTATATTCTTCTTGGGTTGTCCATTTGGGACTAGTATTCGATGTAATCAGAAATGGTTGGTCTGGCTGCCCTAGCTTGATTGTTGGGCGTCATCACGACCGGATTTGGGTCGTGACAAGTTGGTATCAGAGCTCTAGGTTATTAGGACTCGCGAGTCATGAGCCGGTTTAGTAGGCTTTCGCGGATCGGTACGTAGACGTCCGTATCTATCCTCGGAGGGCTACAGAAACTTTAGGAAAAACCTCATTTTCTTGGATTCATATCGTGTGATCTGTGTTATCATGAAATTAAAATTTTCCATATTCTATTCTCTCGTAGATGGCGAGAACACGAGCTAACGGACGTGGCGGACGACCACCATTGGCACCCAAAGGTCGTGGTCGTGGTAGAGGTAGAGCAAGGCAGCACCGAGCACTCGTCGACCCACCGAGCCGACCGGACTCGGGGTCGGATTCCCGCACCGGTGGCCCGGACTCGGGACCGTATTCCAGCTGGCAAACGCTTCGGCAACTCGGGTTCGAGCACCGACAGCGTGCCCATTGTCATACCGTGTCTTCGGGAGACCTTGGCTCGGATCTTATCAGCGTGTGCACGAGCTTGGCTCAGGTAGTTGCAGCTCCTTGCTGCAGCATCTTCTTCACGGGCAGGGGAGGAAATCAGACCCCGTGGCTCACACACCCGAGCCAGTCCAGCCAGTTGCGCCCGTTGCACCAGCTCCCGCTTATATGGTTCCAGCTATGCCCGACGATGAGCAACGTCGTTTGGAGAGATTTGAGAGGCTACGGCCTCCGACATTCAGTGGTGCTGAGGGCGAGGACGCCCAGGGTTTTCTTGACAGATGTCGGCGCATGCTTCGCACCGCGGGTATTCTAGAGTCCAGCGGTGTTTCATTCACCACTTTTCGGTTCACAGGTGCAGCATTTCAGTGGTGGGAGGATTTCGAGAGGCGTAGGCCCGCCAGGGCAGTGGCCCCTCACTTGGCGGCAGTTCTCCACGGTATTTTTGGAGAAGTACGTGCCTCAGTCTCAGAGAGAGGAGCTGCGACGTCAGTTCGAGTGGTTGAAGCAGGGAGATATGACGGTTAATCAGTACGAGATGAGATTCACACAGTTGGCCCGTCATGCCATGTGGATGGTTCCTACAGATAGAGAGAGGATTCGGAGATTTATTGATGGCCTTATTTATCCCATCCGCATATTGATGACCAGGGAGAGAGTTTCGACGGTTACCTTTGAGGAGGTGGTTGATGCTGCCCGTCATATTGAGACAGATCACCGCAGAGAGCGGGAGGAGAGAGAGGCTAAGAGGCCTCGTGGTACTGGCAGTTACAGTGGTGCTCCGTCTAGGAGCCAACCTCAGCATAGCAGAGGTCATTCTTTCAGGTCTCATCAGTCTGGACGTGCAGAGTCCAGTGTGGTTTCATCAGATCGTGTTCGTCAGAGCCATCAGGGTTATCAGGGTCAGCAGAGCCGTCAGCAGAGTCAGCCTGCACTGAGTGCTCTTCCAGCTCAGAGCTCTGCTCCTGTTTCCTCAGCACAGGGTTCATCTGTAGCGAGGGGTCCTCAGCAGCCCCTTCTTCCATCTTGAGGCCGTTGTTTTGAGTGCGGTGATTTGGGCCATATCAGGAGAGAGTGTCCTCAGTGGCTTCGTAAGCGGTCTCAGCAGAGGGATCAACCCTCGTCTTCTACTCCTGTTTCTTCGGCGCCAGCACAGTCGGCTAGGACTGGTGGCCAGGTATACAGAGGTCGCCCTAGGGGTGAGGATCGTACTGGTGGAGGCCAGGCTCGTTTCTATGCTCTTCCGGATAGGAAGGATGCTAGTGCTTCAGATGCGGTCATTTCAGGTATTATCTCAGTCTGCCACAAGGATGCTTCTGTCTTATTTGATCCCGGATCCACCTATTCTTATGTCTCTACTTATTTTGCACATCATTTGGGTATGACCCGTGGTATTCTTGCTTTGCCCGTACATGTGTCTACCCCGGTGGGGGATACTGTTGTTGTGGATCAGGTATATCGATCCTGTATTATTACTATTGGGGGTCTGGAGACCCGAGTGGATCTATTACTACTGGGCATGGTAGATTTCGATGTAATCCTAGGCATGGATTGGCTATCTCCTTACCATGCGATTATGTACTGTCATGCCAAGACAGTCACACTAGTTATTCCAGGTAATCCGAGGATCGAGTGGCGTGGCTTGACCGATTATGTGTCCGACATGGTGATTTCTTATATAAAGGCCCAACGAATGATTGGCAAGGGTTGTTTATCTTATTTGGCCTTCATTAGAAATGTTGAGGCCGAGACACCCGGTCTTGATTCGGTCCCCATTGTGAGGGAGTTTCCGGATGTATTTCCAGCAGACCTGCCAGGCATGCCGCCTGATAGAGATATTGATTTTGGTATTGATTTGGTGCCGGGCACTCAGCCCATTTCTATTCCTCCCTATCGCATGGCACCAGCAGAGTTAAAAGAATTGAAGGAACAACTTCAGGAACTCTTAGATAAGGGTTTCATTCGTCCGAGTGTGTCACCTTGGGGTGCACCGGTGTTGTTCGTGAAGAAGAAAGATGGCACAATGAGAATGTGCATTGATTACAAGTAGCTGGACAAGGTAACAGTGAAGAATAAGTACCTATTACCTCGTATTGAGGACCTATTTGATCAGCTCCAGGGAGCTAGTGTATTTTCCAAGATTGATCTTCGATCGGGCTATCATCAGTTGAAGATTAGGGACTCGAATATTATGAAGACAGCGTTCAGGACGCGATATGGGCACTACGAGTTCCTGGTGATGTCTTTCGGGCTAACTAATGCCCCAGCTGCATTCATGCACTTGATGAATAGTGTATTTCGGCCGTACCTTGATTCCTTTGTGATTGTGTTTATTGATGATATTTTGGTGTATTCACGCAGCCAGGAGGAGCATGCACAGCACTTGAGGGTGGTATTGCAGAGGTTGAGAGAAGAGAAGCTTTATGCAAAATTCACTAAGTGTGAGTTCTGGCTTGATACTGTCGACTTTTCTAGGACATGTAGTGTCCAGTGATGGTATTCGGGTTGATCCACAGAAGGTCGAGGCAGCGCAGAATTGGCCCAAACCTTCCTCAGCTACCGAGATTCAGAGTTTTCTCGGCTTGGCAGGTTATTATCGCCGGTTTGTTCAGGGTTTCTCATCTATTACTTCACCGTTGACTAAGTTGACACAGAAGAATGCTCCATTTGTGTGGTCCGATGAATGTGAGGAGAGCTTCCAGAAGCTCAAGGAGGCTTTGACCACCGCTCCAGTACTTGTGTTACCATCAGCCTCAGGGTCATATACGGTGTATTGTGATGCTTCTAGAGTTGGACTCGGTTGTGTGTTGATGCAGGAGGGTAGAGTTATTGCATATGCTTCTCGTCAGCTAAAGCCCCACGAGAAGAACTACCCTGTTCATGATTTGGAGTTAGCCGCTATTGTTCATGCCTTGAAGATTTGGAGGCATTACCTATATGGTGTATCTTGTGATGTATATACAGACCACCGCAGCCTTCATCATTTGTTTAAGCAGAAAGATCTAAATTTGAGGCAACGGAGATGGCTTGAGTTGCTTAAAGACTATGATATTACTATCTTGTACCATCCCGGGAAAGCCAATGTAGTGGCTGATGCATTGAGCCGGAAGGCTATTAGTATGGGCAGTTTAGCGTATATTCCAATTGGGGAGAGACCCCTAGCAGTTGATGTTCAGGCGTTAGCTAATCAGATGGTAAGGCTGGATATTTCTGAGCCCAGTCAGGTGATGGCTTGTGTAGTAGCTCGTTCTTCTTTATATGATCGTATTCGAGAGTGCCAGTATGATGACCCACACTTACTTGTCCTTAAGGACAGAGTTCAGCATGATGATGCCAGAGATGTCACTATTGATAGTGATGGTGTATTGCGGATGCAGGTCCGGATATGCGTGCCCAATGTTGATGGCCTTCGTGAGTTGATATTGGAGGAGGCCCACAGCTCGCGGTATTCTATTCATCCAGGAGCCGCGAAGATGTATCGGGATTTGAAGCAGCATTACTGGTGGAGAAAGATGAAGAAAGATATTGTGAGCCATGTGGCTCGGTGTCTAAACTGTCGGCAGGTCAAGTATGAGCATCAGAGACCTGGTGGTGTATTCCAGCGTATTGATATTCCCTGAGTGGAAGTGGGAAAGAATAACTATGGACTTTGTTAGTGGACTCCCTCGGACAGCGAGGAAGTTTGATTCGGTTTGGGTGGTGGTGGATAGGTTGACCAAGTCAGCTCACTTCATCCCAGTGTGTACTACTTATTCCTCAGAGCGGTTGGCAGAGATATTCATCCGTGAGATAGTGAGATTTCATGGAGTTCCCATTTCTATTATATCAGACAGAGGTACCCAGTTCACATCTCAGTTCTGGAGGACATTTCAGCGAGAGTTGGGTTCACAGGTAGAGCTGAGTACAGCATTTCATCCACAGACGGATGGGCAGTTTGAGCGTACTATTCAGATATTAGAGGATATGTTGTGTGCTTGTGTCATTGATTTCGGTGGTTCGTGGGCTGATTATTTGCCTTTGGCGGAGTTTGCTTATAATAATAGCTATCAGTCCAACATTCAGATGGCACCGTATGAAGCTTTATATGGGAGGCGGTGTAGGTCTCCAGTCGGTTGGTTCGATCCCGGCGAGGCTAGGTTGTTGGGGACAGAGTTAGTCCAAGATGCCTTAGACAAGGTGAAGGTGATTCAGGAGAGACTTCGCACAGCTCAGTCGCGTCAGAAGAGTTATGCAGACCGGAAGGTCCGAGATGTGTCTTATTCAGTAGGTGAGAAGGTGTTGCTGAAGGTTTCGCCTATGAAGGGTGTTATGAGGTTTGGAAAGAAAGGGAAGTTGAGCCCAAGGTTTATTGGACCTTTTGAGGTGCTTAGGAAAGTTGGGGAGGTGGCTTATATGCTTGCTTTGCCACCCGGTTTGTCGGGAGTTCACCCGGTGTTCCATGTATCTATGCTCCGGAAGTATGTCGGAGACCCGTCTCATGTGTTAGATTTCAGCACGATACAGCTAGATGAAGACTTGACTTATGATGTGGAACCAGTAGCCATTTTGGGTCGACAGGTTCGTAAGCTGAGATCCAAGGACATAGCTTCAGTGAAAGTGCGGTGGAGAGGTCGTCCCGTGGAGGAAGCAACTTGGGAGACCGAGCAGGAGATGCGGAGCAGATATCCTCACTTGTTTGATGCTCCAGGTATGTTTCTTAACCCGCTCGCGGACGAGCGTTTGTTTAAGTTGGGGAGAATGAAACGGCCCGGCCCGTCGTTACGGGAATTACCACCCCGTTACCTTGCATTTACATATCTTATGCTTTTATAACAGTATTAGAGTATATCGGGTGAGTTAGGAGTGATTTGGATTGAAAATGAAGCAAATGGCATGCTTGAAGGAAGCTTGAATATGGAAAGTCAACCAAGAGTTGACTATTGAGTTAGAGTGCTCGGAACCGGATTCTGATGATTCGACTAGTTCTGGGGGATCATTTATGACTTAGGAGAGCAATCGAAATTGAATTCGGAGGTCCGGTGTAGTTTTAGGCTTAAATTGGCGAAGGTTGATTTTTGGCGAAAACCGGATGGTAGGTGATATTTTGATCCGGGGGTCGGAATGGAATTCCAATAATTCCTGTATCTTCTTTATGTGATTTTGGACGTGTCTGCAAATTTTCAGGTCATTCGGACGTCGTTAGATCGGGTTTTGGATTGAATGTTAGTTTTGAAAGTTTTGAAAAAACTTAGGCTTGAATTCGTGAGTAAATGGAGATTTTGATGTTTAGTATGGTGTTTTTATGATTGGAACAAGTCCGTATCATGTTTTGGAGTGCGTTGGTGGTTTTCGTTGGGGTCCCGGGGGCCTCGGGATGATTTCAGACCATCAAACGGGCATATGGACTTGGCAAAAATCTGCAGAAAAACTGCAGGTTCTGTCCAGGCATTTAAGCCTTCGCGTTCGCGTGGCATGGGCCGCGTTCGCGAAGGTCAGGCGAATCAATGCATCGCGTTCGCGGTCGGGGTGTCGCGTTCACGTAGGCCAGGGGTGTTGTGCATCGCGATCGCGTTCCTGGTATCGCGTTCGCGTAGGTTCATGGGAGTGTGCTTCACGTTCGCGGGAGTTGTATCGCGAACGCGTAGAAGGAAAATAGGTGGCTGGGAATCTTGTTCATCGCGAACGCGTGGTGTGGTTCGCGTTCGCGTAGGGTAAGTCAGAGTCGAGCATCGTGAACGCATGGGAATCGTCGCGTTCGCGTAGAGAAAAAGGGGGCTGTTCATCACGAACGCGTGGGAGCTCACGCGAACGCGTAGAGCAAAAAGCTCTGGCAGTGAATAAAATCGCAGAAGCAGAAGGCTCACGAGTTTATACCCCAAAAACATAATTTTGAGCCCTAGAGAGAAGAAAACTCGAGGAAATCACTGAGAAATCATCGGGTATTCGTCGGAGGTAAGATTCTTGACTCAAAAACTTCATTTTATGGTAGAATTAACATCACTCTTCATGAATTTGGGTAGAATTTTGAAGAATTGTGGCGTAAGTATTGAAAACGTGATTTTTGGATATGGAAGGCCATTTGAACTCCGATTTCGATAAATTTTATATGCATGGACTTGTGGCGAGATGAGGGTCGCATTGGAACTATTTTCGGAATTTTCCGAGCGTGGGCCCGGGGTTGGGTTTTTACCAACTTAGTGTATTTATGCGAATTTCATGTAAATTGAAATGGGTTATGATTCTTTGACCCGTATTTGATATAATTATTGTGGTTTGACTAGATTTTACGCACGAGGGAGCTAAATTCAAAGGAAAAGGCATCGCGGACGAGTCTGCGACCGGATAGAGGTGAGTAGTTTGTGTATATGGTAGCCTGAGGGTTCGAAACCCCGGCTTAGCACATTGTGACGCTAATAGGGCGTGGCTCGCACACCGTGGCAGGTGCGGGATTGATTGTGATCGGGGATTGAGACTTGGTCCATCCCGGAAATGAATAATATGTGGTTAGTGTTGGAAATACACTGTATTTGCTATATTTGTGGGCTGTAAGCCTTGTTTGGGGCCTTGTGCCGATCCTGTAGCGTCCTTAGAGGACAATATTTATGTGATAGCTATAATTGCTTAAATCACTGATCTCAGTCCTGGAAATTGAAATCACCTTTTTGAAATACTAAGTCACCGGCTTTTGCAAATTTAGTAAAGTTAAAGTATTTTTTTATAAATTATGAACTGGAAACTGGAATTAAGAAAAATGAACTGTTTTGTGACTTATTTGCTTATTGTGGACTGAGCATGGATCGGGCTGCACGCCGCAGTGGTTGATATGAGGATCGGGCTGCACGCCGCAGCAGTATTGCGCTTGGGCTGTAGGAGCCCCTCCGGAGTCTGTACACACCCCTAGTGAGTGCCGTCGACGTTAAATTCGATCGGGCTACACGCCGTAGCGGTTATGTGCATTGCATTGCATCTTTATTTGTTGAATTACTCTATGGTAGCTGAATTGTATTGTTGATGCTAGTTCGTAGGAGATTCGGACTGTAGTGTAGCTTCATATTGTGGTATTTTGTGGATTTCTTACCTTCAACTGCTTTTTATATATTTATTACTCACTGAGTACTTAGTACTCACCCCTACTCCCTGCACCTTTTGTGTGCAGACTCAGGTACTCAGGAGCAGTAGACAGGCATTTCCAGCGTTTGTAGTGTCATATCGAGTTGCTGAGGTAGCTGCCTACGTTCGCAGAACCTAGCTTCTCCTCTCCTTTCCAGTTGTTATTTTGTATTTTGTATTCAGACTTGAGTATTTCTATACAGTACTCTCTATCCCTGTTGAGTTTTGTTAGAGGCTCTAGACTTGTGACTCCGGATCTTTGGGAGTGTCAGTATTTTGTTCATTATTATTATTATTGGAGTTCTTAAACTCATATATTCTTATTGGGTTGTCCATTTGGGACTGGTATTCGATGTAATCAGAAATGGTTGGTCTGACTGGCCTAGCTTGATTGTTGGGCGCCATCACGATCGGATTTGGGTCGTGACATTAACGTTCTCTCTATATATTCTGGTACATCTGATATTCCTATTTTATTGTCTATAATCTGTTTCGTCATGTATCCTACCCATAATTGGATTGTCTTATTTATATCTTTTACACAGTCTAGATCTAAAAAATTATTTTGTATTGTTGTTGGTATTTGTGTTGGAATCCATTTTGTATATCTTGGTTCTCTATCATTTCTATATGTTTTCTTATAATTATTTTCATAATTTATATAAATGTTTTGCTCTATTTGTGTATCTTTTGTTCCTCATGTACTAGGTTTTTCATCTATTATCGCATTTATTTCTATACGATCATTTCTACCTTCTTCATTTTGTTCGACTTGTGCTATATTTCCTAAGATTTCCATATATGTTTCACTTGTTTCTGAATAATTTTCTAAATCACTATTATTATTTGGTTCATTTATTTCTTCTGTTCTAATTATTTCTAATTTTGGATTATTTTCTAACTTTTCTTCTTTTAATTGTTCTTTGAATCTATTTATCTCAAGTTGTAATTTATTTTCTTGTTCTTTTTCTTTTTGTCTTGCATATAGTTCTTTTAACATGTTTAATTCTTTTTCTAATTCTATTATTCTAGCATTTTTGTTTCTTCTATCTGTTTTATTTCTCTTTTTGATTGTTGTTTAATTTTTTCTATCTCATATTTTCGATCTATTTCCTCATTTTCTCTTGTTATTCTTACTAAAGCAGTTAAGCTATCTTCTAGGTTTAGTGATTCTTTTTCTAACATTAGATATAAGTTATCTCCTATTTTCTTATATTTTCTTCCTATATTAGAAAATACAATTTTTATTTTTAGTCATTCTGGGTTTTCATTTGTTTTTTCGTCTACTGCAAATTCCTCTTTATTCATTTCTTAAGTTGTATAATTAGTTTCCATTCTAACTCTGAAATTATATCTATAAGTTGTTCTAATCTATCATTATTATTTTTAGAGATTTTTAAGTAATTAAATTCACAATATAATCTATATAATTCATTTTTAATTCTATCTGCTTCTTTTAATCTGTCTTGTTTATTACTAATATTATAACTGGTATTATTACTACTGTCACGACCCAAATCCCGGTCGTGATGGCGCCCAACACACCTGCTAGGCGAGCCCGACCATTTACACTCTCACCCGAGCATGAAGCTCAAATCAATTACCTGGATATTATTTCGACAATAAAGCTAAACTGAATAACCACCCAAAGATCTAGGGTCACGAGTCTAGAGCCTCTAAACATGATCGGATAACAATTTCTAAACCAAATACTCAAGTATGAATAATATATATACAAAGGAAAACTGGAATAAGAAGAGAAGCCAGGTCCTGCGAACGCTAGCAGCTACCTCAGCAACTCGGATAAATACTCATAAAAGCTGGAGTGCTCGTCTATCCCTCATGTGTACCTAAATCTGCACATAAAGGTGCGGGGAGTAGGGGTGAGTACTAAGTACTCAGTGAGTAATAAATATATACAAGTAGCTGAAAGCAAGAAATCCACAACATACCACAATATGAAGCTACACTACAGTCCGAATCTCCTACGAACTAGCATCAACAGTACAATACAGCTACCACAGAATAATTTAACAAATACGGATGCAATGCAATGCACATAACCGCTACGGCGTGTAGCCCGATCCATTTAACGTCGACGACGCTCACTGGGGGTGTGTACAGACTCCGGAGGGGCTCCTACAGCCCAAGCGCAAATACCGCTGCGGTGTGCAGCCCGATCCTCATATCACAATAACCGCTGCGGCGTGCAGCCCGATCCTCATATCATAATAACCGCTGCGGCGTGCAGCCTGATCCATCCTCAGTCCACAATAATCACATAAGTCACAAAATAGTTCATTTTTCTTAATTCCAATTTCCAGTTCATGATTTATGAAAAATACTTTATCTTTTATTTAGTTTGTAAAAAAAAACCGGTGACTTAGCATTTCAATAATGTGATTTCAAATTCCAGGACTGAGATTAGTGATTAAGCAAGTATAGCTATCACATAAATTCTATCCCCTAGGGATACTACAGGTCGGCACAAGGCCTCAAACAAGGCTTACAACTCACAAATATGTCAAACATAGTGTATTTATATCACTAATAGCATTTTATCCATATCCGGGATGGACCAACTCTCAATCCCCAATCACAATTAATTCCGCACCTGCCATGGGGTGCGAGCCACGCCCTACTAGCATCACAATGTGCTAAGCCGGGGTTTCGAACCCTCAAGCTACCATATACACAAACTACTCACCTTTAGCCGGTCGAAGACTCGTCCGCGATGCCTTTTCCATTGAATTTCGCCTCCGCGTACGTAGAATCTAGTCAAACCACAACAATTATATCAAATACGGGTCAAAGAAACATAACCCAATTCAATTTATGCGAAATACGCGATAATACACCAAGTTGGTAAAATCCGGACCCCGGGCCTGCTGCCCGAAAAATTCCGAAAATTATACCAACAGATTCCTCGTCTCTCCACGAGTCCGTGCATATAAATTTTATCAAAAACGGAATTCGAATGGTCTTTCAAAACCCAAAAATTCATTTTCATGAATTAGGCCCTAGTTCTTTACAAATTCTACCCAATTTCAGGAATTTTGGTGTTTATTCTAGCCTAAAATCATGTTTTTGAGTCAAGAAACTTACCTCAAGTGATTACCCATTGATTTCTCTCTTACAAATCGCCTCAGAGGCTTCTTCCCGTTCCAAAATTGGAAGCAAACTTGATCTGCTCATTATAGATATACTTTTCACGCGATTTACTACTCCCAATGGATTCCTTGTGAAATTCTAATGAATTTAGGCTTTTGAATCACTCAATTTGACCTTATAATGAAGGAGATATGTAGGTTTTAAGATTTGCAAATAGTGCAGGTTGTTAATACGTTGTCAGGGGTAGTTTCGTCATTAACCTGAAAATCTGAGCAACTTTAGTAAAATGGCCATAAAATTATCATACGATGTCCAAATTCGATGATTCTTTTTGCTACGGGTCCGTAATTACGATACGGATCTAATTATTCATTAAAAACAGTAATCCAAGCTCATTTGTTCAATATAATATCATTTATGCTTGAAGAAACGATGTCGAGGCATAAGAAAAACGAGCATAACGCAACCCAAACCTATCCGAAACTCACCCGAGCTCCTCGGAACCGCATACGAACATATTAACATGTCACATATGATCATGCAAACTTAGTTTCACTCTCAAATCACCAAAACTAACATCAAAACACCAAATTTACATCGGATTCAAGCCTAAGTTCTTCTAAAACTTCCGAAACTAACATTTGATCTAAAACCTGACCTAAACACCTCCAAATGACCTGAAATTTTGCATGCATATCCAAAATCACCTAACGGAGCAACTGCAACTCTCAGAATTTCGTTCTGAGCTCCGGATCAAAATCTCACCTACCATTCAGATTTCGCCAAAATTCAACCTTAGCCAATTCAAGCCTAAAACTACACTGGACCTCCGAATTCGATTCCGATTGCTCTTCTAAGTCATAAATGATCCCCTAAAACTAGTCAAATCATAAGATTTCCATTCCGAGTTGTCTAACTCATTAGTCAATATTCGGTTGACTTTTCCGATATGTTCTTCTCATAAAGAGATTTATGGCCTTATTTCTATCTAAATTCTCACCGATTTGCTTCTAACTCTCCAAACACATATAAATTAGCATATTGAAGTGTTAAATATAGAAAACGGGGAGATAACTCCTGTAACGATGGGTCGGGTCGTTAGATTCTCCCCAACTTAAACAAACGCTCGTCCTCGAGCGTACCCAAAATTGTACTAGAAGCAACCCAATTGCTGAATGACCTTACCAACCATATATGCAGGGTAGTACCACATCACCTTGTCCATCATAAGTCCGATAAAACAATATAGCTGAACTTTCACAGTCCATCTGGAACATAGACCACATTGCACTTTCCGAAATCATATACCACATCTGGATCCCACGTCTATACTCGGAATACACCCGAACCAACTGTAATAGTCCATACTCGCCACTCCGGGTGAGACCTTATGGTGTACCAAACAAACCAATCATTCGAGACGATGCCCTCTAATCACCACAATTTCCCACGATAACCAGTTACTACTGAAAAAACCTTTCTCGTTAGCTAAAGTCTTATTCCAACACCTTCATGTATATTTCCCACGACAACCGAACACACGATATATCCAATCCATATCTCAGGTCATCCATTCATGAGTCCATTTCCCTTTTTGACCGACATTACAATATATTTCGGAGCCAAACCTGGATGTTTTCCTTTCTAACCAGCTGAAATCACATATGCCCGCACTCATTAATGGCTCCAACGATCATTCTGATTATAACACACCGCACTAGTGATATGACACCTCAACACCGGCCTAAGCCACGACGAGCATAACACATGCTCCAATAAGAAACATCTGAACATACTCAATCATGATAACTAACTCAAACAAAAGAGTTGTAATTCAATTCCTCCGTACCATCATAACATAGAAATGAGATCCTGTCTCACATCATGGGAATAAAGTACCTGACTCATTCTTGAAAAGTCATAACTTCACGTGGCCTTACCACGACTCATGATTCCATCCAAACACTATTACTCCTGAAGTACCTCAAGTCACCATGCTCAAAACAGTCAGCCACGCACAGATTTAGGTCTGAACTCAAGCAATCAATCTCACCTACGGTGAAACAATTAATATACGCAGTGAAATCTTGTAAGGACACAACCAATGCGCCATTCGCCGAGTGATAATCAACACTGACTTTCCTCAGAGACTAAGAAGTATAGTACACAAGGTAACATATGGAAAAAACTATTCTCCAAATTACACGGTGCGACGTGCAACCTGCTCAAAATAGGGGTGGGCATCGGTCGGTTCGGCTCGGTTTTGTAGAATTTCGGTTTGGTTTATTCGGTTTTCGGTTTGTAATTTTAATAACCAAATCAAACCAAAGTATTTACGGTTCGGTTCGGTTATTTTCGGTTTATATTTTTGGTTTTACCAAAGTATGAACCCACCTCACTTACTCTACTTTCACCTTCTGCCATCTATAGAAAATCGAATGAAAACATAATTAAGGAGTGTACTTATTTAATGAAAATACAATCGAATGTTAAAGGTGGCCACAGAGAGAAACTTCTTTAATTAAAATACATGAATAGGTGAACTCTTACATGTACATTACTACAGCAAAATATACACTTTTAGGAGCAGCATAATTAGAAAAAACAAGATGAAATTGTATCCGAAAATGTCACTGCTTGTAGCCGAAAATACTTGTATTCAAAACAAGAGAATGATTTAGCCGAAACAAGAGAACAAATCACTGCTTGTATTCAAAACAAGAGAATAAATCACTTCTTTTATTCAAAACAAGAGAACAAGTCACTACTTGAATAAATCACTGCTTGTATTCAAAACAAGAGAACAATCGAATACTTGTATTCACTGCTTGTATTCAAATACTTGTAACCGAGGAACAACTGAAGAAGGCAGCACTAACCCGAGGAAGAAGGCAGCAGTCGCAGTCGCAGTCGCACAAATTTGAGTAAGAGCCGAAGAACGGAATAGGAACGGTCGCACAACGGCACAAAGACGCAGTCGCACGCTCGCAGCTCACACCTCACTCAGAGTCACAAACGCAAACACGCAGTCGCACAGCACAGCGGCACAGGAGAGGAGAGGAACGAGGAGACGACTTAGACGATGAACCCTAATAAAAAGACTGGTAATTTAATTTCTAAATGGGGTGAGGTGGGCTTGGATATTATTGGGCTTGTCTGCACTTACACAGATATATATTATATTGAATTAGAAATATATAATAGAGTACAACTAATAAATATATTAATTATCTAATACCCCAAAATTTCGGTTTTTCGGTTTAACCGAAAACCGAATTACATAAACCTTGCACCGCACCAAAAAACCGAAATTTAATAATTTTAAAACCGTAAACCGACCGAAAAACCGATTAAACCGAAACCGAAAAACCAAAATTCACGGTTCGGCCGGTTTTTTCGGTCCGGTCGGTATTATGCCCACCCCTAGCTCAAAATAACATACCCGTGGAGGCGTGCCACCCGTTCCAGATACCATACCTGTGGCGGCGTGCCACCCGATCCAAATAACTCGTGGCGGCATGCCACCAGATCCATGCAAAACTCTCGCAAAAAGAAATGCACACCGAGTCAAATTGCTCATTACAATAAACATATATAGCCTCAAGCTCGGCCACAAGAAACGCATCCGACAAAGTTCCTCAACATCGGAACTAAATCAATAGTATAAACCTCTGCACTGATATCCGCCATGTAGGCCCAACTGACGAAGCAATACCTACCAGTCATCCGCTGGTCCTGGGTAGGGGTGGGCATAATACTGACCGGACCGAAAAAACCGGCCGAACCGTGAATTTTGGTTTTTCGGTTTCGGTTTAATCGGTTTTCGGTCGGTTTACGGTTTTAAAATTATTAAATTTCAGTTTTTCGGTGGGGTGCACGGTTTATGTAATTCGGTTTTCGGTTAAACCGAAAAACCGAAATTTTGGGGTATTAGATAATTAATATATTTATTATTTGTACTCTATTCTATATTTCTAATTCAATATAATATATATCTGTGTAAGTGCAGACAAGCCCAATAATATCCAAGCCCACCTCACCCCATTTAGAAATTAAATTACCAGTCTTTTTATTAGGGTTCCTCGTCTGAGTCGTCTCCTCGTTCCTCTCCTCTCCTGTGCCGCTGTGATGTGCGACTGCGTGTTTGCGTCTGTGACTGTGAATGAGGTGTGAGCTGCGAGCGTGCGACTGCGTCTTTGTGCCGTTGTGGGACCGTTCCTATTCCGTTCTTCGGCTCTTACTCAAATTTGTGCGACTGCGACTGCGGCTGCTGCCTTCTTCCTCGGGTTAGTACTGCCTTCTTCAGTTGTTCCTCGGTTACAAGTATTTGAATACAAATAGTGAATACAAGTATTCGATTGTTCTCTTGTTTTGAATACAAGCAGTGATTTATTCAAGTAGTGACTTGTTCTCTTGTTTTGAATAAAAGCAGTGATTTATTCTCTTGTTTTGAATACAAGCAGTGATTTGTTCTCTTGTTTCGGCTAAATCATTCTCTTGTTTTGAATACAAGTATTTTCGGCTACAAGCAGTGACATTTTCGGCTACAATTTCATCTTGTTTTTTCTAATTATGCTGCTCCTAAAAGTGTATATTTTGCTGTAGTAATGTACATGTAAGAGTTCACCTATTCATTTATTTTAATTAAAGAAGTTTCTCTCTGTGGCCACCTTTAACATTCGATTGTATTTTCATTAAATAAGTACTCTCCTTAATTATGTTTTCATTCGATTTTCTATAGATGGCAGAAGGTGAAAGTAGAGTAAGTGAGGTGGGTTCATACTTTGGTAAAACCGAAAATATAAACCGAAAATAACCGAACCAAATTTTGAAAAAACCGAATCGAACCGTAAATACTTTGGTTTGATTTGGTTATTAAAATTACAAACCAAAAATCGAATAAACCGAACCGAAATTCTACAAAACCGAGCCGAACCGACTGATGCCCACCCCTAGTCCTGGGTACAACTACCCTGCTCGAGCATACTCCGATGCATTCTGCTATGCAATTTGTGCCATTCGCGACATAGTCCATATCACATTAGTCTAGACGACCTGACTTATGACAACGAGTCTACAGTCAAGTATCATAACCCATATCCATCATATCAAGTTAAGAGAGAGCCACTAGGGCTTCCCATTTCCAATGATCGCCAAACGGTGACGATACACACGGTATACAACCACTGCATAGGTGGACTATGAGGACTTCTAGTCTCCATCACCTATATAACACATGAATCACTATGCCTGATTTCCACACTCCACACTGTACGAATACATAACACACATCAAACATCCAATCATACCACGAAAGTCATTTAGAAATTTCCCTATGCCATCAATAACTCAATCATCACAGTCGATCCAACAAGAGAATACCCCCATACCACTAGATATTATTAGTTTACATCACCTTGTCCATTTTGACCATATACACTGTCAAATCACAAGAATAGCAGTATCATTTTTCCTTAATCACCAGAAAGATCGATTCTTAAATTACCTGCAGCTGCCCGCGCTACTCATTAATTTTTTTAATGACTTCCCATATATTATGAACTGATCTCAAAACCTTGAACATGCCATTATCAACTTTCCATAACACATCGCATATACCATACCACACTAAGATAACATGGAAACTCCTATCCCTTTTCTGTGCCGCAAACATCGACATACTCAACTAGTCAAGGACTTTCATGATCCTATATCGAAGAAAAGTCATTACGCATTCCATGCCTCGCATACCGCCAGGAATATACTCACTTTCAAACCACGGTAGAACACATCACAAACTCTTTCTCCCAATTCATTTCATAAGTTTAACTGCCATGACTGAGTCCTTTTACCCACATCGAGCTACGCAACTGCCAGCACTCAAGAGCTTTGTTGCACAATATCTGCGAGACTCATTACTTTGTACACATATCAGGAGTTAATCGTATCCTTATTATACTATTTCAGTTTGTTAACAAGTTGTTCCATTTACCCAATTCCTTTCTGATTCATATTTAACTTAGTACTAGCCTTTACTGTAGAACTACAATATCTCAACTCATATTACCACACGAGACTCATACACAAGACTACACGGTCTAAGGCCCACGGGCCGCTGAATACTCTCTCAAATGTTTCCCAGAGTATCGCCTTCTACAATACTTTATTTTGATGAACTTCCCATGATTTTTTTGAATTCGTATCATTACCTTCCAATACGGATACATAGAATCCCATCATTCACATATCATTACACAAGTCTTGATCCCTTCTAACAAAACCACCGTCTTTAGCCATATACACAATCTTAAGACACCTTACCGTTACAAGCAAAGTCTTGAACACCGCAAAATCATTCTCGGGCGTCATTCACCCTTATTCCGCTGTAATTCAGCTGTCTTATTGAATAGAACCACTCGTGCTTCGTTAGAATTATGACACTGCAGAATAATGATTACATACTGATGCAATTAGCTATCTTTCTTTTCTATACACCGAACTTTCTTTACCAACAGCTGTTCAAGTCATCCTAGTATTTCTTCACATCTACGAAGCACCATAACCTTTATCAGAATTTTCCCAACATACTTAGAGACAGAACCAACATAGCACAAACAGTGCAATTAGTTAATCAATAACAACCTCCCCAACTTGGCTCGAAGCCATACTTCAAAGCACTCTTAGCCACTCATAGCATTCTTACTCAAATAATGCCCCAATGTTATAGTGAGATTAAACTCAAGTCATTTACAAGCTTGACAAAGACTCGAATCATCAGAGACCTTAACCCTTCCGCAATTCTTGCATTTATACACACACCACAGTTAAGCCTACTCTCTTTAGGTGACAGAAATCTTTTCTAAGTCCCAAATTTTTCAAAATTTCGGTAGAGTTTCCTTTGTAAATTGGCCTATCCACCTGCCAGAGAATCACCAAACCATTCTAACAATACATCCACAACTCAACAAGACATCACAATGTATTTCAACAATATTAAATCTCAATACTATACGAATCATATTATCACAATTTATACCTGAACCTGCGCTACACCTGCTCCCATCATAACACATATCAAATACCCTTCAATTACACATCCAAATCCACCCACCTACTTTGCATCAACCTAGTATTTCAGTACAACACCTTCCACCAGGATATACATAGCATAATCACTTTAGTCTTCCTGAGTCTAAACTCGTTTTACTACACGTAAGACACTTTACCTTCTAACTAAGTGATATGATAAATATTCACCACGCCCAGAGCTCGGGGCTACATAACAGATTACAATAAGGATCTAACACCTGACAGCTCGTACATTATTAAGCTGCCATTTCCATAATTAGGAACAATACCGATCACACGAAATTTCATAATACCAATTTGTAAAATCAGCACTTTGGTGCTCATGTCACAGACAAAGATCTGGCCTCAAGTCCTCCCGACTGGCCCAACATGAACTCGCAGAGATTATATCTCACCCCTCGACCAGGGAATCACAATCCATCAAGGAAATTATATTACTGAGCGTTCGAGTGCGCGTACAGGCGTATGGAAGGAATTTCCAAGAATTATATCTCAAGCTGAATCAAGTACGCACGATAAGAATTCCAAGAAATGTGAAGTGTTTCCTAAAGGTTTGCAGCCTCCCGAGGATAAATACAGGCGTCCCCGTACCGATCCACGAGACTCTACCAACCGGCTCAAAACTCATGGGGCCTAGTAACCTAGGCTCTGATACCAACTTGTCACGACCCAAATCCCGGTTGTGATGGCGCCCAACACACCTGCTAGGCAAGCCCGGCCATTTACACTCTCACCCGAGCATGAAGCTCAAATCAATTACCTGGATATTATTTCGACAATAAAGCTAAACTATATAACCACCCAAAGATCTAGGATCACGAGTCTAGAGCCTCTAAACATGATCGGGTAACAATATCTAAACCAAATACTCAAGTATGAATAATGTATATACAAAGGAAAACTGGAATAAGAAGAGAAGCTAGGTCCTGCGAACGCCAGCAGCTACCTCAGCAACTCGGATAAATACTGATAAAAGCTGGAGTGCTCGTCTATCCCTCCTGTGTACCTGAATCTGCACACAAAGGTGCAGGGAGTAGGGGTGAGTACTAAGTACTCAGTGAGTAATAAATATATAAAAGCAGCTGAAAATATGAAATCCACAGAATACCACAATATGAAGCTAAACTATAGTCCGAATCTCCTACGAACTAGCATCAACAGTACAATATAGCTACCACAGAATAATTTAACAAATACAGATGCAATGCAATGCATATAACCGCTACGGCATGTAGCCCGATCCATTTAACGTCCATGGCGCTCACTGGGGGTGTGTACAGACTCCGGAGGGGCTTCTACAGCCCAAGCGCAAATACCGCTGCGGCGTGCAGCCCGATCCTCATATCACAATAAACGCTGCGGCGTGCAGCCCGATCCTCATATCACAATAACCTCTGTGGCGTGCAGCCCGATCCATCCTCATTCCACAATAATCAGATAAGTCACAAAATAGTTCATTTTTCTAAATTCCAGTTTCCAGTTCATGATTTATGAAAAATACTTTATCTTTTATTTAATTTGTAAAAAAAACCGGTGACATAGCATTTCAATAATGTGATTTCAAATTCCAGGACTGAGATCAGTGATTAAGCAAGTATAGCTATCACATAAATTCTATCCCCTAGGGATACTACAGGTCGGCACAAGGCCCCAAACAAGGCTTACAACCCACAAATATGTCAAACATAGTGTATTTGTATCACTAATAGTATTTTATCCATATCCGGGATGGACCAAGTCTCAATCCCCAATCACAATCAATTCTGCACCTGCCATGGGGTGCGAGCCACGCCCTACTAGCATCGCAATGTGCTAAGCCGGGGTTTCGAACCCTCAGGCTACCATATACACAAACTACTCACCTCTAGCCGGTCGAAGACTCGTCCACGATGCCTTTTCAACTGAATTTTGCCTCCGTGTACGTAGAATCTAGTCAAACCATAACAATTATATCAAATACGGGTCAAAGAAACATAACCCAATTCAATTTATGCGAAATACACGATAATACACCAAGTTGGTAAAATCCGGACCCCGGGCCTGCTGCCCGAAAAATTCCGAAAATCATACCAACAGATTCCTCATCTCTCCACGAGTCCGTGCATATAAATTTTATCAAAAACGGAGTTCGAATGGTCTTTCAAAACCCAAAAATTCATTTTCATGATTTAGGCCCTAGTTCTTTACAAATTCTACCAAATTTCAGGAATTTTGGTATTTATTCTAGCATAAAATCATGTTTTTGAGTCAAGAAACTTACCCCCAGTGATTACCCATTGATTTCTCTCTTACAAATCGCCTCAGAAGCTTCTTCTCGTTCCAAAATTGGAAGAAAACTTGATCTCCTCATTATAGGTATACTGTTCACGCGATTTACTGCTCCCAATGGATTTCTTGTGAAATTATAATGAATTTAGGCTTTTAAATCACTCAATTTGACCTTATAATGAAGGAGATATGTAGGTTTTAAGATTTGCAAATAGTGCAGGATTTTAATACGCTATCAGGGGTAGTTTCGTCATTAACCTGAAAATCTGGGCAACTTTAGTAAAATGGCCATAAATTTATCATACGATGCCCAAATTCGATGATTCTTTTTGCTACGGGTCCGTAATTACGATACGAATCTAATTATTCATTCAAAACAGTAATCCAAGCTCATTTGTTCAATATGATATCATTTATGCTTGAAGAAACGATGTCGAGGCATAAGAAAAACGAGCATAACGCAACCCAAACCTATCCGAAACTCACCCGAGCTCCTCGGAACCGCATACAAACATATTAACATGTCACATATGATAATTCAAACTTAGTTTCACTCTCAAATCACCAAAACTAACATCAAAACACCAAATTTACATCGGATTCAAGCCTAAGTTCTTCTAAAACTTCCGAAACTAACATTTGATCTAAAACCCGACCTAAACACCTCCAAATGACCTGAAATTTTGCACGCATATCCAAAATCACCTAACGGAGCTACTGCAACTCTCGGAATTTCATTCTGAGCCCCGGATCAAAATCTCATCTACCATTCAGATTTCGCCAAAATTTAACCTTAGCCAATTCAAGCCTAAAACTACACTGGACCTCCGAATTCGATTCCGATTGCTCTTCTAAGTCATAAATGATCCCCCAAAACTAGTCAAATCATCAGATTTCCATTCCGAGTTGTCTAACTCATCGGTCAATATTCGGTTGACTTTTCCAATATGTTCTTCTCATAAAGAGATTTATGGCCTTATTTCTATCTAAATTCTCACCGATTTGCTTCTAACTCTCCAAACACATATAAATTAGCATATTGAAGTGTTAAATGTAGAAAACGGGGCGATAAATCCTGTAACGATGGGTCGGGTCGTTAGCTACTATTTTTAGTACTAGCTCTGATACCAAATTGGGGGTTGGGGTCGGGTATAGCTCCGATTAGCTCTGTTATAGGTCGTTTAGATTGATTAGTTACTAACTTTGTTGGTAATTGATTAGATTTTTGATTCATTGCTGGTCAAATGCTAAATTATAATTTTCTTTAGCTAAAGTTTTTAATAACAGTAATTTTTCTATATTTTTATTTAATGACTCTATATGTGTGATTTTTTTAGTTTGCATATAATTGTCTAAATTATTTTTCATATTTTGTTCGGTTTTAGCTATTTCAAGCATAGTTTCTGTCCAATAATTTATATATTCGTAATTTATCATTTCTTAGTCTGTTTCGGGTCCTAAATCCCATGTATTAGTATAGTCGTAATTATATACTCTTTGTAGTTCGTCATTATTATAGGCTTCTTCTAATTCTTCTAGTTCTTCACTCCATTCTTGGTTAATTATTTCTGTTAAAACTAGATTTTCATATTCTTGAATTTGATTCCATATAATTTTTCTTATTTCAGGTTCGGTTATCTTTCTAAGTACATAAAAGATTAATATCTTATAATTATCTGCCATTTCGTCTAGTAGGTATGTTATCATTATTTCATGTATTGCTATTATTCTTATGGTATTCCTTCTAATCTTCTTACTTTACTATCATATTCTTCATGTAATAATAAGATATAAAAAATAATTTTTCTGGTCACTACCATGGCCCTTTACTCTAATCATTTACCCTAGCAATATCATCAACTGCGGTACTCCCCTAAACGGCATCTCCCCGCCTCACCGGTTTCCCATTAGGAGTGACTTAGCCTAGGTTATTACTTACAGCATACTTTCATGGCAAACTTGCTCAAATTATGTTTTATAGCATT